>OX578138.1:8697959-9085459 GCA_951213105.1 Amaurobius ferox | reverse complement strand
TTTATATATATTTAGTCTTCCACCTAACGAATAGAGTGTTAATTGTCAAATCCTCGTGAGTATCAAGTCATTGATGATGTTATATGAAAATGTCGTATATGTTCAAAGTATACAAATGTGATATATAAATGTCAAGTATAATATGAGGAATATTGTGTTTATTTTATGTATCAGAAAATATGTGTATTCTCTTGGTTCCTCTTCCTCCAGGGGTGTTCTTAATGGTCACCCTACCGAGTGTAACTCTGAGTTATTGCGAGAAATGCTTGTACTCCACTGTTTTCGATCAACTGCCTTGTTATTTCATGTTTAATAAATGTGTTTGATTTCAAAACTTTGTCTTCTCTGTCGAGTATACCAAAACGTTCGCGACAGAATTGGTGCCGTTACTTTTCTCGGTGAGTGGGGAAGAGCTGAGAGAATTAAAATTTTTAAAAATTTTCTTAAGAATTGAAATTTTGAAGGTTAAAAATTACCGTTGTGCTAAAATGAGTGTTTTCTTAAGTAAACAGAGTTCCATGTTCTGTTTTCGGTATTCTCAAAAACGAGTGTTCTTGGAATTTGATATGTGCCATTTGATAAAAAAAATTGATTTGTTTGCATATTTATGTCATTTGATTTGATAAAAACTGGTTTTATTGTAAATACTGTTTAAGAACATTGCAATTGCATATTGTGTTAAACTATACGAGTATATTTGATTGTTATGCAAAATGGCTCCAATTACTAGAAACAAAAAACTAAATGTCGGTAAGATGAGTAAAAATTCAAGTAAAAAATTAAATTCCTCCTTGAATTTGTCGCTTGATATTGCTACTGAGTCGGATACTGTTAATTCTAGAAGTAAAGTTAAAAATGTTAGCCACAAAGCTAAATCTAATGAGGAAAATATATCAGATAAATCGCCGGTATGTCTGAATTCTTCTTCTGGCACTTTGCCAAATCAAAACAGTGCTTCATCGGTAAATGATAACATGTTAAAATCATTCCATATTTTCACACCTAAGTTCGCACATCATATTCCAAAATTCTCGGGAAATTCAGAGCTTTCGTTGTCACAGTTTTTGGAAAAGTTAAATTTAGTAGCCACTCATGCAAACTGGAGTGAGTGTGACAAATTAGTTTGTTTGAGATTGAATTTAGAGGGGGAAGCAAATAGATTGATTGAAGAGAATCCAAAGCACAGAAATTGTAAAAATTTGCAGGAAATTATTCACATTTTGAAGGATCATTTTGAAGTGACCGAAAATGTTACTAAAAACATAATTTCACTCGTGAACTTTACACAGAGACCAAATGAGTCGGTTAAACAGTTTTCGATGAGAATCGAAGCTGCTTCATTTAAGGTTGTTCCGGAAGATGTAGATTCCGAAAGTGAGAATAAAATCAGGCAAACACTTTTGAAAATTTCATTTATTAATGGTTTATATCCGGAACTAAAAAGATTGGTGTTGTCACAAAACCCTAGAGATTTTTATTCGGCTAGAAAACTTGCAATTCTTGAGGAATCTATTTTAAATGAAAATAATGCTATGTACTTGACTAATCCGGTACTTACAAGAAAAGGTGTTCTCACACCAGAAAAATATGTTCTCACACCAGATCAAAGTGAAAGTATGTCAGATTTAAAAAGAAAAGTGTTAGAACAGGAAAGGGACATTGAATTTCTTAGGGGTAAAATAGAAAAATTTAAGTTTAATTCAGATAAAGTTAACGAAAAGCGTTCACCGCGTCCAAAGTGTGACAAATGTGGTAAATTAGGTCACGTTCAAGAACAGTGTTGGAAAAAGGTTTTTCAAAAAAGAGATGTGTACGGTATAAAATGTAGGAAAATTTATACCAGTCCTGGAACTAGGTATCACCAGGGTGAAAGACACAGAGGGCAAATGTCTGCAAATGAGTGGAAGTATAGAAAGCAAGGAACGCAAAATTATAAAAATAAGGAGTCATATAAATCTTTGCAAAATTCCAAAAATCATTCTTCTGGGAATCAGAGTAGATATCCCATGCACAATTATAATAATAGAAAAACTTTTGATAGGCAAACATCACATTTTGAGGAAAATAATATTTGTCATAATATTACAAATTCTTTGTCATCTTCTTCTATTATAAAAGGAAAATTAGTGAGCAGTGAAGTGTCAATATTGATTGATACGGGTAGTTCAATTAATTTAGTGTATGAGGAAGCTTTAAATACTGTACCCATTGCACATATGTTGCTAACATACAAACCAACAATTTTGCGTAGCTTTAGTTCACAAGATACTAAAGTTGAATGTTTAGCCACTATTTCGCTAAATTTGGGAAAAGAAAGATTCCCTACCGAATTTTTTGTGTTAAAATCACCAACTCCTATTTCATATAATGTAATCCTTGGTAACAAGTTTTTACATAAACATAATGCTATTATAGATTATAATCACTTCTGTTTTAAGTTTTCAAACTCTTCCATTCCTTTTGTTGGTTATCAATGTACGAATAATTTACTTTCGATTTCAAATCATGAACCGGCAAATGAGTCGGAAATTGCAGACTCAAACCTAAGTAGTGTCGCAAAGCGTATTGCTGTGCCTGACTCGCAGATGAGTAGTGAAAAAAATGTTTTGCAAAACTGTATGCTATGTTAAAATGGATCCAATATTTCTGAACTTCTGTGTAATTTGCTTTATGTGTCAGTCAGCTGAATGTTCTGTACTGCAAGTTCTGTGCTAGTGCAGCTTTCTGAATGTGAGTGCCATGTTAATCAGGTTGAAGTAGTGTTTTAAAATTCTAAATACTTAAATAATAATTTTTTTTTTGCTTTACTTTAATGATAAGCAGTAATGTTTTAAAGTAATTTTAAGATAATTAAGTACTTGATGGATTAGAGTTTTGGTAAGGATTTTTAAGGATAACTGATAATTTTTATCTCTGTTTTATTTTATGAATGTGTGAATGATTTTTTTTTAATTTAAAGGTCTAGTAAATTTTAGAAATTTTTTTTTGTCATTTGGTGTTTGTTGACTTATTGGTTGGGGGTACCGCCACCTCTAGGTTTGCAACTTTCTAATGGACTTGTTTCTTGCCTGGGTGCCTGATCAACATTCCTGGTTTGAAAATTTGTCTCATTTTCTAAATTAGTAATTTTTTTAAATGTCCTTTAAAGTAATTTGTTGGCAAGGTTGGATAATAGTTAATAAATTGATTTCTGTGAAAAGTAAATTTATAGAATTTTAATTGTAAGATTTTTGAAGAAAGAAAACTTTTTGTTTAGTTAAACTTTTTGTGAGTTGAGTAAATTAAATTTTCATGTCTCTGTGGTACTCACCAGAAAATGTATTAGTGTTTAAATTTTAAAAGGGGCAATTTCATCATTTGTGTCTTGTTAATTTGGTGTTGTCTTGTAAAGGTCTATGCTTGTATTGAGACTTATTTTTTTTTGACTCACGAGTCAAACTTTAGGCCACTCTTGGATTTTGGTTATTATGCTGGTCATGATCTTGTTTGTTTTTGTTTTTTTCTTTTTGATGTACATGTACATCGCTCAAAATTTACACTAAATTCCTCTCAATGGAACATATGTCATTGGGAACTTAATGCAGGTATTTTCCTAGTATTGTGTGGAAAAATTCCCCGCTTTGCAGGAAATTTTTCTCCCGGGCCCCGAAGGAGTGTGATAAGGCTTTCACACCTCTGTGTTAAAATTGTATATTAAAGTATTGTTTTATTTCTGTGTGATTGAAAGTGTCAATTTCGAAATGTAAATGTCTTTTCTACATGTTTTCAATTACATTGACTTTTAAGGGAAGTGAACTCTAAAATCGCAAAAGTGTTTATGTTCCAGAAAAATAGTAATAGTTTTGTATTTTCGCTTCTCAGTCGCTAGTTGGGAACTTGCAGGTTTTGCGCACGCGCGCGTTTGAAAAAGGATTTTGGAAGCAGTGTGGAAGGAGTCGTGGAGAAATGTAGACGTGTGTGTTTGATTCGCGTATGATCGCGAATTTTAAGAAAAGGTGGATTAATTTTGAAAGTGGAGGGATGTGATTAAAATATGTAACATAGTTCGACAAGTTGTGCGTAGAGTCGTTTGGCTCGGTTCAGAGATGAGTCACTCGTGTTTTTAAATGAATCAGCCTGGTAGTAATGGAATAATGAGTCTTGTGAAAAGAGAAAATGGTTCTTTCACTGGTCGGCTTGAATCGCTAATAGGGCTAGAGGGAAAGCTCATTTTACAGCGATTTGTATTTGCCTGACTCCTCCTTGTGTCCTAAGGTACGAATCAACCAATCTCCGTAACCAACCAAGATGTCGAATTCCGCCAGCATGATGTTGTGTAGTCAAGTTTCCCGACCATTATGGATTTTGTTCTGCGCAAGAATCTCGATGAGTTTATGCCGAGAGTCCATCCTGATATCCTTTCCCATGGTACAGAATTGTAAATGTTATATTTAAAAGAGACGAGGTAAAGTTTTATATATATTTAGTCTTCCACCTAACGAATAGAGTGTTAATTGTCAAATCCTCGTGAGTATCAAGTCATTGATGATGTTATATGAAAATGTCGTATATGTTCAAAGTATACAAATGTGATATATAAATGTCAAGTATAATATGAGGAATATTGTGTTTATTTTATGTATCAGAAAATATGTGTATTCTCTTGGTTCCTCTTCCTCCAGGGGTGTTCTTAATGGTCACCCTACCGAGTGTAACTCTGAGTTATTGCGAGAAATGCTTGTACTCCACTGTTTTCGATCAACTGCCTTGTTATTTCATGTTTAATAAATGTGTTTGATTTCAAAACTTTGTCTTCTCTGTCGAGTATACCAAAACGTTCGCGACAGATGTCTACCCTTCAGTATAGGCAGCTGCGCATCGGTACATTCTCGCACGTTACGCGGGTAGATTACGGCTAATATACACACACCATGATTTCTAAATAACTACGCCTCCGTAGAGTCACTGATATACGCAGGCACATAGGCTGCTGCTGCTTCCCCACACAATATTTGTTTATGATTTATCAAGAGGCGTTCTTAAGATATAAATTCAATTTATCAACAGAGAATGCTATATGTTTTGAAATAATTAATTTATTTCTAATTTGATGCAACAAATTCTATTAACAGTAAAAAAAAATGATTTGCGACGAGATTTGTTTTCAAAGAATATTAAATTATGTTTATTATGGACGTGCGAAGCAAAGTCCATGCTCCATTCCTAATAAAGTGAAATCAACATTTGCCTCAATTTTGTGATCTTTTTGACTCGAAAACTACAACAGGTAGGAAGATGAAATTTTGCATGCATACCTGAAATTGCATGGAGATTTGTAGAATCACAACTTTAATTTTTAAAACGAAATATATCAGCGCGAAACGCCCATTTTTTTATGCCAGCGCGAAACGCCCATCCTACAAATATCGTATAAAAATAAAATATAGACCTAGCGGCAGTTCGGATATAAGTAAACATTGTTGTACAAAATTTAAATAAAAAAATAGTCCAATATTAAGCTTCACTACCCTATTCTTTTACAAGCTTGCTAGAAGAAAACAGCGTAACAGAATACATAACATGGAGTTGGAGAGTCACCATTTAATTTCATAATAAATACAATAATAAAACGCAAATCTATGGAATTATGTTTCGTAATTTAAATGTGTTACTTTGATTTCATTGTTTTTCTGTATTCTAATTCGTTTAACTTAATAATACAATTCTAAAAACGTATATGTTCTCTTGTATTAGGACTCTCGAATATTGAAAGCCATTTTTTATACTTCTAATTTTGGACGTTTTCGTAAAATTAAGTTTTAATTTTAAATCTTTCATAGCTCGCATATTTTATACTCCGCGCGAGTTCATTCAATGCTTTTTGCTAGTTCTTTGGTCAAATCAGCTGTTAACCAATTAGATTATTATATGTTACATTTCATTTCATCATAATTCATTCAAATTTCGTTTTATCATAATTCATTCAAATTTCATTTCATCATTATTCATTCACATTTCATTTCATTGTAGTTCATTCAAATTTCATTTCATCATAATTCATTCAACTTTCATCTGATCATAATTCATTCAAATTTTAAATCATTTAATGTTTGTTCGATCATAATTCATTTAAATTTTATTTGATCATAATTCATTCAATGTTTGTTTGATCATAATTCATTCATATTTCATTTGATCATATTTTACACACTGATGCTTGAGCAGGGGAATTTGACATACATGGATAGCTATTACAACATTTTGGGAAACATTGAGTTTTATGTAATTAGATGTAACTTCGATAAGAAATTTATTCGTTTCTGAGGCTCACATGTTATCTAAAAATATTGTTTTTAAACCTTAATTGGAAATTCAACATTTACAGCAACTAACGAGCTACTTCCAATCAAGAAAGGTGATTCATTATTTAACACTACGTGATATCAATACTGAAATAAAAACACGACAAATCATAAGACTTGGATATCGTCTAAAAAATCGTCTGCCACGGTATAATTTTACCATTCCAACGAGATATTCAGCCTAAAAATCAATGGCGAAGTTTTTTTTAATGATGATTGAGCTCCTGCTGTGTTCGACAGATTCATTACAAATCGAATGCACGCTGAGAGAAATCACTAGATCCGGAATTAATTTATAGGAGAATGATTGGTTCCCATGTAAACTGCCGTTTGCAAAAGAAAGTCTATGCATATTTTATCATAACTCAGACCTGTAATACGAGAGAGTATATGATATCTTTAAAAATAATTGCAATAAAGTAACTCTAAACCTAAGGTAACAATATGTCACGTGTCGAGGACGTCAGAATATGGGTACTTGGCTATATATATATATATATATATATATATATATATATATATATATATGAATATATATATATATATATATATATATATATGAATATATATATATATATATATATATATATATATATGAATATATATATATATATATATATATATATATGAATATATATATATATATATATATATATATATATATGAATATATATATATATATATATATATATATATATGAATATATATATATATATATATATATATATATGAATATATATATATATATATATATATGAATATATATATATATATATATATATATATATATATGAATATATATGAATATATATATATATATATATATATATATATATATATATATATATATATATATATATATGAATATATATATATATATATATATATATATATATATATATATATATATATATATATATATATGAATATATATATATATATATATATATATATATATATATATATATATATATATATATATATATATATATATATATGAATATATATATATATATATATATATATATATATATATATATATATATATATATATGAATATATATATATATATATATATATATATATATATATATATATATATATATGAATATATATATATATATATATATATATATATATGAATATATATATGAATATATATATATATATATATATATATATATATATATATATGAATATATATATATATATATATATATATATATATATATATATATATATATATATATATATATATATATATATATATATATATATATATATATATATATATATATATATATATATATATATATATATATATATATATATATATGAATATATATATATTTATATAATAAAACAGAAAGTATATGCTGAAAAACTAAGTTCTTTGACAAATCGCTTTTCAAGAATTTTGAGAATAAAATCAGGAATTTTGGGGAACATTTTAGACAGTCTTTTATTGTTGGAAAAATATTTTCTAAGCAGATTTTTGCAGGTAAAGATCTGGAAATTTAATTTTAACCAATAGCACCATAAGAAATATTCGAACTGGAACTTTTATTCTACGGGCACTTCTAAAAAGTCAGAATTTAATTTTCTACATAAATACCAAAATGTAAAAATTCAAAATTGAGTCGAGGTTATTCTTATAAAATTCTACACCTTATTTTAAGAAACGTTTTACTTACAAACCGATTTTTAGGATCAATATTGAAGGAAATATCTTTATCGAACACTCTACATATTAGTGCTTCGGTATATATTAGTGTCTAGGGAAGATATACACACTCTTTTGCAAAAAAAAAAAAAAAAAAAGAAGCACCCACAGTAAAACATAATCCGATCATCTCGAAATTTTGCAAACAAATTCCTTTATACCAAGTATGCAAATGATTAAATTTGCAAGGCCAATGAGTGTTAACTTCGGTCATATAGGGCGCGTTTCTACTGCGCAACTAGAATCCTATAAAACAGTTTTAAAATGCGGAAGGTTTATCTTTACTCGTTATCGGCGTTGCAGTTCTGTGGAGACGCAACCATTAATGCCGTTACGACGTTGCCCAACACCTTATAAGCAATTAAACGAGTTCGAACACGGTCGTATAGTCGGGATGCGTGAAGCTGGCTGGTCATACCGAGCAATTAGCCGTCACCTGCACCGAGTGGACACTGCTATGCAAAAATGCTGGCAGCAATGATTGCTGAAAGGAACTCATCGGCGGAATGAAGGCTCTGGAAGACCAAGCTGCACGAATGCGAGGTAAGATCGGATGATTGTGCGACAGGCCCGAACTGGCCCAACGGCATCATTGTCCGCCATCCAAAGTGATACACCCTCTTTCATACCACCCGTGGTACCTTCCACCATCTTACGGTGTTTAAGTGAGGTGGAGTTACGCTCACGACGGCCTTTAAGACGTCTGCCACAACCCTACAACATCGACAGAGTCGTTTGGAGTGGTGTCTCGTAGCCGAGCATCATGGCTGCCAGCAGACTGGCATCGCACAGTGTTCAGCGATAAATCACGCTTCAGTCTTTCAGCAGATGACCATCGGGTACGTGTGTGGAGGTGCCAGGGTCAGCGGTTCCAATTAGTCTTTGTTTTACACAGGTACACATTTCGGGCGCGATAGCCCGGTGTTTTGCGCCTTGGATTTGCACGCTGTCACAACTGCCTCCGTGTTCATGCGGAGTACGATTTTGTTAAACATGCGGGTCCGTAAGTCCTTCCGAGAGGTTGGTGGTAGGGGAAGGAGGGTACAGTCCCTGTGGATGCCTCCCCCACTGGGTTCCGGTCTAGATTGGGTGGCATTTCCCGGCTGTCCAAACCGTTACCTTACACCTTTCTGGTAGGTCGGACGGTCTGTATCTCAACAACAACAGGTACACAGCCATTACCCCTGGCTTTATGGTGTAGGATGCTATGTCTTACGACAGCAGGTTGCCCCTAGTCATCCTGCGTACAACGTTAGCAGCTCAACTATATGTTTAGAAATTCTGCGGCCATTTACTTTACCCTTCATGGCACATTATTCTAGGGCCATTTTCCAACAAGTTAATGCCACGCCACATACGGCTCACATATCTGTGGACTGCCTCCGTGCGGTTGATACTATTCCTTGGTCATAAAGGTCACCAGACCTTTATCCAATCGAGCATGTATAGGACATGCTAGGTCGCCAGATTCGAACATCCCGAAATGTAGCAGATCTGGAGCAGCAATTGAGGAATGCCTGGCAGAATGTATCGCAGGATGACATTGGAAAACTTTATCACTCCTTACCTAAACGTATACAGTCATGCATTGCCGCCAAGTGGGATTTCACCAATTACGGATTTGAAAATTCAATGTGCACTTGCTAACCATTGATGGGTCCTATGGCTTTGATTTTGTAACCATTTAATTACCTGTGTATGAACTGTACGCAAGAGTGTATTAATGCGAGTGGGGATGTAAAGTGGCAAGTTTGTCTTATAATAATGCAGTCTATTATAACAAGTTTAAATTAACATTACTTAACTTAGTATAACTAAGTTTATATAAATGTTATTGTAATGTTAAGTTTATATAAGTGTAATTGTAATGTTAAATTTATATAAATACAAATGTTATATTTTAACTCAACTTAATACAACTTTTGAAAGTTTAAAATTATTATAAAATAAATCGATATATGCAAAGCGAAAAGTTTAAAATGATCGGGAGGAAAAACTGAGTCGAAGACAATTGGTTTAAAAAAGAATCACTTACTCTTGAGATTTAAACGGAAGATAAATTGTCTTCACCCACGAAGGTAACACAAGAAGCTCACTTACCTAGAATGAAAAAATACATGAAAATAAATCATCGACTTCCACATTTTATTCGAACACAAAAGAAATAGGGTATCAATTCGGGATCCTTATCAAGAAAACAGCAATCAATTGAAAATTCTAAAGGATAGATATTATACATATCAGGTTTTGAATACAATAGAACTTACTTATTTTGAACTCAAAGGAAAATGTAAAGGCATTCTATTTATCCACAATTCAAATATTCGAATTTTCAAAATATGCATGCTGTGCATAATGAAAAAATATTATGTGGAGAGCACATGACATTTTCTATATAATTCAATGAATTTTTACTATCACAGTGAAAACATGAAGTATAAGATCCACGGTTCAGTGTTTTTAATGTTAAACTGTACATAGGGCGTTTTTCCGGGTGACACCATGTAAAACTATTTCGAAGTACCGAATCAACTTATATTTCGCGCAATTATTAATTGGCAATTATTAATACGGACAGCATCCGCAATAAGCGATATAGTCCAATTAAAATATAGCAATTATTAAAATATTAAATAATTTTAATTCATCAATTTGAAATAATTTTTATTCATTTAGAGTGATTTTTGCCATATTGACGTTATTTTTCTCAATCTTCGGAGAAATATTGCCAAATTGTCAATATTTTGCTAAATGAGTTGTCAAGTTTGCCCAATTTATCGCCAAATATAACATACAATAGGCGAGAAGATATTTTCTTACATATAAATGACTATTGGCGAAATGTTAGGAGTCCAAATAGAAAACTGTTACTCAAAGTTATCTTGTTTAGTAAATGGAACAAACTCGATACGCCAGAATAATGTCAACGCATTTATCGCATAATATGGAAAGTGAACCTATTTCACAATAGTTAATACCTTTTTGATTGCAATTATTGAGAAATTTATAAAAAAAATGCTCCATATTACGAGCTAGTGTTCTAAAGTTCTCATGCTAGCTTTCCAAAGTTTATATCATTCGCTTTCTAATGAAAAAATTATGCAAGAAATTTGCGTAACGTTATTGCAAATTTTGATTTTCTAAGGAGTTTTTCAAAATTTCATTCGAAAATTGCTAGATTTTTGAAACATTCGATCTCGTTTAAAGTAAATAGGCTTCCACTGATCATAATATCTGTACCCAATATTGCTCAAAACGCTCCATTCATACGTAAAATATCGTATCCACACACATTTTACCTCAAAAACGTTCGAATTCAGTTCAAGGATTATTGCGGTGTTAGTTTTCAAGACATAAGCATTACAAACTTACCGAAATTTATTAAACTTTTGCAATTTTTGATAAGACATTTGCTTCAAAACTATAAGAAATTTGTAAACACAAATTGTCCAACTGGAAACTGGGTTTTTTACTGAACATTTTTCTCGTACTATATCTATATTTCAATCACTTACTATATCTATCTTTTATAGTTCAGAAAATATTTCCAGTGACAGGAAGCAAACTGAAATGACGACTTTCTTGGACAAAACTTTTTTTTCGAAATATAGAAGTTTAAAATATATAAAGCATTTTGTGTAATCATAAATGGTACCCCATTTCCGACAAAACAAGTATATATTGTTTAGATTTTTACTTTTCATACTATAGAATAAATATATTGAGAAAGTATTATTTTTACGAAAATTTTTGATTTTTAGATTTTGATACCAATATATGTTTTAGGACTTCACGAACGAGTTTGGGCTATTTTTGGAGTGATGTCTGTGTGTGGTCAATGTCTTATATACACGATAACTAACATAAATATTAATGGATTTTCACGAAACTTTATCATTTAAAATAAAGGGTAGCATATTATAATCATTTGAACTAGCAATACAGCTTGTAAACTTTGCAATATTATTATATATATATATATTTTTTTTAAGTAACTTGTATATATATATATATATATATACCATCTACTTAAAAATTGATTCTGATACGAGAAAGTCAAGTTGAGCCACACTGTAGTTAATTATCTCGTAGGTTCATAGACAAATTCGTCTAACGTGTTTACATTTCTTGCAACGCTCTGATTTCAACCGGATACTAGACGTTATTTACGTCAAAATTGCTTATTCGGATTCAGGGATGCTCAAAACGTGTAGTGATCCAAATAAGAGAGTCAGATTGTTTATCCCTTTCACAATACTTCCTTTTAACATTCATTATGTAGGAAAGTGAAAAAAATATACTAGTAAAAAACTAAAATAATTCGAAGCAAAACATAAACATATTTTCCAAATTCCCAAAAAAGGTGTTTGTAAACATCCCCTTCGAAAGCAAAGCACATAATGATGGGCTTAATTATTAAGTTCACGTTGAATATTTATGTAACGCATTTAGGCAAAACGGAATTAGTTTGCTGTTTCCTAAATTATAGCATTGCCAAAAAATATAAACGTTTCAAAAGTTTTTTTTTAAAACAGATAATTCTTCTTCACTTACATTTATTTATATTTTAAAAGGTGGTTTTCTAGACTACACTATGATTTTTATTAGTAGCATGTACTATCATAAGCATTTTGTTGCATAATTTTAAATGAAATAATAGTTTAACCCAAACAAATTTGGACAATTTTGTTAAGTAGTGAAATACATCTATAATAGTAAAAAAAGGTGTCAGTTCGTATGCATCGCTTGTAGTGGAAAGTTTAAGCAACGCATGGCCACGAAATTTGGTACACAAGTACTTCAGGACCAAAGATGGTGTACGTCGGCGTTATTTTATTTTAAATCGAACTATATTTTAGTTATTTTATGTTTAAGTACGATTTTCCTACAAATGAGTTCCTTAAAGACCGAAACTATTACTCATCTTGACACCACCAGAAAGATCTGAAAATTATCTTTCAAACACACTTTAAACGAAATCCTTGAGATTAATTGTCGAATTTTCGTGAATTTCACTCCCCAAAGTGAAATATTGAAGATAATTTCGGCATTTTCATCTTAAAAATTTGCGCAGTGATATTTTATAGCGGGGGAGGGGGGTTGATATTTTATAGCGGGGGGGGTGAGGCTATAAACGCGCGCATTGTTATAGCTTTCCTTAGTTGTTGAAAATTTGCCGCGAGTTCCTGTGTGATTGTCATCAAAGCTTGAAATCCTATATCCTTGGCAACGTCGGTTACGTTTTCTAAAACGTTCCGGCGACGCCCGGGAGTTAAGATGAAAATATCTGATGAAAACTACACTGAAACTCACAGCGAATTCCTAAAAACTAAACATTAAAATATAAATAAATAAATAAATGAATTTTCGTGTGGGTGCACACACGGCTACGCCATGAACGATCGTCTTAAATCACTGGTATATTTCTCAGTACATAATAAAGCATGTATATCTGTCTATCTGTGTGTGTGTGTCTATGTGTGTGTACCGTCTAGCATCTGTATAGAAAAATCTACACTTCCGATAGCCGCTAAATTCAGTACATGATTAGCTAAACTCTCGGGACGATACGAGTCGGCGAGATTTTTTGAAAACTCTAATTAGCTTAGTTCGGTAGCGTAGGCTCGGCATCTGAGCTTCCCTTGTTTAAAATCTAATTAAAATATACTTTTATTTATTATATTTTTAAAGTAACTTTGCGAATATATATGTCTCTTTTTAGAAAATTGGTACAATTTACTTACTTAAAATGAGACGTTTCAAAGTATTAACAATTAACACGCATATCTAGTAGCTGAAATCATCTAGCCTCTACAGTGCATTAAAAGAAGCATGGTATTAAGACCGCCCAATTCTTAAAGTCCACCTGGTTGATAAGATACAACTATAAGCTAACTTCCAGAAAAGTGTGGCTATTGCAACCTCCATTTTCAACCCTTTACAAAACAGAGTAATTTTAAAAAAATGATTGGATATGGGGCGTGATGTTTCATGAATGAAATTTTCTTGGGCAAGGCTAATGGACCCGCCATATTTGAGTCAAACATGGTTCTATTCATTAATCTTTGCAGAAAAAAGTCATATATGTAATACTAAAATATATGAAGCATTTTCCACTAATAACATGACATTCACCTAAATTTAAACAATATCAAGGCAAAGGAACACACTAATAATGACTACCATTAAACTTAAATAGTTTGTGAAGTAGACTTAGTCACAGCAACAATATGGCGAAGCATCCGTTTGCATATTTGGGAGTTTTAGAAAGAATAAATCTGAATTTCCTTTAAAAATCACGTTATACGAGAATCTCAGTTAAACAAAAGCCATTAATAATTTTCTAGCGGATTTTTAGCATATTGTGATTAAATTATTTTTAAGTTTTCAAAGTATAGTATATATATATATATATATTTGTAAAAATTAATATACAAAATTGTTTAAAGACATTATTGACTACAGTGATTTTCAACTAAGCTTATGTTCCAGATATATTTCTCACCCATTTTCAGTGTACTCCTTTGAATTGCTTTATTTCGTTAGTTCTGGCTGCTTACATTTACAAAACTGATATATTATTTCTATCACTTGCTAATAATATTCTAATATATTTCTACTTCATAGACGCCTGTAAAACTTTTTGTGGTGGGAGGGGGGGGGGGGGGGATTCGAACACATGATGTGCAACATCGACTGGCTTGATGCTCACCTGTGTTATATTGAATGTTCAAGGAGTGGTATCCCACCCTTTTACATCCCCTATGGGCGACCCTGACTTCATATTTAATAAAATGACTGTAAATGTTCATCTAATTTAGAAATAAGATAACATTTTAAAAAATCTGATGTGGTCAACACATGACTTTCCTTATATAATGTAATGAATTTACTACTTTTACAGTAAATAAAATAGATTTTTCTTATAGTAGATACTTATATTCTTTCCAAGGTATTGAATTTTCGACAATTAGTCGTCATTTTCATTGATTTAGTGTCATTTTCATCCATTTGGCGAGATTTTCGTTAATTTGGCAACATTTCAAAAAGTCGCCAAAATGGCGACATTCCGCCAAATTCGTCGCCAAAATCTCGCCAAGCGTTATGGACGAAGAAATAAGTTATTCTTACAGCAGACAAATGACTATTGGCGTTCAAATACAAACGTATTACTCAAAGTATATTTTTTCACGAATGGAACGAGCTAGATCCACAAAAATGATGTCACCCAATGTATTGTATGGTATTACATATGAAAAGTGAACATGTTTCTCAATAGGAAATATATTTTTTTAAATTTTATATGACTTTTTGATAAATTTTTTGAGAAATGTGCAATATCTCGAGAACGGTTCATGTTAGCCAATCGTTCATGTTAGCCAAATTAAGCCAATCGTTTTGGAATGAAAAATTACATAAGAAATGTCTATTTGCGTAACTTTATTAGTGGTTTTGATTTTTTGACGATTTTTTCAAAATTTCATTCGAAAATTTAGGGGGGTTCTGAACATTCGATTGCGTATAAAAACAATAGGTTTCCAGTGTTTACGGATTGTGATTTTTGTACCAAATTTGGTTCGAATCGGTCCATTCGTTCGTCAGTTATCGTCTCCACAGACTCACTGACACACACACACACACACAGACATCACTTCAAAAATGTTTGATTCGTGATCAGGGATGCTTGAAACGTGCTCTCCCGTCGAAAACTCGAATTCGAATTTTCGACCCCATCACAATACTTTCCTTATACATTATGTATATAAGGAAAGTAAATTATATCTTGTAGGCATTCATCTTATACAGGTAACATTTTAAAATCTCGTGCATTTGATCCATTCTTTGTATTTTATGTAAAATTATTTTATTCATCAATAAATAAAACTCATGAAAATGCGAATTCCAATATAAATTTTACTTGTAATACCTAATTTTCATCCTCCCCAGTCCAAAAATCTCACGCTACGCTACTGGTTGAGGTATTTGATCTTGAAGCGCAACTTTAAGCGATTTTCACACAAACGGGACACACAGAGATTGAAAATATTATCACAGTTTCCTTCTTTATAACGTCAGAAATATTGATTGGTCCTTTCCATCGATTTTTGAACCAAATACGTAAAACAATTCTTTCATATTTATTTATTTTAAAGTACATAAAATTGTGCATATTTTAGGTTACGTGACTTTCATTTAGTCACATCGTAGAATGATTCGCACAATCCTAACCGTTGACATAGAATGCGAAGATATTCCAATAAAAAAAATTACTTTGTTCCCTTTTCTATGAATTTTTAAATAAATATATAAAAATTGACTTTTTTCATATTCCGGATAAAATGGATGAAACGTATTTTCCTTCATGCATTGCTATGCTTCATGACGTCACAAACTGGTGACTAAATGCGATACCTATACATTTTGTAAAAATGCTGAATATCGAAAATCGTTTCAAATTAATACATAAAAATGAAGCATATTTTAAGTGTCTATTAACCTTTTGCTTGCCGGTAGGATGGACGTCAATGTCTGCAAAGGGGGATCAAACTGTTTGGGATTGGGTATGTCAAATACCTGTCTTTTTGGGAGGTTCTTCGTTTGGGATGGACGTTTTCACCCCCCCACCCTCCTCCTAAGCAAAATATTAAGATGGAAATTACGGCGCATAAATAAAAATATCACCTCCGATCACTTTATGTTTTATTTTCAGTATTTTTAAACATTTCAATCTAAATATTAATTATTAATTAAAATGCATTTTCAATAGCTTTATTAAAATAATAGCCAGTAAACGCTTTCAAACTTTAAAGCGGGACTCCCTTAATACTGCTACTGTGGCACACAAAAGAAAAATAGAAGCTTAAAGTGGAACTTTTTAATCTTAAACTCTTTAAGTAATTATTATTTTAATATTAACTTCATTTAGTAAAATTATTATTTATTTTTAAATTGAATTCATTAAGATGACATGGCCGTTATTCTCATATAGTGGAATTAATTTAATGTACATTGCTATGTTGTGCCGCTATTAACCCTCCAATTATTTTACCTTTCGTGTGAGTCCTGTAAAGGAATATTGATTTATTAAAAAGATTAGACCAATTTAAACTTAACAATAACATTTATTAAAGACACAAAATACCTATTCAATTCCAATACATTAACTACTCTTCCTATTAATTATTTATTAAGATAGAATGTGAGAGGAGAGCATGTGAGACCCTGAACCATATACCTAACGTATTTATTAACCTGTGGATGATTGATGAACACATACCTTCAATCTGGGCCTTGTTAGCAGCACTTGGTCAATCTCGTTTGTAGTTACACGCATCAACTCGAAGTGTAATGCCCAATCGCACCTTCATTGAATACTGCTAACTCAAACACTCCACTTATTTCATGCTATTAGGCTGTTCTATCCACAAGTCATCATAACATATCTGCACCAGTCAACTCTGAATACCTGTTCACCAGCATCTTTCTTAAGTCATTTTAGTATATCTCATTTTTAAATCAAAAATCATGATTGTCTTATTTCTGGTCTGCTCTTGTCTCAAAATTCCATCTGTCTTGGTTGTTTCTCAAAGTATGTCTCACTTCATGTCTTAAATTCCGTTACTTTCTTCGTCAATGTCTGATCTCGTTCTCTGGTCACAGTCTGTGTTTCCTTCGGTGGGGGGAGGGGGATAACTCCGCCTTTACTCCTTTTTGGTGCTTATTGGTTACCCCTTACCCAATTGTACCATTCCACATTTAGTACGGCCCAGCTCAGCCCCTCTGGTATGGCACCCCTAAATTTATAGTCCTCTGACCTTCAGATTAAGTCCTAATAAATCTTGGTGCCAGCCAGACTACACGATTTGTTCGCCGTTTTGGCCACAATAAATACTCACATAAAAGTGTCTCATCACATGTGAGAACAAATTCTGGTCTCACAGTTACAAATGAAATACAAACCTGCATAAAATATTGAATTATAAAATATAAAAAAAAAATCGTCTGCTGTAAATACTAATTTAAATATTTCAAGAACAATGGTTAAAACACCTCGACCAGAGATATGTCACCTCGATGTACAATCAATGTAAAATATTTGGGATGTTTTTCCTCTGTAGGATTTCTGTGCAGGATTCTAAAAGTCTTCGAAATTTCGAATTCGAAAAATTTCAAGAAAACAATATTTTTTGTCCATACAATACTATGAGAAACTAAAACTTGTGTATCTTAATTATGCATACATTGTAATTGCAAGCACTGCCTAACTTCATTAAAAACAAAAATATTACATACTTTAAAAATATTTACTAAGAGAACAAAATAAAAGTTTACTGACTTTAAATATTTATCTAGAACAATACGATGAAAGAAATATATTGTCGTTTATAAATCCTATACTTTGTTTGTCTTTCCTGTTCATTAGCAAAGTTTTAATTATCCAATCTTTTAAATTTCAATTTCTCCTGATGAGGTTTATTGAACACTCTACGGTATAAAGCTGAGGGCATTCGTCGTAATTAGAAGCATTTAAATTAAAAAAACTATTTGGAACATTCAAATCTCTATTAAAATTTACATTCATTTATTATTCTTCGCTTATGTAAAAATATCTGATGTGGACAGCACATGACTTTTCCCCCCAGACACAAATTCATGTTCTCTTTATTTGTTTACAAATTCATTAAATTGGGTTTAATTGCACAAAATAATACGCTTAATTAGTAGACATTACACTATTTGAACAGTTCATTAAATTTCCGTTTTCAGATGGTAACGGTACGTATTTTGAAATGCAAAAATATTTCTTTCATTGAAATATTCTTATCATCGTCAAAAAGTACCTATAAAACAAGCATTTAATTCATACATTTGAGCATACGTAGTCTTTTATTTTAGATTGACTACTTCTGCGAGTCATTTCGCAAGAAAAGACAGGTTCTTTTTCCCGAATCGTACCAAAATCTAATCAGCACCAAGATACCTTAAGTACCAAGACACCAAGATACCTTTTCTGAAATTTGGTCAATTCGTATTTTGGTTAGAGTGAATACATACAATTTTTGCGGGTCATTTCGCATAAAAACGCTGGTTTTGTTTATCTCGAATCGCACCAAAATCTAATCAACACCAGGGTCACCCATAAGTGACTTATCTATAAAATTTTATGAAATTGGGTCCATTAGTTTTTGAGTTAGAGTAGATACATACATTGTACAGACAAACACACACACATAGAAGTCACGTTTCAGTTTTTTTTGTATCCTAGAGGTCCCAAAACGCGTAGATCCGTTGAAAACTCGAGTTGCGATTTTCTCAACACGATTCCAATACTTCCCTTGACATTACTATGTATTGTAGGGAAAGTAATATCTGATGCGAGCAACATATGACTTTCTTTACTTCACAAAATGACTTTTCTCAGACCAAATCAATAATGTACAACATCGAGGGCGAAACGTTTCTGGCGTTGATTTAACATTCTTTTGATTTAACATTCATTTAGTGCTTTTGGTAACCTACTAATCCAAACAGACTTTTTTATTCACGTGAAAAATCCTCATCAAAATGTAATTAATATTTAATTAATAATCTGTGAAGTAGTATTAATATCCCGAATAACCTTAATATCATTAATTAATATCTTGAAATCAGCTATAGCGTACACAAGAAATTGATCACAGACAGACAGACATACATACAGACATCATTCTAAAAATAGTCCAAAATTGCTCATGTGGCCCTGAGACATATACTGTCATCAATATATCGATATCGAAAATTTTCATGAAAATAATACCTTTTCTATACTGCATTTAATAGTATGAGCAAGTAAAAATTATTTAAAATTTGTAAATTCAGTATAATATAATATCTTCTGCGAATGTATAATTTGTGTAATATTAGTAATATTAGTAATATTTGTTTAATATCATGCATTTCGATTACATATTTTGTGCGAATTTCTAATATGATATTTTAAAAAAATTCGCATAAAAAATTTATGTGATGTGTTTATATCATATTATGAAAAATAAAATTATTTTATAATAATATTCTACTGATCGATATCGAATTCAGTGTCACATCAAATATTTTTAATTGTATTCCTTTTGAATATATTTTTCAGGGTAATATTTATTTTGTGCTAAAAATGAATGTATATTAATTATAATACTTTCAATTTTTCCTTAAAGAAAGAAGGTATATGAAAAAAAGGTGACAACACATTGCTTCGAGGAAGTCTCTCTTCATCCGTGATGAAGGAATACGGTGAAGAGGGATCAGTGATAAAAGAATCACGGTGATAAAGGAATCATGCAGCGATGAAGGGTTCGGTGAAGAGGAATCAAAACTAATTCCAAACAATTGTCATCTTATTTTCTTTGAAGAAACATCAAAAGCGTTTATTTTTGTGCATATTGTTGGGTGCAGCAGTTTTATTTTTGTGCATGTTAATTAATTAACACAAATCAAAAGTGTAAATCTGTACAAAAATGTATGCTGCCTACATCAGATTTTCATAATTAAAAATATGAGAGATTATTTCCCAAATTTAAATATGTAAGATAAAATATACACACTTTGTATCACATCATTAAAATACACTCTTTTATATATAAGGTTATAAGTAAAATCTTAAAAAGATACAAAATAAAATCTTATTGACTTTAAATATGCTGAGCGTGTCTGCAAAATATAGTCCTCAATTTTTAAAAATTGAATACATTTAAAGAACAGAAAAAGTAAAGAGTTGAAATATCTTTGTCTTTTATATCCCAATTATTCTCAATGAGTTTCATTAAGCGGTTGCTAGGAGACGCTGTGAACGCCGGAGGCAATCATCCCGATTAGAAGCTTTTAAAACGAAGAATAAACGAACACAATGTATTGTGCTAAGTAAATATTTCAGCCAATAAAAATAGGCAAAATTCGCTTAAAACCAAATATTTATTCTGAAAGTAATGAATATTTTAGGACAATAAATATGCGCTCAATATTTTAATTGTTTCTTTCCTGGAAGAATAATCGAATACGGCCAACAGTTAATTTTTTCTGAATTTTATCATTTCATAGGTTTAGCAAAGCTAGTTCTCCAAGGCGCGTTTATAACGGAGTTGACAGAATTTCGCTACATTACCTATTTAACTGTCTTCCTTTAAAAAGCAAAAAAGCCAATTACAAAGTAATACAGCATTATCTATAAAGAAGGAACCTGCAATAAAACTGTTACAGAAAGCCTTTATTTGGCACAATAAGGGCATTGGCGAATTCAGGAATTGTCCGATTCAGGAATGCTAAAATAAACAGCACTTAAATGCATATGGCTCTAATGTAGGGGAAACTGGGAAGGAATGAGTATGGGGGTGTATACCAGTGTAGAGGTTATATTTCTCACAAAAGGCGATGGAATCGGCTGGAAATCTATGAACTCTTCACTCGCATACAGTACGTCGTTCAATAAGGATATCTTGATTATTGCTCGTCGCTGATATATTTTTTCGAAAAATGTAATCAAATCTGGTAAATGGTAGTAATGATCTGAAATTTTAGAACACAGGTAATTCACTTTTTGCATGTTTTTTTCACATTTAATGCTTAACTCACTGAATACAGTACGTTTTTAAGTACGTCTGTTGCATAAAACAATCTAGAAAAAACTTAAGGATGTGTCGTATTTGTGTCGTTTTTTGTATCGTATTTTTTCAAAGAATGGATTTATAGTGCTTGGGACAGAATGGTTTATTGTTTGTTTTTTTTATTTAAAGACACATAATTTCAAAATTTTCAACACATACGTGTCAACAACACAAAACTACGCTTCATAAATACACTGTATACGTATTAAAACTCACAGAAGTTCACAATGTTTAACAAACACTAGTCAACAAATACAAAGCAATGCTTCATACATACCTTGTATACGTAGGGCATTGCGAAAGCGTTCAATCTACACTACGTATAGGAGCAGTACCTATTGTGCAAGTGCATGACGTGTACGAAGTAGAGAGAGTAGGAACGTATCCCCACTCCTTTCCACTCCGTAAATATCCTATATAACAGATGGTTGACATAGGTTTCCAAAACGATCCAAACGTGTTTCTTAGATGGGTTGGGCCTAAACTGTTGTTTCTTTTTTCGGATGACCCCCCTAACTTCTGCAAAGTAATTAAGAAAGAGTTTCGGCACTTATAATACGCACAGGTGGTCGATTTTCAAATTCCATTAGCGTACGAAAATAAAGCGTGGACACTAAGTGATTAACAGTTTCTATTTGCCATGTCAAAAAAGGTAGCCTATCAGAGAAGAATTTTGACAAAATCACTAGGTCAAAGTGAGAATTCAGAGTGAGATATTACTCTCGGATTTCTAGTATTGGCAAAGATAAGAAGACGCTATCAATTTTTTAGGATATGTTGTTTACAAATGCCGGTCGTTTGGCCACTAGGCCATTAAACAGAGAACTCTTCAGTATTATTCAATGATTAAATTAAAAGTCACTAGTACAGGGCACTCGTCCAAATGTTTTCCAGACATAGGCTGTCCTAGGTCACATAAAATGCAATCCGGGGAAGCAGCAAGTCCGATTCGATGGAGGTGAGCCCTGAGACAGATAGTCATGACCAGTCAATAGTCTGAATCTGGCAATTGCTTCTCGTCGAGGAACCCTTGGAATGACAGAAATGTTCTTGCTGAGGACGCACCATGGCTTTTACTTAATGCCTCCTGAGATTCTGCCTCAATTTCTATTTTGCGTGGCATTTTAATGTACAGTTGTGCTGAATGAAAAGTCATAGGCTTTGAGAATCTCTGCTCCTCTATATCACTCTTTTTGACCAAAAAGTCTGCTTTTTCATTTCCTGGTACTCCGTAATATGCAGGCATCCACTGTAAAGTGATTCTCTGCATCTTTAGGGCATCCACTCTTGGATTCTTGCTTGGGGGAAAGGTTTCACGTTTCGCCTCGCTCGAGTCAATTTAAGCTTAGCGAAGCTATAGAAGTTTCACTTAAAAAAAAACCTAAGGCGTGGCTTAAAACTTACAATGAGCTCCAAGGCAAGCAAAAAAATTCCACCAGCTTCCGGCGAAAGACGCCCTTCCGCGAGAGAGAATCGAAAATCTCAATGTTTATACCTTTTTTTTAAAGTTATACAAAATTAAAAAATGTAGCAATTCACGGGAAAAATAAAATGTTAGAATGCGAAGATATACACTCAATTTTTGGTAAAATTGAATTGCGCTAATCCTCATTTATCAGATGCAGCGAAAAAGGTATCAAATAACCTCAAAAATGCAAATTTCGATGTGTTTAATATATATATATATATATATATATATATATATATATATATATATATATATATATATGAAGGAATTGCCCTACCATTTCGTTTCAAACATCGTTGGAATTGAGATTTTCCGATATTGCCGATGGTATCAATAGGCAAACTCTGTAATAATATTTTCAATCGCTTAAAAACAGATGTGTGAAAATCGCTCAAAATCTTCATAAAATATATTATAACTAAGAATCTAATTGCAATTTAAAAAAATTTCCGAGGCGCATCGTCCCGGGTCCTGAATGACTGCGGTACAAAATGTCGTCGCCGATTGACGAGTAGATATCCAGCTACAGAGGACACACACACACCGACACACATACATCTTTTATTACTCATATTTGCTCTTGTACCACGTCTTCTAATATTTTATACCATTGCAATTTTATACCATTGAAATAGTGCGCGCTCAGTACACAATCCGTAGGGTTAATGCAATCTTAAGAAAAAAAAATCCAACACCAAACTTATCTCAAACTAAAATTTATCCATTCTGTATCATTATTCTCTTGACGTGGCAACACTGGAAATGAATCCTGCTACAAGACGGATCGGATAAACCACATTAGCATGAAACTTTGCTCGGACTGCATAGAAAGATATACGTTGTTCTCCCCCCACAATATTCTTTCTGCTCTCGAAATTTGCATACGTTCATTTTTCACGAATCGTCCGATCTAGGGCACCGGTGAAGGAGTCGGATTCTAGATGAGGAACGTTGTTTGTTCAAGCCGTGTACATTCTACGAGAAAGAAACTAACACACTCAAAAATACATAGTATTCGATTTTGAAGATTTAATTTTGTTTAGAATAGGAAGGTGCCATGTAAAAATAGGAAGTGATAAGTCCTAGCTAAGTGGGAATACTTATATTCTAATAGCATGGAACATTGAAGAAAACAAGAAATTATCTTGTTTATATTAATAAACTCCCCTTATTTCCCAAATTCATTAGTCGTGTTTTTTTTAATATGTTTTGAAATGAACAACTATATTTCAACTTTAAATATATATTTTATTTATCTTAAAATTTCCTGTACATCAGCGATTCTCAACCAATGATAAGTGTATCGATAAGCCCGAAGATAACTAGCGATATGTGGATAATATGTGCAATATACTTAAGTTTTAGTTTTGTTTTTAGTTTTTTTTGTTATTTTTTATTTTTGTTTTTATTTGTTTCAATTTTTAGTGATTGATTGTTAATAGGTTCAAAATTAGGATTATTTTTTAAATAGTTTTGCAATTGAGAAATATAATTATTTTTATTATAACAAAATTTTTTTGTATGTCTTTAATAGCAGTATGAAGTTTTTGAAAGGATAATTAGGCTTCGTAAGCTTTATGTTGATAATTACATTTTTTACAAGATTTAATGTAACGACTTCCACTGATTAAATGTTTCTACTGGTATGGAATATGAACAGGCCAATTGGTACACACATTTTTTAAAATAAAGAAACAAAGACTGGAGATGAATTTTGGGACGGTAGCCATTTTGAATGCGAAATATGGAACCTTGATAAATGATTTTCTTGAGAAAAGCTTCGTTAACAATACTTACATCACCAGTAGTAATTTGACCATGAGATGCATTGACATAATGTAAATAAGTCATCACTAAATACACAAGAAGATTGAATATCAGAGTTTAGAGATTTAGAAATTTCATTGTAATTAAATATAAACCTTCTAATAAGAATATAGTATTTGTAAGCCTTTGAACTTTTCGATAGCTAACAATTCTTTGTTTTTCAAATGTCATTAAAGTTTATGGATTTAAAAATTGGATGTTGGAATGAAATTACATATTAAGTAAGTGTTGTTAGAATGAATATTTAAAAAACGTATTTCTTCAATGAAATTACGAATTGGATGTTTAAATAAATTCATGAATGAATGAATGGATTTATTAAGATTGTATTTAAGAAACTGGCACGAAAAATGCAGCAAATCAATGTGAAGACATTCATTAGTAAATTTTGATTTTAAAAAGTTAACAAACAAAATATAATTTGGTATTTTCTCATATAAAATAAGTAAGTTCTGATTGCCAGGAAATTGAATGACTGATTATAATTACAGTGATATATCAATATATCAGCTTTTTAATATAGTGCGCTACTAAATTAACTTATTCCTTTGCCACGCTTATTTCTTTATTCATAATTAGATATGATTTTTGAAAAATAAAAAATATTTATACATAGAGTTGGAGTCAAAATCCAAACTATTTTTCACAACATTACTATTATATATTTAAGCCATAAGAGAAAAGTGTTAGGTCTTTTTTAATATAATCATTATCAAATCCTAATTATCAGCTAATGACATATTTTTAATATATAATATATATTAAAATGTTAAGTAGGGGTATATATTAAGTATATATATTAAAATGTTAAATAATGTTTAGTAGATATAATAAATACTTAATTGTCAAATTTCTTTATACTGTCCCTGTGTATGCATGCATTCTGAGATGTAAAGATTTACTTGTTCGACCTATATAAGATAAGTTACAAATGGAATATGTTATTTTACATATACAAGTGTATACCTTGCAGGATTTTAGATATGTGGCATTATTATTAATTTGTAATGAAATTGCACTTGAGCTAGTTTTGCATTTATTATTGTTACAACTATTGAAATAATACGTTTTTGATTGACGTTGATGTTGCATTCTTCCATTTCATCATAAAAGCCAAATAGGTCGATCTACAATTACTCCTAATTGTAAAAGCAGGCTGGTAATGTAAACCCATTCAAAATCTATATAAACCTATTCAAAATCTATTTCGGTTGGTAGGAATGACTCATTTAAACTAAGACCATAATTATAAAGAGTGTAACAAAGAAAGTTGATATTCGACATAATAAACATTATTGAAAAAATCAACAATTAAAAAAACATCAAACATGGGATTCCTAAACTAGTCAAAAGTCAAAAGGATTCATATGTGAAACAATAAACCCAATATCATCCGTAAAATAAGATATTCAGCATATCGAATGTGTTGCAGCTGAATATCTAAAACTGCAAGTAAAAGAACCCCAAATATTGTGAAAATTCTATTCGTGATATTTCGTGATCATTGAGCCATAAATAACCCATTTTATGCATATTTATGTCACATTTTTCCTATGCTGCCATGTTAAGAGAATATAAAATTTCAAACAAGTTTTCACTCGAAAGTCAAAAAATTTTATCTAGTTCCAGTTTTTTCTGACAACAAAGCCGGATAAAATGTTTCATAACGATCCATTAATATTTGAGGTAGCTATCTTGCACACACAAAGTCAACCACAGGCAGGCCGACAGACAGACGCACATCACTCTAAAAATAGTCAAAATACTGGTTCAGGAAGTCCTTAAACATATCTTGACATCAAAGTATCGAAACCGAATAGTTTCGTGACAACAATACTTTCTCTACACCATATTCTATAACATACGAAAATAAAATGGAAGATACTTCGACACGTAATAAATGTGGCTGAAGAAAATGCATCATATGAGCCGGAAAATCGTTTTAGCACTACTGTTCTGGAAAAGTTTTTCTTCGAGAGAATATCGCGTATCTTCACTGCCCCAAGACGATAGAAATGATGAAAAGAGCTCGTATGTACATCGCCTCGCCTCTCGAGTAGAAGAATTAATGACGGGAAAACGGAAAAGATTGTACAATCACATGTAAAATCAGATAATATTAAGCATCGGGATTGTGAAGATTCCTTTGGCTTTTAGTTTTTAACACTTTGTGTTTACGACTTTGTTCATTCTGTCTGTCTGTTCGCACGATAACTGCCGTAAAATTGACTTTATCAAAATGAAATTTTAGTTTGTTGTTGAGACGGTCTGTGGGACGTTTGGGAATGTAAATGAATAATAGCACCTAATGAGTTTTGGATCGGACCCGGGTAAAAAACATGAAATACATTGAAAAATTAAGTCCCATACGGTTCAAACATTTTTTAAGCAAATTTAAAATTCCCAAATTGGTTCCAAAGTTTAAGAAAATATTCAAATTACCCTATAAAAATATAAAAAAATTTTCAGTAAATTATATTCGGTAGTTTTTTAAATAAAAATTAAAACACTAACGACACCCATATTATCTGAAGAGATCACGTGACCCACTTCAAAATAAGATATGGCATTCATCATGTGTCAAAATCGTGATTTTTAAATTTCTTTTTAGTTTGTATTTAATGTTGTATCCGTCCTAAATCCGCTCTATTTTTGCTTAATTTCTGTGCATCTATATTCTTACACAACGCAATTACAATATATTTCAGTTTCAATGATCATCACACTTTGATTATTTCTACAACGAAGCCGAATTTTAATGGATGCAGAACGTAAACAAGTGAGTGAGAGATGAGTTGCATAAGAATTACTGAATGTTTTTCACGCAAAATTATTTAACTCTGGAGTCTGAAATAAGTGATATGGATGAAATATTCATTGCTTTTACATAGAAAGCCAGACGATTTATATTTTGATGACGTCATTTGAATAAAGTTCATTTTTTACATGAAATTTTAAGTTTTCAGACATAATAAATTACTATAGTACTGTGATAATTTAAAATATACCGCCGCTGAATGCATCGTATAGTAAAGATGTATAAGTAAAATTGCATTTTAGTTGGAAAGTGTTTCATAATTAATGCTTTATGCATGATTGATCTTTCTTGTTTTTTTTTCACGTTCCCTTCCTATAGTGTTGTAAATAGTGTCGCTGAAGGATTTTTCGATCTTAATATCGGGGTATTAATATAGATCCGTTTCCACCTCAATTAATTGTTCAATTTAAAAAAAAAAATTATCCGATGTGGGCAGAACATGACTTCCAACAGACTCAAACTTATTTCCTCTTTCTGTCTTTCATCACCGATAAATTTGAGTTAACCTCAGCAAAATTACATTGATCATTGTTTGAAATGACACTGATCTTACTGTTTTAATTTATTTTTTATCCCGGCAAGAAAAGAAAAAAAAATGAAATTTCTCGGAAACAGTTGATCGTAGTGTGTAACAGGACTCATCTTATTCTCTTCATCATCAATAATTGAGTATAAAACAAACATTTAACCGATATATTTGAACATGTGTGGTCTTTTATTTCAGATTTTGACGATTTCTAAGGTTATTTTGCAAAATAAAAATAGGATGTGGGCAGCACATGACTTTCACTGTAGACTCATACTCATGTTCTCTTTACTTCTTCAACAATCCATTAAATTGAGATTAATAGCACAAAATAACAGCCATATTTATTACTTCCCTTATATACAATAATGTATAAGGAAAGTATTGTGACGGGGTCGAAATTTCGAATTCGAGTTTTCGACGCGAGAACACGTTTCAAGCATCCATGAACAGGAATCGAACATTTTTAAGGTGATGCCTGTGTGTGCGTGTGTGTCAGCGAGGCTGTGGAGACGATAACTGACGAATAAATGGAACGATTCGAGCGAAATTTGGTACAAAAATTACAATCTGTGAATACTGTAAACCTATCGTTTTTATACGCGATCGAATGCTCAGAACCTCCCTAAATTTTGAGTGAAATTTTGAAAAAACGATCAAAAAAACAAAACCTCTAATAAAATTACGCAAATAGACGTTTCTTATGTAATTTTTCATTAGAAAACGGTTGACATAAATTTTAGAATGCTACCATAAACCGTTCTCGAGATATTGCACATTTTTCAAAAAATTATATAATAAAAAATTCCTATTGAGAAATATGTTCACTTTTCATATGTAATATCATGCGATAAATTGGGTGACATCATTCTCGTGGATCTAATAGCTCGTTCCATTCATAAAAAAAGATACTTTGAGTAATACTTTTGTATTTGAACGCCAAAAGTCATTTATCTGCTGTAAGAATAACTTATTTCTCCGTCCATAACGCTTGACAAGATTTTGGCAACGAATTGGGCGGAATGTCGCCAACTTGGCGACTTTTTAAATGTTTCCAAATCAAAGAAAATATCGCCAAATGGATAAAATGACGCTAGATTAATGAAAATAACGACTATTTAACGAAAATTCAATATCTTGGAAAAAAAATAAGAATCTACTATAAGAATAACCTATTTTGTTTTTACTGTAAAAGTAGTATATGCATTGCGTTATATAAGGAAAGTCATGTACTGCCAACATCAGATTTTTTTAAATGACACTGAATTTGAACTTTTAATTCAATTTTCGTTGTCATTTGGTAACTGGATTTATTTTCAAAGATGGAATAGTGAAAATCCGCTCCCCCCCCCCCCCCCCCGAAAAAAATACTATAATATCCTATAAGACTGGTCCTAGAGTAATACAACTGGTCTTATTCTTTTCATCATCAAAAATTACGTATAGAACAAGCATGTAATTGATATATTTGAGCAAACGTAGGCTTTTCTTTTTAGATTTAACGAGATTTGCGGAAAATTTCAAAGAATCTTTTTTTCCGAATCGTACCAAAACCTAATCAGCATCAGGGTAACCTACAAGTGATTTATTTACAAAATTTTGCAAGATTTGGCTAATTTGTTTTTTATTTGGAGTAAATACATGCGATATTTGCGGACCATTTCGCAAAAAAAGCAGGGTTTTTTTTATCCCGAACCGTATAAAAATCTAATCAGCACCTGGTTCACCCACAAGTGACTTACTAACCAAATTTTATGAAATTTGGTCGATTAGTTTTTCAGTTTAAGTGGATAGATACATTGCACAGGCAGACGTCACGCTAGAAATGATTTTTTTGTATTCTATAAGATCTGAAACATATAGATTCGTTGAAAACTCGATTTTCGACATGATTCCAATACTTTCCCTGTACATTACAATGTATTGCAGGGAAGGTAAAATTTGATGTGGGCAGCACATAAAGTATATCCACGTTCTCTTTATTTTAATTCAATTTTCGTTTTCAGTTGGTAACTGGATTTTTCTTTAACGGTGGAGTAGCGAAAATGCAAAATATCTCGAGAACGGCTAGACATAGTGTTGTTGTTGTTGAAACCCAGACCGTCCGACCTACCAGAAAGGTGTAAGGTAACTGTTTGGACGGTCGGGAAGTGCCACCCAATTTAGACCGGAACCCAGTGGGGGAGGCATCCACAGGGACCATACCCTCCTTCCCCTACCACCAACCTCTCGGAAGGACTTTCGGACCCACATGTTTAACGTGATCGTACTCCGCATGAACACGGCGGCAGTTTTGGCAGTGGCTGGAATCGAACCCGGGCCTACCGAGTGCAACTCCAGCGCGCTAACCAATGGGCTACCGCGCCCCTAGACATAGTGTAATGGGGTTGGTCTTATTCTTTTCATAGTCCAATTCTTTTCATGATACTGCATGTCTTCTTATTCTTTTCATAATACTGCATGTCTACTTATTCTTTTCTTCGTTCAAAATTACGTATAAAACAAGCAGTTAATTGATATATTTGAGCATAAGTAGTTTTTTATTTTAGATTTTGACGATTTTTGCGGGTCATTTCGCATAAAACGGCATGTTATTGTTTTCCGAATCGTACCAAAATCTAATCAACACCAGGATAACCCACAAGTGACTGTTCTTCCAAATTCTGTAAAAGTTGATCTATCAGTTTTTCAGCTAGAGTGGATACAGGTAATTCTTACGGGTCATTTCGCAAAAAAGAGTGGATAGAAGCATTATTTGCGGACCATTTTGCAAAAAGAATCGGGTCCAGCAATAGGGTCCACAAGTGACTTACCTACCAAATTTCATGAAATTCGGTGCATTAGTTTTTGATACAGAGGTCCCGCTAAAAATAGCGTTTTGCGTTCCAGAAGTCTCAAAACGTGTAGATCCGCCGAAAACTCGAGTTGCGATTTTCGACATGATTCCAACACGTTCCCTATACATCACCATGTATTGCAGGGAGAGTAAAAATCTGTTGTGGGCAGCACATAACTTTCCCTGCAGACTGAAATTAATTTTTTTGTTGTTTCCTTAAAAATTCATCAGCTTGAGTTTAATTACATAATGTAACACTAAATTTGCATTTTTAATTCAATTTTTGTTTTTATTTGGTAATTGGACATTTTTCCGAAAGCGGAGTAACAAAAATGAAAGAAATCTCAAATATCTTGAGAACGGTTTGTCCTAAAGTAATGGAGTTGGTTATATTCTTTTCCTCGTCAAAAATTGAGAATAAAACAAGAATTTAATTAGTACATTTGAGCATACGTAGTCTATCTTTTTTCCTACATCTTCGCGATTTTTGGGGGTCATTTCGTAAAAAAAGGCAGGTTGTTCTTTTCTAAATCGAAACCAAAATTCAATCAGCACCAGAGTATCCCACAAGTAATTTTTCTACCGAATTTTGTGAAATTTGGTAGATTAGTATTTTAGCTAGATTGGATCCATGAACATTTTACGGACCATTTCGCAAAAAAAGACATTTTCTGTTTTTCGCAACCGTACCAGAAACTAATCAGCACCAGGGTCACACCCAAGTGACTTATCTACCAAATTTTATGACATTAGGTCCATTAGTTTTTGAGTTACAGTGGATATATACATTGCACAGCAGATACAAAAACGGTAAAAATCGTTTTTTCATATTCTAGAGGTCCCAACACATGTAGATCCGTGAAAAACTCGAGTTGCGATTTTCTGTATGATTCCAATACTTTTCCTATACATTACCACGTATTGTAGGGAAAGTAGAAGGCTGCAGATTTTTTTATTCCGAATCAAACCAAAATTTAATGAGCAACAGGTTAACTCACAACTTATCTACCATAACTTTCTGAAGTAATTAGTTTTTAAGTTAGAGGGAATTCATACACTGTACAGGCAGACACTCACACATACGTCACGCTACAAATAATTTTTTTATTCTAGAGGGATTGAAACGTGTAGATCCGTCGAAAATTCGACTTGCGATTTTCACTCTATTCTAGTACTTTCCCTATACATGTATTGCAGGGAACGCAAAACTGGGTCATTATTACTAATCAGAGTACTATCTTTCTAAAGAAATCTAAAAATTGATGTAGGCAGCACATGACTTTTGCTACATAATGCAAGTACTTTAATTTTTTCAATGCAAAATAATGATGGTAAGATGCGATGTACAGCACAATGTCTTTAACGTTGAAAAGTACTCTGACATTTCGAGCTTTTCTGGGTGATATAAAATTACTTGGAAATATATAATTAGCTTATATTTCGAGCACATATAACTTGACAATTGGAAATATTGCTAACATTTGCTAAGAAATATTCATTATATAAAAATATGTTATTTTATTAATTCATTGATTTGGCGTCATTTACGTTAACTTAGTGTCATTTTTGCATTTTTAACAATATTTTCATACGTCTAGAGGAAAATATCGCCAAGTTGGCCATATTTCGTATAATTCGTCACTAAGCTTTACAGACAAGCATTTCTTATAGGGTATCTCAAAAATAAACACACTTCGAAAATTTTTATTAATGCAGTTTGCAGTAAAAATAATCCAAGATTTATAATATAAAGGAAACAGGAACATGTGTAATTATTATGGCTAACGCCGCTGTTCTACATTTTTTGTTGTATAAAGAAAAATAATTAGTCAGTTGTGGGCTGTAATTATGTGTACACATTTTTGAAGCACCCTATAAAAGATTGTTTGAAAACTACAAAAGCATCTTCTGCGGTGAATGGAATGAACTAGATCCACACGAATAATGTTTGCACATATTTCGTATATAATATTACATATAAAAAATGAGCATATTTTACAATAAAGAGAAAACGGAGTTCAATATTTTGTTAACAGACGTTCAGAATACAAATTGTTTTTCGAAATAAGTACCTTCAAAGTTCTATAGATTTTCGATTCGGCTGAAAAATGTTTTCGATACAAAACAATACTAAAAAGAAATTCAATAACTATATAGCCGGCGAATAGAAATTTAATAATAACATGATCTTTAAGATCACTCAAAGCTCAAAAATTAATTAGCCTAAAAAGGTGTCTAATATGAGCGTTCCAGCAAAAATATATATAAAAAAAAAAAAAAACACATTTTTATTTCAAAATGCACTAAAAAATTTAAAATAAATTTTTCGTCAGTACCCAAAAAATTTTATACACACATGAATAAAATTAAAAGCGTAGGCGCTTATTAAAATATTAAATTTTATTATTGCTGATTTTTATAAAACCAAAACATTTTTGCAACTATTTTTGTAAAAGGCAAATATCTTGCTGTAATGTTGCGTAAAATAGGAATGGTTAATGAGAATATAATGTTATAATTTGTGTAGCAACAGTGTGCCAAATTACACGTTTCATTTACAAATTGTTTCGATTATTCTTCTGGATATTTTATCAGTGTATCTCAATTGCAACTTTGTATATTTTTCTTTTAAACTCATAATGGACAAATTACTGTGGCAAATAAATCATTTATAGTAAATTTCAGAACTTCTAAGGTTATTGAAAGCCAACAATGATCTATAAAGTTAAGATTTTAGTAGTTAAGGAGAAGAGTGAATAGAACACAAACTTTTATTTTACTTTTCCTATAATATATGATAATGTATAGGGAAAGTATTGGAATCTTGGCGAAAATCATAACTCGAGTTTTCGATGGATCTACACGTTTCGGGACATCTAGAACACGAGAAAACTATTTTTAGTGCGACGTTTGTGTGTGTGTGTGTGTGTGTGTGTGTGTGTGTGTGTGTGTGTGTGTGTGTGTGTGTGTGCGTGTGTGTGTGTGTGCAACTATGCAATGTTTGCATCCAATCTAACTTAGAAACTAATAGAAAAAATCTCATAAAATTTTATGGGTAAGACACTTGTAGATGACCCTGGTGCTGATTAAATTTTGATGCGATTCAGGAAATAAAGATCCTGCTTCTTTTTGCGAAATATTCCATCAAAATCTAAAATCAAAGACTGTATGCTCATATGTATCATTTAGAAAAGTTTTGTACGCAAATTTTGACGATACAAAAAATAAGACCAATCCCATAACTCTAGGACGAACCGCTCTCGAGATATTTTCTTTTTCGCATTTTCCCTACACTGCCTTTAAAATACGTCCAGTTGCTCAATAAAAACGAAAATTGTATTAAATGTTCAATCTGCTTTCAAATACAATCACTTCCAAAATTTAAGCACGCGATGCAAATTTCCATTTTTCGAAAGCGTATTTGAATTTGAGTGGCTGAAAATCGTTGCGGATGTAGATGGCAGTATACAAGTGTCGTATGTTACAGCCAATTACGATTGACTGTCCAGACATATGCTAATTAGGCAGTCGTTGAAGACGCCAGCATTCTGAGGGGTTTGAGGAGGTGCGTTTAAATGCTGTTACGAAGTGTTTATAACTTTGGTAGGATTATTTTTGATGATATTCGTGTTTCTATGGCTAAAAGAAGACGAATGACAAATAGTAAGCGCTGGGGCACGACAGCCTAGTGGTTAGCGCGCGGGAATTGCACTTGGTTGGCCCGGGTTAGATTACCGCCACTTCCAAAAAACTGCCGCCGTGTTCACGCGGAGTACTATCACGTTGAACATGTGGATCCGTAAGTCCTTCCGAGAGGTTGGTGGTAGGGGAAGGAGGGTACGGTCCCTGTAGATGCCTCCCCCACTGGGTTCCGGTCTAAATTGAGTGGCACTTCCTGGCCGTCCAAACAGATACCTTATACATTTCGGGTATTTCGACGGCCTGGGTCGAAGAAGAAGAAGTTAGTGAGCGCTGGCGTGCTATCGGACGCATTGAAGCAGGACAGTCAATCAAAGATGTCGCTATTTTCTTTGGCGGTGATCATTCGGTAATTTCTCGATTATGGAAACAATTCCAAACAAGTCAAACAGTTGTCCGGAGACCTGTGCGCAGTTGTCCAAGGGTTACCATCCCCTCTGATGATCGGTATATTGCTATAGTAGCCAAGCGGAATTGACGGGCGACCTCCACAAGTGTTACATCCATAGTTGCAGCGGCACTTGGTAAGACTTTATCTGCAAGTACTGTGCGGCGAAGGCTCCACGTGAAAGGACTGTACGCAAAAGTACCACGTGTTTGTGTTCCACTAACTGTCCAAGCCAGTGGGGCAAGATTAAAGTGATGTCGTCAACATGTCAATTGGACCGTCTCAGATTGATGCAACGCCCCAGACGAGTCCAGATTTACGCTGAAATCAGATGATAAGCGTCTAAGGGTCTGGAGAGAACGAGGCACACGCAGTCAGGCCAAAAACATCATCGAACATCACGCATTCAGAGGTGGCAGCGTCATGGTGTGGGCTGAAATTTCAATGGGATATCGCACAGAGCTGCACATCTTTAAAGGCGGTTCTGTGACGGCTGCGAAGTTTCGTAATGAAGTCCTAGACCCCCTTGCTAGACTACGCTGCAGCAGTTGGTCCTGATTTCCTCCTTATGAACGATAATGCCCGCCCCCATTGATCTAACATCGTTGACGAATACTTGGAAAGCGAGGGCATTTCTCGTATGGAGAGGCCGGAGTATTCCCCCGACCTTAATCCCATTAAAAACCTTTGGGATGTCTTCGGGCGTGCTGTCTCTGCACGTTTACCTCTTCCAGACAGCCTCAGAGAGTTGGAAACTGCCCTATTGGAGGAATGGCCATTTCTCGCATCTGCAATGGTTGATCACCTCATTGAAATCATGGAAAATCGTTGTAAAGTTTGTGTGAAGGTCCGGGATGGTCACATATCATATTACTGTAAGTTTTGTTTGGTTTGTTTGCCTTTAAACATCATTTTGTTAATGATCCAAATTTGACGTCATCATGTAACTTACGAAAGCAATTTTTAACACTTTACAACATAGTTGAAAAGTGTTTATGACTTTGTTCATTCTGTCTATCTGTCTGTCTGTCCGTTAGCACGATAACTGCCGTAAAAATGACTTTATCAAAATGAAATTTTAGTATGTTTTTCAGACGGTCTGTGGGACCTATGGGAATATAAATAAATAATATCACCCAAATAGTTTTTTATTGAACCCGGGTTGAAAAAATGAAATACATTGAACCCTATGGGACCTAATTTTTCAAACATTTTTTAAGCAAATTTAAAATTCACGAATTGCTTTGAAATTTTTAGAAAATATTCACAGTATCCCATAAAATATATAAAAAAAATTTCAGTAAAATATATTAAGTAGTTTTTTAATTAAAAATTATTTAATATAGGCAAAAAAATAAATTCAATTAAATTCTGACTTTTGGGATATCCTCCAGAAAGAAAAAGGAAATATATTATATAATAAATATCTTTCCAAAAGTTTAATTATTTTGTACATGAGAGAGGCTTAACATTTAAAAATAAATTTGGTAGATAACAATTTTTCAAACTTTTTTTTAATTTTATATAACTCTTCGTGATATACTTATTTGATGGCATTTTTAATGCACTTTCCTACGTCCTAGAGAGTTAAAATTTGGTACACAGCTTAAATTTGTTGAAGATTTTATTCTACAAAAATTTGGTGGATCTTTAAATATAGATCATACATTTTTTTTCGAAATGGCCTGAAAATAATCCCCGTTCACTTTTATAAATCATTGTTGTAATACTGTTAAAAATTCTGATGTGGGCAGCACATGTCTTTCCCTGCAGACTCATATTCACGTGACCCACTTCAAAATGAAATATGGCATCCATCTTGTCCCAAAATCGTGATTTTTAAATTTCTTTTTAATTTATATTGAGTGTTGTATCCGTCCTAAAACCGCTTTATTTTTGCTTAAATTCTGTGCATCTACATACTGAAACAACGCAATTACAATATATTTGAGTTTAAATCATCATCTAAATTTAATTATTTCTACAACGAAGTCTATTTTTCTATTATGTAAAATGTAAACAGCAAAATATGTAGAATGAGTTGTATAAGAATTGCTGTATTTCTTTAACGCAAAATTATTTAGCTCATGGAGTTTGCATAGCTGATATGAATGAAATATTCATTGATTTTACAGAGAAAAGAACGATTTTTTTCGATGAAGCTTTAAGTATAGAGTTTAATTACTTGTAGCTCCATGGTCTTTATTTTTAAATAAAATAAATTATTATAGTATTGTGATGAATGGGAAAATGTTATGAATAAAATGCTGCTTTTATAGATAGCCAGGTGTGTTATTTTTTCTATGATGTCATTTGAATGAATTTCAGTTGTTTTCGATGATGTTTTCAAATATAATAAATTATCGTAGTATTATGATAATTTTAAAAGTATTACCGAGGAATGTATTGCATTTTAGAGATGTTTAAACCAGGCAATTTATATTTGAATGCCGTAGTTTAATGAAGTTCATTTTTTTCGATGAAGGTTTAAGTTTTCATATATAATAAATTAATATAGTATTGTAATAAGTTTTAAAATATTACCGAGGAAGGTATTGCATTTTAGAGATATTTAAATAAAATTGCATTGAAGTTGGAAAGTGTTTCATAATCAATGCTTTAAGCATTATTGATCTTTCTTGTTTTTTTCATCTTTGTACATAATTCTTGCTTTCTTTAATGCATAAACACAATTGCTACCTTCATGTACAATTTTGAGTAAATCAAAGCTTTACTTTTCCATTTTTGTTAATTTACTGTCTGTGCTTAACTTTTGGAAGCCAGTGTAATTATGAGTGTTATTTTGTGCAATTAAACTCAATTTAACGAATTATTAAAGAAATAAAGAGAAAATGAATTTGAGTTCGTAGGGACAGTCATGTGTGGCCGCATCAGATTTTTTTAGTCAAGTCATGTGTGTCTGAACATTTTGAGTACTGAAGAAAAATTTATTTTCTACATTTTAATACATTTTGAAAAAAAAGGCGTATTTTCTTAAAGTTACTTTAATATATATTTATTTTTTATTTCTTAGTCTCTGAGGAGCAGAGGATCGTGAACTGGCACTGAAAGAAGCGTAAGTACTTGAATTAATTAGTGGCTTGTCCAACTGAAATGCAGCAGGAATTGGCAGAGTATACAATTTCTTCATTAAGAAATGTACAATACTTCATCCCGCTATAAGGACAGAAATAACGAAGATCTACTAAAGAACAAATACTAAAGAAGATACTAAAGAAGAGGTGGCGCTAGAAGGTTGGATCTACACCAGGATCACCTACCTGTTCTCTAAGCCCAATCACCTACTGGCTCCAAGGAGTTTAGACCTATAACGCGCATGCCCAAATTGTACAATTTTGTGATAAAGTTTTTCACTACCAGATTCGCAAACTGTATAGATACCAATACATAAAATACACTTTGTGTGAAAGATACGGCTAAAAAGGGTGGACCTTCTTATATGGGTCAAACTAAACGTTCTTTAAAATTTCGTATTAATCTTTTGCTTACGGGTGGGACAGCGTCCATCCCTAAACGAAGAACCTCCCAAACAGACAGGTATTTGATATACCCTATCCCAAACAGTTCGATCCTCCTTTGCAGGCATTAGCGTCCATGGACGCCAATGCCTAGAATCCAATGGGATAGGGTATGTCAAATACCTGTCTTTTTGGGAAGTTCTTCGTTTAGGATTTGACGCTGTTCCACCCGTAAGCAAAGGGTTAAAGAACATGGAATCTATGTCATAAAACTGGAATTCAATAAATCTTCAATTGCTCAACTTGTTATCAGTTTGACAGCCGTTTTGAGTTTTCTTCAGCAAGGATCATGCAAAATCTATGTATGATCGTCGATTTATGTATGATCTTGACTTCTTTGAAGCCTTCCCTATCTGGAAAAATTATGTTAATTTAGTGAATGACTTGTCTTGTACTCCATTTTTGTCCGCGGTCTTGTGGAATGCCCTGTAAAAATTTCCACTTTCTTCTTTATATTCCTTTGAGTATCTTGTGTGTCTTTTTAACATATTTTTCATCTTGTTGGGTCTCAGTTATTCTTGTTCAGATTTGATTATTTTGACTCGTTTGTCGGGATATTCCCGTTGTGTTTGGGCGCACGCCAATCTTGTGTGTTACTTCTCGTTTCGGTTTGGCTGGACTATTCTTCATGCTGCTTTCTGATTGACTCTCTCATAATCTAGGTCTTGAGTGTATAATCCCCTCTGCTTCTCCATTTTGGGTCCATTCCTCTTTTGGACTTCGGGTGTGTTGGTTCGCTTGCACTATAGTATTTAGTGTATCCTCGAAACATCTGCATGCTGCATTTTGTGTTATTTGTGTTTAATTACATTGCTCTTTTCCTGTATAGAATTATTTAACTTAAGGACAAAAAAATTCGAGGGCGGGCGAGGTAGAATGAGGTCACCGCAAATTTGATGTTATATTGTACTGTCATCTGGAATACACATGTATGGAAAGTTTGAAGCCGACTGAATGTCAGGGGCGAGACAGCCCAGTGGTTAGCGCGTGGAGTTTGCACTCTGACAATCCAAGTTCGATTCCATGCCTACCCAAAATGTATCCGTGTTCACGGGAAGTACGGGTGCATTAAATGTGTGGGTTCGTAAGTTCATTCGAGAAGTTGGTGGTAGGGGAAGCGGGGTATGGTCACTGTGGCGTCACCCCCCACTAGGTTGCGGTCTAAATGGGGTGGCACTTCCCGACCGTCCAAACAGTTACCTTACACCTTCTGGTAGGTTGGACGGTCTGGGTCGAAGAAAAGATTGAATGTCAGTAATTGGGTTAAAAATCGATTGCAAGATTTGAATGTAGCAGAGCCAGCTACTTGAAACCATGTAAATAGAGATGTCTTGCATACGTTGCTTCCGTCATGGTATATTTCGCTAGTTTTATGCCCGAAAGTAGTTTACCACATATGAAAATTTAGTAGACTGCAGGTAAAAATGTCAATGTGAATAACATTTATGCTTGGAGTGTTTCTGTCTCAAATAGGGACCTTCTGAAAAATTTAAACACTCTGAACGTCTTTAAATTATTTCTAAATCGAAAAGATTGAAATCACAGCAATTTATGTTTTGTTAGAAGAGGGTACCAGTACTAAATATAGGGATATCATTTCAATAATTTAACATTGAGTCATTTTTTTTCAAATACAAAAAATTAATTTGCCTGAGCAAGTTTTTGCTTACTTTAACTCAAAATATCCTCTACACTATGAAACACTTGATATAAATAGCAAACGACAAAAATGTTAAGTGTTTGACCAATTTTTGAATAAAACATTCATTTTTAAAAAGATTTTATAGGTTTAGAGCAATCGTCTTGTCGAAGAGAAGATGATTAAAAATTTTCAGTTTTTAAATTTTGTAATCTTATATCTTAAAGATACAAAATGTTAGTTATAAACAGTAAATAAGTTATGTGTAGCACTTTAAAAGATCTACAAGGATATATAAATGCATTTCAGATAGTTTTTTAGTTTTTGAAATATAATGATTATAATATTTTATCTTATTTACACAAAACTATTTCGGCTCTATCGAACTGAAGTCACCGCCGATTCTTTCATACATGAAACAATCATAGCTAAAACACTAATACATTTATAATATTTCAAAAAAATAAAACTCCAATTTTTTAATGTTATAACATTATTACAACATCCATGTTCTAATAATAAAATATTAAGTTCTAATATATAGATAATCTATAAATGTACTTCAGATTATATCTTCTTTCTCAAACATTAAAGAAATTCTATGCCCCCCACTTGAAGATAGAATTTCGATAAAAAATATTCGACAGAAATTCGAATAAAAAAGTTCTATTTTCCAATATCAAGTTACAAAGCTCTTGGCTTTTGTCGCAGAGTCTGACAATGGCCTCTCCCTCGAGATGGCTTCAAACCCAAAACGTAATATTTTGTGACATACTTCAAAAAAGTTTTTCTTCCAAACGAAACTTTTGCTCGCCTCGTATACTGATAAAACCTGTTGGGTTGCTTTGTACCGGGGGAAAATTCTTTAAAAATGAAAAGCTGTCAAAATGTATAATTTACTACGATGTAAACGCTGCAATTTATGCCCAGCTTTTGCGTTTCCTGAAATATATAGTGCTAGCCATTTCACCAGTGCTACGCAAGTTATCAGTGGTTAGTGGTCATTAAATGTGACACCTGCACACTTGATTAAAGCTAAATGTCCCAAGGCAAATTTGGGACATTGCAAATTATGGAGGAGCGTAACCTACAAAGATGGTCCCTGTACTTCTCTTTTAATGCATATACACTTCCCTAAGAAAACACCTGCAAAAGGATGAGCAAGCCATGTTTCTGGGAAATATGGACAACGACCACCCAGTTACAAAGGGGCGCAGCAGGGCGCTCTTGGGGAGAGCTGACCCTTGTTCGGTTCGGCTGCACATACACGCAAGGTCGTGAGAACCCTCGGTCCACCTGCCAGACATTAATTCTGGGGTGACCGCCATCCTCCTGTCAGCACAGCACCCAATAGCTGGACATTTTTTGGAAATGTCCAATGAAGATACCAGGGGCTTTGATTGGGGGGACCAGTAAAAAACCTGGGGCTGAATTGTGTAGGAGGAGACATTTTTCCGATGATCGAGAGAGTGGTAGATTTTTCGAGAAGGAACGAAAAAGAATTGAGTTTAAGATTTCAGGCAGAACGGAGAATTGGTTTGTGTGCTCGAGAGAGAGGAGTCTCTCAAAAATTACGTCTGCAGCGATGTCCGGCGATTCCTCCACCGAAGTACCCCGTATCCAGTGTCACATCCAACGATATTCGAAGGTATGAAATGCATGTATCACATATCTAGTCTGTTGACACAGTTTTAATTAACGTCTTACTCTCTCGACATCTTGTTAAATCCACACTTGAGTAAATAGTAGGGACGAATTTAATTGCAAACATAAATGGAGATTTTAATTACATACATTCTTTAATTATTCTTGATTTTTGAAAATGTCAATGGAGAGTCATTGTAATTTGTTAAGAATGTTAATTGAACCAATCAAATATGTTTTTAATATTATATTTTTTTAATTTCATTTTTATCAATAAAACACATTGTTATTGTTTTATATCATGTCCGTTGTCCTCATTTGCCACCAATTTAATTCTATGTATTTTTGTTCGACACGGCCAATGTCGGAGATGAGAAACTATACTAATTTATGCGTTCTAACAGGACGTGTGGTGAAAACCCACATAACACTAAACAACTAAAAAATTGCCCTATAAGGGGCGTTCTCAAAATTCGAAAGACATTCCCAATGCAGATACTAGCATACATGGACCGGTTCTGGACCTATTATGCACTCGTCAGCATGGAACAGCCGATATCTGGAAAGGTAGCAAGCAACATGCCATAGGCTACCATTTTTGCGAATTTGTATGGAAACAAACCATTTCAGTCCTTCCACGTAGTCGGCATGAAATACATTTACAATATAGCTCTGACTACACGAAGCTGCAATGGCGAAGTTAATAAAGTAAAGTTAACAAAGTTAATACATTTTTATGAACTTTCATGTGGTATAAAATCCATTTACAATACAACTCGGGCTAAACGAAGCTGCAATGGCAAAATTAATAAAGTAATGTCAACAATGTTAATAATACATTTTTATAAACTTTCATTTGCCGCTTCATGTGGTATAAAATTCATTTACAATATAGCTCAGGCTACACGAAGCTACAAAGGCAAAGTTAATAAAGTAAAGTTAACAAAGTTAATAATGCATTATGAACTTTTATTTGCCGCTTCATGTGGTATAAAATTCATTACCAATTTAGCCACATTAACAATTCGGCATTTAGCCACATTAACAATTAACAATTCGGCCACACGAAGCTGCAGTGGTAAAGTTAACAAAGTTAATAATACATTTTTATTAACTTTGCATTGGCAGCTTCAAATGACTTGAGCTAAATATTGTTCATTTGTTAAATCATATGTTCATATGTCAATCCTGCTCATATGTTAAATGAAAAAATATATTGAATATCATTTCCGCTCGCGGCTTTAATTATTTTAATATCTCTGATTGGCATCGAAATAATGTCATATTGTGTTTTTATTACTTTTGAAAGGCAAAGTGGTGTAAGATTTTTTAAATCCCTTTATGACCTTATTCTTAATTCGAATTTAAGGAATTTTCGATCTTGAATCTGATACGGATTGAATGAAACCCCAACTAAGATGCTTTCTACTGTGAAAGTACTGAATAATTTTAATGTTTTTTATTTAATATAATTTCTCATCGTTCCTCCATATTGGAATTTTCGACATATAAGAATAATTTTCCTCTGGTCTCGAAGCTGAGAAGCTGAAAGTTAATATATGTAAAAGATCTTTAAGTTTGCTTTTTATGTCACAGATATCTTCAAAAGAATATTTTTAGTATACATTTATGTAATATTGACCTTAGTAAAATGACTCAATCTCATTAATCGATTTTGATATTATCTTCTTCAAGTGAGCAAAGAATAATGGCGAAAGCACTAACTATACGCTGACTATGAGAATATTTTGTGAGCGTATGGAACTTTTATTGTGATTTAAGATTGAATAAATCAGCTGAAAGTTAAAAAATAAGACAAAAATAACGTGCATAACGTGTTATTATTGCAAAATGGAATTTTTTAAACAGCGTTACTTTTCACTTTATTAAAAACATAATAACGTAAACATACCCATATATAGAGATAGATGTAAAGCGGAATATTTTCAGCCGAAAATTTTCCGCTGTGTTTTTCCTAAAAATTTTCGACTTCTTTTTTCTTTTTTATTAATTTGAAAATATAATGTAATAACTCTTTCCAAACTATTTTTCTGAAAAGCAAATAAATTTATAAGAAGTTTTTGATCGAGTTTTCTAATTTTGAAATAGAAAATGAAGGAATGCTGGGACAAATGAGTGTGCATGTGCTTTATTTTAAAGAGAATGAATAACAACGAAAAGGGTACAAGTGCCATTTTACTCATTCTCAGAAAAAAGCAAATAAAGTTTTGCGATGTCTATAGCTGAGGGGAAATGCTTTAATAGCACTCACTATATATGCTTAACTCATCTTGCAAATTGTCTTTTCATTCGTATGATACTCACTGGTTCAATTACAAGCCTGTATTTTTTAAACAATTTTTAATATTATATTAAATAATTTATTTTTAAAAGCGCTTAATTACAAGCATTTTTAACACTTTACAACATAGTTGAAAAGTGTTTATGACTTTGTTCATTCTATCTGTCTGTCTGTCTGTCAACATGATAACTGCCGTAAAAATGACTTTATCAAAATAAAATTTTAGTATGATTTTTAGACGGTCTGTGGGACCTATGGAAATATAAATAAATAATATCACCCAATTAGTTTTTTATTGAACCCGGGTTGAAGAAATGAAATACATTGAACCCTGTGGGACCTAATTTTTCAAACATTTTTTAAGCGAATTTAAAATTCACAAATTGCTTCGAAAGTTTTAGGAAATATTCAAATTATCGCATAAAATATAAAAAAAAATTTCAGCAAAATATATTCAGTAGTTTTATAAATAAAAATGAAAATAATAATTACACCCTTTATATGAAGCGATCAAGTGATCATTATATGAAGCGATCATGTGACCCACTTCAAAATAAAATATGGCATCCATCTTGTCTCAAAATCATGATTTTTAAAGTTCTTTTTAATTTATATTTAGTGTAGAATCCGTCCTAAAACTGCTTTATTTTTGCTTAAATTCTGTGCATCTACATACTGAAACAACGCAATTACAACATATTTGAGTTTAAATGATCATCAAACTTTGGTTATGTCTACAACGGAACCTCATTTTCACTTATGGAGAACATAAACACCAAAAGATGTAGAATGCGTTGTATAAGAATTGCTGCATTTCTTTAACGCAAAATTATTTAGCTCATCGAGTCTGCAATATAGCTGATATGAATGAAACATTCATCGACTTTAAGCAAAGAACCAGACGATTTTTTCGATGAAGTTTTGAGCATAGATTTAAAATTACTTGTACCTCCATGGTTTTAAGGTTTTAAATAAAATAAATTAATATAGTATTGTGATGAATGGAAAAATGTGTATGAATGAAATGCTGCTTTTATATAGAGGCGATTTATATTTTGATGACGTTATTTGAATAAAGTTCATTTGTTTTCAATGAAGTTTTTAAATATAATAAATTATTGTAGTATTATGATAATTTTAAAAATATTACCGAGGAATGTATCGTATTTTAGAGATGTTTAAACCAGGCAATTTATATTTCAATGCCGTCATTTGAATGAAGTTCATGTTTTTCGATGAAGTTTTAAGTTTTCAAAATAATAAATGAATGTAGTATTGTGATAATTTTAAAAATATTAGCGAGGAATGTATCGCATTTTAGAGATGTTTATATAGAATTGCATTGAAGTCAGAAAATGTTTCATAATCAATGCTTTATGCATGATTGATCTTTCTTGTTTAATTTATATTTTTTTATCATATAAAATGTTTATATATATATTTAATAATTTAGTTTCATACATTTAATAAACTAGTAATTTGTTTCTTATTTTTGTTACTTTTTAAGAACATGGTAGAATGTTTTTCTTGAATTGTCAGATGAAAGAAATGCAATATAATATTTAATGTATTTTCCAATTATAAGCAATTTTTTTAATATTATATTTTATAATCTATTTTTGGGGCATCCCTGATCCCGTGTCAACCATCAATGTTTTCAATGTCTGTGAGCATAATATTTCTTGAATATATTGCACAATGTACGTGGAATTTGATACGATCATTTTAGTCAGTGAATGCAAGGTGCATACTGATTTTCGAAGATTGGGCCACTCAATATTTCAAACTCTTTTGTTAATTGAAAAAACAATGCTTTAACATGTTACAGAGAGAGCCATTTTAAAGGTGATTACATTTAATATGGCTATTTATGAACATTTTAAAATATTTCTCTACGTCAATTCAAGAAGAGTTTAAAAATGGAGTGCTTTCGTTTAAAAGCGAATGACCCAATTTATAGGACGCTAGCATGCGTTGCTCTCGCGATATGCCATGCTTTTTATTTAAAATGGAAAATTTTAAAAATTAAAATGTTTATACTTAATAAATAAGCGTATGCTTTGTATTTACAAAGCCTAATCGCATAACATGAAAATATGCGATCCTATTTTGTCTATAAGTCCTGGTACTTGCAATTAGAAATGGAGCAGTAACTATCAACGGCGTGCTGTTTTAACATGCCAGAGGGCAAAGGCATGCATCACATGCTTTAATGGTTTGGAAATAAATATGTTTGCAATTTATTATCATTCAGAAAAATTATAAAAATTTTTATATTTTAATATTTTAACGTACATAGTCACAACCTGTGAGAATTAATCAAATTTTACATTGTTTTCGCAGCAAGTGACTGCTTTTTAAAAACAGAATGCCTAGAAACTTACATCACCTCACGTACTGCCACCGCTGTTTAAGAGTTATCATGAACCGTTCTTGAAATATTATCTTAGGGGTCTGTGCCGCGTCCTACCTCAAAGTACTATACTTTCCCTACGGAAAGCTTATTTAAATCTGAAAAGATAAAACTAAATCCGTGAAATTAAACTCTTTATTTCAATTGTAACAACAAAAAAAACTATTTATTTTCAACAAATCCAAGTTATAAGGAAACTCCAGTATGGTTTATTTTATTGTTATATCAAAATTTCTTAATCTACACAGAAAGACCTGATGTATAAGAAAATTGAGTGGAATTTCACACTTTTTACAATTGGTATGCAAGTTAAAAAAGTTATAAAATGACCACTCTTTGCACATAAATGGATTAAACATTGATTCTCTGTATTTTCGAAATAAACTTTGAGTTAGAATGATTTCAATATAAATTTATTAGAAAATATATTTCTTACTAAAACGTTTCAGATGACAAAACTTCTCCATTATATGTCCCACTAGAGAGAAGAGTTTGAGAATGTACATTTAAGATCACCAATATCATATAACAATAGTCCACTTTTAGCTTATGTCACTGACTTTTTGACAATGACTTCAGGCCGGAAACGTGACATTTTGTGATATCCTTGGCAAAAGTTCTTCTCCCAAACTAAAGTTTTGTGAATGTTCTATTGATAGAACCTGCTGGGCAGTTTTGTATCGGTTAAAACCTTTCTAAACGATTCAATATTTTAAACTTTTTTATTATACTATTCATATATACATAGTATAATGTATAAAAGGAAAGTATTGTGACTGAGTCGAATTCCAGTTTTAAACGCAAGAGCACGTTTCAAGCATCCCTGAATTAGAATCGGTCGTTTTTGAGGTGATGTCTGCGTGTATCTATGTGTGTGTCCTTGAGTCTGTAAAGACGATATCTCACAAATAAATGGAGCATTTTAAATAAAATTTGGAGCAAAAACTACAATCAGTAGAACTGGAAGCCCATTGATTTTAAACGCTATCGAATGTTCAAAAGAACTCTAGATTTTCGAATGAAAATTTAAAAGATATCCTAAACAACAGAACCTGCAAAAATGTGTTTATAACTCAGTAGAATATCAAATTACACAACGTGGCTCGGATTCAATATCAGCACCGGAGATGTGAATATAATACAGATGTGGATAACAGCACTCAATTGCTTAAACACCTTATTTGAACAAAAACCATTCTGCGCAAAAACCCGTTTCTGCGCTTCATTTTTGTTTTTATGTAACCATTCCAATTGTACAATATGGGCTTAATGCCCTCTAAATAAGCTATTTGATGCGCTCTAAATAAGCTGTTTGACACGCTCTAAATAAGCTATTTGACACGCTCTAAATGAGCTATTTGACAGCCTCTAAATCAGCTATTTGACACGCACTAAATAAGCTATTTGACACGCTCTAAATAAGCTATTTGATACGCTCTAAATAAACTTATTTAGAACGCGTCAAATAGCTATTTGATACGCTCTAAATAAGCTATTTGACACGCTCCAAATGAGCTATTTGACACGCTCCAAATGAGCTATTTGACACGCTCCAAATGAGCTATTTGACACGCTCCAAATGAGCTATTTGACACGCTCCAAATGAGCTATTTGACACGCTCCAAATGAGCTATTTGACACGCTCCAAATGAGCTATTTGACACGCTCCAAATGAGCTATTTGACACGCTCCAAATGAGCTATTTGACACGCTCCAAATGAGCTATTTGACACGCTCCAAATGAGCTATTTGACACGCTCCAAATGAGCTATTTGACACGCTCCAAATGAGCTATTTGACACGCTCCAAATGAGCTATTTGACACGCTCCAAATGAGCTATTTGACACGCTCCAAATGAGCTTTTTGACACGCTCCAAATGAGCTTTTTGACACGCTCCAAATGAGCTTTTTGACACGCTCCAAATGAGCTATTTGACACGCTCCAAATGAGCTATTTGACACGCTCCAAATGAGCTATTTGACACGCTCCAAATGAGCTATTTGACACGCTCCAAATGAGCTATTTGACACGCTCCAAATGAGCTATTTGACACGCTCCAAATGAGCTATTTGACACGCTCCAAATGAGCTATTTGACACGCTCCAAATGAGCTATTTGACACGCTCCAAATGAGCTATTTGACACGCTCCAAATGAGCTATTTGACACGCTCCAAATGAGCTATTTGACACGCTCCAAATGAGCTATTTGACACGCTCCAAATGAGCTATTTGACACGCTCCAAATGAGCTATTTGACACGCTCTAAATGAGCTATTTGACACGCTCTAAATGAGCTATTTGACACGCTCTAAATGAGCTATTTGACACGCTCTAAATGAGCTATTTGACACGCTCTAAATAAGCTATTTGACACGCTCTAAATAAGCTATTTGACACGCTCTAAATAAGCTATTTGACACGCTCTAAATAAGCTATTTGACACACTCTAAATAAGCTATTTGATACACTCTAAATAAGCTATTTGGCAGTCTCTAAATAAGCTATTTGATACATTCTAAATAAGCTATTTGACAAGCTCTAAATAAGCTATTTGATACGCTCTAAATAAGCTATTTGATACACTCTAAATAAGCTATTTGATACATTCTAAATAAGCTATTTGATACATTCTAAATAAGCTATTTGACATTCTCTAAATAAGCTATTTGACACGCTCTAAATACGCTATTTGACACGCTTTAAATAAGCGTGCGGGACGCATGCTAATGGAGGATGCTGAACTTGCTTACAATAACCCCTATATTCTCGATAACAAAAAATACAGGCAATCGCAAAAAAGGAAAAAAATCTTTATAGCACAATTATAAAGTGCCGTATCTGCAGATTTTAATTGGAATTTTCAGATTTTTGAGCTCTACAATGATAAAATAATGATTCTATAAAATATCTAAGCCATATCTCAAACATTCACAAAGGCAGCATGTTGGAATTTAACACACAGTCATCCTAACGCACGTTGAAAGTCAAATACATTTTCGGCCGTAACATCTCAGAAGTTATCGTCTGCTCAATAAATGCCATTAATAAATGCTGATATTTGGACCGAATTTTAAATTTAAGCGTTCATAACTTTAAAACTAACTCGAATTAAAAAAAAATATCTGAGCAAGGCACAACGTTCAAGGAGTTGAGCTACCTAACCGTGTGTTTACGCGGAGTATGGGCACGTTGAACCTGTGGGTTCGAAAGTCTTCAGACAGGTTGGTGGCAGGGAAATATAGGGCGCAGTCCCCTTTTGAGGGTGCTCCCACCGACTTCCGGTCTAAATTTGGTGGAACTCTCCTCCTGACCGTCCAAACAGCTACCTTTCACCTTCAGGTAGTTTAGTTGGTCTGGGTCGATAACCAACTACCCATTTGCCGAATTTATCGACTACTCAAATCTTCCAATTTTTTTTCTATACGCGCAACATAGACAAACACACAGACATATTGTATTATGTACTAGAAAGAATCACCCGCCGTTGTCCAGGTCCTACAAAAGCGGCCTCGCTACTTAAATAATACAAATACAGAAAACACTAGTCAATCTCCAAAGCGTATGTTTCAATTTAAATTCTTTAGTTTCAACGTTTTTATAGCCGTGGGCAACTATTTGCCCCTACACATACGTACTAAAACTTATCCACATAGCAACGTCCAGTCCCTGAAACGGTAGAAAATTATAACACTTCAATAGCGGATTCCAAAATTTCAATTTTTATGTGTTTGTTTGAAAATTCGCAGAAAATAAAGAAGTAGAGTAACTGAGAAAACAATGTATTTTAGAAAGCGAAGCTATACGACCACATTTTTGCAAAAATATGGAATTGTGCTAATCTTCCATTTCCGAATGCGACGAGATAAGAATCAGAGAACTTAAAAATGTATATTTCGATGTATATAATGATAAAATAAATATATATGAAAGAATTGCTCTACGAATTCGGTTCAAACACTTTTAGAAACATCTTTCCGATGAAGTCAAGATGGAAACTCTGTGGTAATATTCTAGATCGCTAAGGAACCGATGTGTTGAAGACCCAGACCGTCCGACTCGTCCGAAGACTTGAGCAACTATTTGGACGACCGGGAAGGAAGGAACCGATGTGTGTAGATGTCGCTCAAAATTGTGCTTTATTATAAAGTATCTAAAAAAACAAATTAGAATTTTAAAATAATTACTCCGAGCTGTATTATATCGGCTCTTTCCTCTGTACTAATTAAGCCTGTGTCCGGAACTGAAATTCCCCGCTATAGACGACACAGACACACACAAAAACATCTTATTTTATTATATAAGAAGATAGGGCTCCAGTACTAATCTGATAATCCGACTCAATTCCATTTAAAATGATTATTTATTCGTGACATATAGTGTCCACCCACCCACCCACACACACACACACACAAGTACACATAAACAAGTTGGATTCTCAAGTTCAAGGGTGCTTGAAACGTGTCAATCCGATGAAAACTCGATTCTCAATTTTTAGATCTGGCCACGATACTTTTCTATATACTTATATTATGTATTATACATGCAGAGAAAGTAACAGACCACTTCAAATTAACAAACCATAGATGCAGAGAAGATTTAATCATGAAGTTAGAAAGAAGAAGATCAAACTCCAACGGATGAAACGCTTGAAAAGGCCATAATACTTTGAGAACTATATCTATAGGTGTAGCTAGTGTTAGTAATGTAGTCGCTATTGTTAGTTGACACAACAAAAAGGCGTAGTATTTAATATATTTTTAAATTAAGAGTTCCCTAATGATGAGTGTAATTAACCAGTATTTTTTCAGAGTTGTAGGACAGAGTAAAGAGTATAGAGATAAAAATAAATTGAAAGGTAAAATCATTTTGAATATGTAAGAATACTATTTATTGTTTCAGTTCTTGCATTGCGCACATAATATATTTTTACAAAATTGACAGTTTAAATACATATTTATTTTAGGCATTTTGCTTTTGGGATGTATACAATACAGGATTACTTATCTTATCCCAACGTCACCTGAATCATTGTCCCAAACGATATGAACGTTTTCTTAATAGAAAGTTTGAACTCCTCACTTTACCTCCATGGATTTAAAAGTAAAAAAATCTGATGTGGACAGCACATGACTTTCCTTATATAATGCAATGTATTTACTACTTTTACAATAAAAACAAAATAGGTTATTCTTATAGTAGATACTTATAGTTTTTCCAAGATATTGAATTTTCGTCAAATAGTCGTTATTTTCATTGATTTAGCGTCAATTTTATCCATTTGGCGAGATTTTCTTTATTTTGATAACAATTGAAAAAGTCGCCAATTTGACACACATTCCGCCAAGTTCGTCGCCAAAATTTCGCCAAGCGTTACGGACGGAGAAATAAATTATTCTTATAGCAGATAAATGACTATTGACGTTCAAATACAAAAGTATTTATTACTCAAAGTATATTTTTTTCATGAATGGAACGCGTTAGATCTACGAGAATGATGTCAACCAATTTATCGCATGATATTACATATGAAAAGGGAACATGTTTCTCAATAGGTAATTCTTTTTTTAATTTTATATAATTTTTTAATAATTTTTTTTAAAAATGTACTATATCTCGAGAACGATTCATGCTAGCGTTCTAAAATTTATGCTAATCGTTTTCTAATGAAAAATTACATAAAAAATGTCTATTAGCGAACTTTATTAGAGGTTTTGATTTTCTGATGATTTTTTCAAAATTACATTCGAAACTTTAGGGGGGTTCTGAACATTCGATTGCGTATAAAAACAATAGGCTTCCAGTATTTACGGATTGTAATTTTTGTACCAAATTTCGTTCGTCAGTTATCGTCTCCACAGACTCACTGACACACACACACAGAAATCACCTCAAAAATGTTCGATTCGTGATCAGGGATGCTTGAAACATACTCTCCCGTCGAAAGCTCGAATTCGAATTTTCAACCCCGTCGCAATACTTTCCTTATACATTATATGTATATAAGCAAAGTAAAAAGCGGATGGGAAAAATCAATTATCATAGAGAATACGTTTGCATTGCAACAATGTGAATCTGGGGAAGCTTATGCAGCGACTAATGAGGTTTTAACAAGTCCCCTCAAAGAAGCCAAATGCTATTCTGGGGTTCTCATTAGCAGAAATGTTAATTGTTTTTATTGTTGACAATATAATTCAAATTTGCTGCAGGTTTTATTCGCTTGAAAATTGAAATAATCTGGTCTAGGCAATACATAACTTTTCTTACTTTATCAAAGCAAAATAATGACGAACGAGATCCCTGGTATCGTTGAAAAGCGCCTCTGGCATTGGACGTTTCACTGGATGACAACATATAAAAATTATTGTAAAGTACCAAAATAACTTACATTTCATAAAAGTCATTTTCGTAACTTTAGCGTCATTTTTGCAAATCTGGCGGAAATTGTGTCCAATTTGACACCCCATTAAAAACTCGCTATGTTGGCTATATTTCGACAAATGACTCGTCACGGTCGGCAAATTTATCACCAAATGTTACATATTTGATTATACTTACTACGCATTACTTTTAGATACATTTATTTTGGAAATGTGAAATACCTCAAAAAAGGTTCAAACTAGCATTCTAAAATGTCATCCGTTACAAATAAAATTTAATTTTTATATGATATTTTCAATAATTTATTTGAAAATGTTAGAATCTTATGAACATTCAATCACGTGTCAGATCAATAGGGTTCTGCTTTTCGCAGATCGCAATAATTGTGCTAAATTACGTTTATAACGTTCTATTCATTCGTGAGATATCGCATACGAAGATTCACACACCACACACACTAACACACGTATACTGACAAACACATGCACGTATACTAACAAACACATGCACGTATACTAACACACACACGCACACTAACACACATGTGTACTAACACACATACACGCACACAAGTATACTAACACATACGTATTCTAACATACACACATACGTATACTAACACACACACACACACATCTCAAAAATGTTCAGTTCGTATTCAGGGATGTTTGAAACGTGTTTCTTCGATAAAAAAAACTTGACCCTATCACAATACTTTCAACCTCGTCGCAATACTTCCAATATACTGTATATGTAGGGAAAGTAGGAAATGCATGTAGGGAAAAAGAGGATGATCTCAACACATTAATTTCCCTACAGATTAACAAATATTGAATATGCAAGAAAGAAATAACACAAGTTAGAGCTTTTTTTGACAGGAATGGCATCTAAACTCTTAAGAGTTTATTAATAGTTCTCGTCATCTTAATTTTAGAGGCGTCCGCTATAAGAGGTTCCGGTGAGTATGAACTTAGCCGTTTTATTCCCGTCAAGTTTTTTTGTGTTTAATTTAATTTTCTGCATTGTATTATTAGTTATTTGTGTATCAGTTTACAGTTATCTTTACAACGTTTTGGTTACGGCATTTTCATCGGATTGTTGTTGAAAATATTGAGATCATGATACTATTGTCCCCACGGTGTGCGCTCTATGTGATTGGATTGTTATGTAGCATTTTGTATTTGTTTGGGTCTCCCCGCGTTTCTGTATTTTACGATTTCAGGAGAGCTTAATGGACCTCGACCTAAAAATATTTGTATATAATCAGTATGCCTTCTTCCTGTCTGCACTATAACTATGGGCCTTTAGGTATTAGATGGAAAAACTAGGGTTATATAACCGCGGCCGGATTATTTATTGGAACTAGGTACCTTCGAGCCCTTTAATAAATTAATTCATAAACAAAGGTTCCGCAAAATATGGGCGTCCAAAATGTTATACTCGAAACTAAAAGGAAAATACTGAAATAATGAATTCGTATTGAATTTTGAACTTATAAAACATATTATCAATTTTCGGATTTGTGACGTTTTACTTCATATTTTGCTCATATAGAACCTGTCATAAAGGTTCTCTTGGGGCCTTAGACGTTTCTGTAGGTATTCGTGGATGCTGTTTTTACAAATGAGAACGTAATCTTAACTTTGTCCCTCCCCTCCAACATGGCTTCTGCGAATATGAGTTTATAAATGGACTTGCTATTCCATCATCGTAAACTACGGATTGTGAACTTCTCAACTAAACTGAGATACCTGCCTTGTACCTAAACCAAATGTCTAAAAAAAGTATGAAAGGAAGAGGGATGGGGAGCCGAGGTAGATGAAGCGTCTTCCTCGACTGTCGGTATGTGGCAAAGGAGCAGAGCGTTTGCCATTCCCGCTAAACACCTCATCCATCAACAACGGCGTTCATTTACATTTATTTTCATAAAGCCGAACAAAAGTTCAGAAGAGTTACAAAGTGAGCAAATTGCCTAGCGTGACGCTGCCAACTTTGGCGGTAAAGATCTGTAAATTTTGCCGCATTCTGTTTGCTGTGGTACAGAGCCTAAAGTGTTATAAGCTCGTGATGAGAGTAACATCGACAGTAACACTAGAGCACCTAGGTGAATCATTAGTAGGTATCTTGGTCTGTAGGGCGAGTCTGTAGTTTTCGAGTTATAAGAATCATAAACCAGCATGATGGAAAATTTTCATTCTTTATCTTGGCGAGGCGATTGGTCAAAAAGTATAAGAACTTTGTGAAAACAAAATTATTGATTTAGGAATTGGATTGCGTATTAAACATTTTTATTTTTTTACTGCTTAAAATTATTTTTATGGTTTATTTACTTAAATGAATGCAAGCTACAGAATAAAATTCAGGCAACAGATTCAAATATAAAAAACAATGCAAAAAATCTGATGTGGGCAGCACATGACTTTCGCTGCAGACACATATTCATTTTGCCTGTTTTCACAATTCATTAAATTGAGTTTAATTTCACACAATAACGATAATTATTTGAAATGACATGGAATTTGCAGTTTTAATTCAATTTCCGTTTTCATTTGGCGATTGAACGTAGTATTAAGGACGAAGTGGCACAAATACAAAGAAACCAAATAAAATATTTTGAAAGCAGTTAGTCCTAGACTTATGGGGTTGGCCTTATTCTTTTCGACATAAAAAATTACGTATTAAACAGGCATTTAGATGATACATTTGAGCATTCACAATCTTTTACTTCAGATTTCGACGATTTTTGAGGTTCATTGTTCAAAACAAAGTCTGGTGTTCCCTTCTATCTAGTCATACCAAAATATAATCAACCCCAGGTTAACCTGCAAATGCTCTTCTAAATTTTGTGATATTTTATGTATTCATTTATTAGATAGAATGGATACAAACACTGCACAAAGAGCCACATAAACAGACGTCACGGTAAAATATTTTATTTTCTGCTCGAAACGTGTAGATTCATAGAAAACTTGAGTTGCGATTTTCGACAGGATTCCAGTACTTTCCCTATATATTACCATGTATTGTAGAGAAAGTAATATGCAGATAAAAATATTGAAAGATAATACAAAATATATACAACGAATGATTTTTAAAAGCACTATCAGATGAATAATAAAATATCAAGATTATCAGAAAAAAGCTGTTGTAAAGTTTACAAAAGTTATTAATGACACAGAAACAAACAACATTGGCACCAAAATTCCTTTCAGAAAACAAACTCATAGTTCTAGTTGAGTACTCAAGAACATGAAACAAAATTTCATTTAAGACAAAAATACAATCATCTTTGTTATTGAACACACATTATGGAGAAAGAAAACAGACTATAATCTCTTCTGTTCTATAAGCAAGATATTAGAAGAGATAAGAAGATATCACAAGTAAAATTAAGCAAAATAGAGCAAAACTCGCTCGAACAAAAACTTAATCCTTTTTCTCATAAAATAGATAAAAATATAAAATATTAAAATTATTTGTATATATTCATAAATATATACAAATATTATGACTTATACTTGAAAAAACAAAAATGTATTGTTTACATTCTTACTTTCCCTGCAATACATGGTAATGCATAGTGAAAGTATTGGAATGATGTCGAAAATCACAATTCAAGTTTTCAATATATCTAAACGTTTTGGGACCTCTAGTCCACGAAAAAACTATTTTTAGCCTGACTTTTTTTGTGTGTGTCGGCCTATGCAATGTATTTATCCACTCTAACTGAAAAACTGATTAACCGAATTTCATACCATTTGTTAGGTAAGGCACTTGTGAGTTACCCTAGTGGTGGTAAATTGGGTGAGATTGGGAAAAAAATAATTTTCCTTTTTCCCAAAATAACCCGCAAAATCGAATGTATCCATTCTAGCAGAAAAACTAATTGACCAAATTTCACACAATTTGTTAGACAAGTCACTTGTAGATTATCCCGGTGCTGATTAGATTCTGGTACGATCCGAAAAATAGAACCTGCCGCTATTTTTAAAATGGACCTCAAAACTCATCAAAATCTAAAAAGACAACGTATGCTTAAATGTATCAAATAATTCTTCTTTTATATGTAGTTTTTGACGGTAAAAAGAATAAGTCCAACCTGATTACTCTAGGATTAGCCGTTCTCGAGCTATTTTTCCGCATTTTTGCTACACCGCCTTTGAAAATACGTTCAATACGTGAAAATACGTTGAAAATACGTTACCTCATGAAAACGAAAATTGAATAAAAGTGCACAGTCTGTGTTATTTCAAATAAGTATACATGTTATTTTGTGTAATAAAACTCAATTTAATGAATTATTAAAACAATATAAATCTAAGTCTGTAAGAAAAGTCATGTACTGCCCACATCGGAATTTTACGTTTCAGGTTGAGTGCAAAGTATTTATATTTTTCATAACGCTCTAATTTCAGTCAGAAACTCAGTAAATAGACGTTTTCAAGTCACGATATCTAATATGAGACTATATATAAAAATTATTTCCCTACAGTGATTTAGTAAACTAGTGATTTAGATTACTAATAAATATTGCATATTTTAGAGAGAAATTCGTCAAATTTGCGTTTTAAAGCCACACAAAATTCTGCATCGCTTTGTGCGGCAGAAACTCGTCCGGGCACTGATAATACTGCATTTGAGAACAGAATTAATTCTAGCTACACTAATGAAATGAGCTAGAATCCTTAAAAGTGTTGAGCGTATAACGTGAGTGCAGCAGTATGTCATTCCGAATATCATGTTCTCCATTTATCCTCCCGGAACGTCCTCTGATAGCGATCTCTTCTTCTGCCATCGCAGTATCTGTTGCGGACGCAATTATCTTCGTGATGAACAACCGCGTTGACGCGTTGTGAGAATTAATTTCCACACCACATCCACTTTGTTGCTGGTTAATCTTTATTCTCGAGAACGACTCATGTTTATAGTTTCTTCCTAATTGGCTGCCCATAATTCTTAAAGGGGGTGTTATCAGCAAGTTATCTGGTGTGTTGATTGGATCGAGGTGGCTTGGAAAACTTGGAACTCGTATTTTTATCTGTCAATTTTTTTGTCGTTTTCTTGGATTCTAATGAGGGTAAAGATTATAAAGATGGTTGGATTACGAAAGTTAGGTATTAAGATTTTTTTTTTGTTGTTTAAAATATTTATGTCAAGAGATAAATATAACAGTGAATCTACTTTTGACCTATAAAAAGGCATTAACATCTAATTACTCAAATAGATATAGTATAGGACCAGGTGACAGTAGCTTCACTGCTTTAGGGGCACGTGATATTTTGAGCTTGACCTAGCATTTTCTAGGTCAAAGGATTAGCATTTCTCAAATGGTCGTAACTCTACCCCCTAAAACCACGATCACTCAGTGTTGCCGTTCGTCAGAAAGGGACGATTGGGTGATTAAATAGAGCACAACATTTTAGACATCTTATTAATATATTTTCTACGACATACGCTCACTTCATTTACGACACATTATCACTCTATTTACGGCACAGTTTCAATTCATTTAAAATACACTCGCCATCTGGCAATTTCGATAAAATTTATTTTATATGCATTTCTTTATTATTTAAATCGAAAAGGATTTACTGTCATGTTAGCTCATTGGGTTTAATTCCGTTGCTTAGCAACATGATATAATTTTTCAAAATAACTTTGCAAAACAAATATAGTTTGCATAATGCTATCTCAATGGAAGGTTTAATAGTGTGTTTTTTCATTAATATCTCCATAACTCCTCATCCTAAAAACTCGAAACATGGACTCAATTTTGTGTGGGTCTATTCCATGGCTACTAGCAGAATTCCACGAAATTCAGTGCAGTAGTTATCTGATGACTATGAGACAAACATAAGCATTTTTTTCATAATTTGAGTAAAACTGTCCGGAGGAAATTCTCAAGTGAGAAGAAAGGTGTTTATCAGCAAATCGATTTCTAAGATTGAAAACACGTGTTCGAATGAAAATGAGGCTACAAACATTGCCATACACTTTTGGACATGATTTACTAAGCTCAGAATGTGGACTTTAGTAGTGTTTTATAAAACTCCACTTTTGTTTTGTGAGCCGTAAAGGCCATCGTGCCCTTAAGCTGTAGTTTTGCACATCCCTGCTCTATCTAATAAGCTACTCGGTTGCTAGATGCAATTGTTGTTTCCTAGAGTTTAAATGGAACACACAGGTTAACTGATTGACTATCGAAGATGGTATTGTTACTTGTTTAATTTGTTACTTGTCAGTTTTCAATTTATGGGAGGTGGCATCCAATTTGGTTTCTGAAACTGATTGTTATATTTGTATATTTTCCATCATTCTTCTGTATTATATTCTCTATCATTCTTCTATATTATATTCTTTATCATTCTTCTGTATATTTTCTATCAGTCTTCTGTATCATATTCTCTATCATATTCTCTATCTTTCTTCTGTATCATATTCTTTACCATATTCTCTATCATTTTTCTGTATCATATTCTCGATCATAATTTCTCTCATTCTTCTGTGTCATATTCTTAACCAAATTCTCTTCTTTATCATTCTTTTTTATCATATTCTCTATCATATTTCTCTATCATATTTTTCTGTCATATTTCTCTATCATATTTTTCTGTCATATTTCTCTATTTCTCTATCATATTTTTCTGTCATAGAAATATGATAGAGAAATAGAGAAATATATGATCTTTTTGTGATAAAGGAACTTCCACAAATCAACTGAATGCATTCAATTCATAAACGTCACAAACCTGCTACCAATTTAGAAAACTAATTTAAAAATTAATATTTAAAAGTATTTATGAACTAACTAGCAAACAAAAGTTTTCAAAATATGCACTTTTTCTTAATCTTATACATATTTCGATACTAATATTAATTTAGAAAAAAAATTGAAAGCGTTTAGGACCACCCTTTGAATTGGCTTCAGTTCCACGTTTCACTCCCCCCCCCCCCCATACTTTTCAGCGGTACTGGAACTGCCTACGACTAAAGACAGGTCTCAGAGAATAAGTTATTTATATGCTGGCTGTTCTTCCGCTCTCTGCAACATCTAAACTCTGCATCACTCATCGCCTCAGAGCGTTCCAACAACCAACACTTCTTAGTCGAATGGAACGGAGTAGGAAAAAAACTGAAAGACTCAGAAGCTTGAGTAAGATTGAAAACACAATGCCACCTCTCATGCTGGTCTTGGCAGAGAGAGGATGAAATTCCCGGTAAATGTCTCCATCCTAGACGATATTTACCGGTGAGTGAAGAATTTATCTCCAATCTTAGTCAAAGAACATATATTATAGGGAAATAGCACGATACTAAAGGTTAAAGCTACCTCGGTCAATTCATAATTGTAATATTAATTGCATTGGAACATCTATATAAATAAAATTGAAAATCCATTATTTGTCTGTCTTTTCATCGGAACAGCTGTGCCGAATATCATGAAATTTTGACGGATAGTCTTTGTAAGGTCACACCTAAAATTTCGGCGTAGCGTTCGTTGTCTTTCAGTTTGTCTGAATTCCTTCAGATTGCTTCCTCACTTTGAACACGTGACCCCATCGTTGTAGCAGCCTCCAAAAAATATAAAAATAAGCAAAGACTAAATCCAATAATTATTTGTATCGCCAAGCTAATGTGACCTACTCTTTTTTGAGCCTCTAAACAATACATAAAAGTAATTAAAAATCCGGTGGCGTGCTCAGATCGCTGTTTGTGTCTCCATATCTAAAATTATGAAAGCTTTTTAAACGAAATAAAAGATACATCTTTTAATCTGCAAGATGCATTAAAATAATGAAAATTTTACTTCTTTTATTTTACCATCTGTCATACATTACTAATAAACAGGGTGCCCTACTAATACAGGGTGTTACTAATAAACATTACTAATAAACAAAATCATTGACCTCGGCTTTTATTCTTTATATATTGATCTTAGACATACATTATAAATTACAAAGTTGCGTAGAAAAGGTACAGAATTTTATGAAATCGATAAAAATTTTCAGGGGATTCAACTTGAAGAAATACAAAATTTAAATTTTTATACGGCCCCCGTACAAAAACATTTCCAATGAGTAAAATATGCTCCATATACTAATAAGGTGATGTACAAAATTTCAGCATTTTATCATAAAAAGTCCCAGAGATATGTTGAAACAAAGTCGGTGAGGAATTAATCACAAGTTAAAATGTAAATGTTTACAGCAAGAGTGCAAAAGGGCGCAACGCAGAAATGCATCATATCTGCCTCTTATCTTTAATGGATCTTTGGCATGGATGGAAAACAAGCTTTATAATCTTTGTGTAAAGTTATTATTTCTACACAGTGTAGATACCTTTGTACCCATAAACAGCAAAATTATTATTTATTTATGTAAACATTTTCTTTCGTAATTTGTGTATGACCCCTGAAACGCGATCTACCGACATGATTTTTCCCCTTTGAGAAGCCATGTCGATGCATCGAAAAGTGGTTTAAGTCAGCATTTTTGTCTTTTCATATCTCTGGGACATTTTATGATATAATACTAAAATTTTGTACATCACCTTATTAGTGTATAGGGAATATTTTACTCATTGGAAATCGTTTTTGTACGGGAGCCGTATAAAAATTTAAATTTTATATTTCTTAAAATTTAATTCCCTTAAAAATTTTACTTGATTTCATAAAAATTCTGTATCTTTCTTTACGGAACTTTGTAATTTATAATATATGTCTAAGATCAATATTTAAGGAATAAAGGCTAAGGTCAATGTTTTTGGGACACACTGTATATCCGACTGTTTTGTTTCGTCACCAGCAAAGTGCGTACACGTGCGTGTATTTTAATTATCGTGTTTTTACTAGGTGGCCAATATTACGCTATTTCTCTTAATATCAACCGGTTCGTTTCGAATATTCTATGACTGAAATCGTGAGGTTTTTATAGCCACAGAATATTTTTGTTTTTATAATTTAAGATTTTATTTATTAAACTTTTCAGAATTCATATTTCAATACAGTACGATCATTACAATACTTGATAGAATTATTACAAACGTGCTATTATTGCAATCAGTGGTACAATAGTTACAATTAGTAAATACTGGAACCATATTGATATTTAACGCAACATAATAATTCCCAATTTTCGAATGAATTTCTGAAAAATCCTTAAAAACTCCATTCATAACGTTAAATAAATAACCACTTCATACGTAATTTTTACTTTATACTATCTATATATATAAAGAAGAAAAGTGTGTATGTACGTATGTCCCCCATAACTGGAGAACGGCTGAACCGAATTTCATGAAATTTGTCTTGGTAGTCTTAAAATCACCCCACAAAAAACATAGGCCATATTTCGAGTTTCTACGAATAGTGGTTCTCTAGATATTAGTGGAAAACGACTTTTCCTAGGAGTTCTACTCTCTAACTCCATGATTCACAACGAAAAAAGGTTTGACATTGTTGGTTTAAAACGTGAAAGTCAATTAAATCTGAGTTTTGTGGGAGTTCATTGTACGTATTAGACACTTTTGAAAATCGCAGATTTGAGATATGAATTTAAATGGAAACTATCACCATAGTTTATTTATCACAGGCTTACTCAACACTGAGTTTTGTGGGAGTTTATTGAACGTATTAGACACTTTTGAAAATCGCAGGTTTGAGATATGAATTTAAACTTGCATGGTAAATTCCGAACAATGCCGAGTAATCGCTGCTAGTATTACATATATACGAGAAACAAAGTAATGTTTTCACGAACGTTTTCAAATTCCTGATTTTTATGTCAATATATATATATATATATATATATATATATATATATATATATATATATATATATATATATATATATATATATATATATATATATATATATATATATTTATTTATATTAAGACCTCCTGAACACGCTAATTGAACACAATCATGCATAAAAGGATTTATTTATGCTCAACGATCACCAGATTTAATAGTCTCAATCATTGGTGTGAAAAATAGCCGCGATACAAATTGCTTTTGTTCGTGTCCTTATTAGGCCCTCTTGCGGGACCCAGTTACCCCCTCCAATCCGCCGCTGTACATTGTCAAGTATGGCATCAATCGAAAGATCTTTAGAATGAAGGGCTCATTAGAATGAAGGGTAACACGCTATAGCTGCAATCATTTGGACCCACAATACCGATTTCTCAAAAACTTTCTCGAGTTGAACCACACTGCGCACGGAATCAGACATTTTAAAGGTAGCGGGAATAGAATAACTTATGCATGGGGTCGTATTATGCGTTTTTTTTCACGTTTTCATGAGAGGTGAAAATGGGTTTCGATGGTCGAAGTGGTACAAATTTCTGATTTTGGGTGGGTTGTTGCTCCGTTGTACACGGAATGTGTCGAAAGCCCAGACCATCCGACTCGTCTGAGGACTTTGGAAATTGGATGGCCGGATACACGGAATGTGTGTAGTTTTTACTGTAATTTACATGAATAAAAATATATTTCTTTTATTTGTCTTATTAATGAATATACTATGTCCCCACTTTAGTTCCCGGGTAACGCAAGCTACATTTTGCAATTATTAAATAAGAATGATAACAGTTAACGGATATATTTCGAAATATCGCCGAGGACAGATACTTCATTAGACAAATAGAAAGTTATTTTAAAAGGGTTTTAAAAAATCTGATGTGGTCAACACGTGATTTTTCCTACATACATTTTCTCCTTATTTCTTCAATAATTCAGTAAAGTGAATTTTATTGCGCATGATAACACGGATCATTATTTGAAATGACACTGAATTAGGCACTTTTAACTAAATTTTCGTTTCCAATTGGATAACTGGACGTATTTTTAAAGGCGGAGTAGCAAAACTGCGGAAAAACTAATATATCTCGAGAACGGTTAATTCTTGAGTAATAGGGTTAGTCTTATTCTTTTCATCATCAAAAATTACTTAGAAACAAGCATTTCATAGATGCATTTGTGAATACTTTGTCCTTAATTTTAGATGACGCTTTTTGCGGGTCATTTTGCAAAAAAAGTATGTTTCTTTTTCCAGAACCGTACCAAAATCTAATCAGCACCCACAATTTAATTGATAACCCACAAGGGACTTACCAATAAAATGTTATGAAATCTGGCCTATTAGTTTTTGAGTTAGAGTGGATGAACTCATTATACAGACAGGCGTCATGCTATGAATGCTATTTTCGTGTTCTAGAGGTCCCAAAACATTTAGATCCGTCGAAAATTGAGTTAGATTTTCGACACATCTCCAATACATTATACCCTGTACATGACCATGTATTGTAGGGAAAGAAAAATGTATTTCTGTTTCTATAGAATTTAAAAATGATTCATCGGATTGCAGAACCACCCTATTTTCGAAACATTGTAAAATATATTACACAGTCATTTCTGTCTAAAGATGTCTGCGCATGCTAAATTTTGCCCACAGCCGAGACGTGGCTAACATTACATTTTAGACCCTAACCCTGAAAATTATATTTAAGAATGTAACGAAAGGTTTCAGTACTTACACACGCTAATGATGTCCCTAACCTAAACTTTTATAGTTTATTCAATGTAATAAATAATGTATCATAGCAGTTTAGAATTGTAAAGTGCAATTTTCACTGATTGATTAAAATAATTTTAAGTTATTAGGGTTGCTCATTAAATCACCCAGTTTTTAACCATACTAGCTACATAATATAGTACAAAGTATTGTTTTCACGAAAATTTTCGAATTTAAGATTTTGATGCCAATATATGTTTTAAAACCTCCTGAACACGTTTTTATTATTTTTGGAGTGATGTATGCTTGACGGTCTGTATGTCTGTGATCGATTTCTTGTATATGCACGATAGCGGCCACACATATTAATGGATTTTTGAGGAACTTTATATACGACTGCGTTATCAAAATATCTAAAAATAGATAGAATATTTTTTATTTCGAGCGAAAACTTTAAAAAGAAAAATTAAAGATTCGATAAAAATAAAATTTGAAAAAAATAATTAAAATATCTACTAACAAGACAGATCAATCATGCTCAAAGTATTGATTATGAAACACTTTCCAACTTCAATGCAATTTTATTTAAACATTTCTAAAATGCAATACATTTCTCGGTAATATTTTAAAACTTATCACAATACTACATTAATTTATTATATTTGAAAACTTAAACCTTCATCGAAAAAAATGAACTCCATTCAAATGAAATATAAATTGCCTGGTTTAAATATCTCTAAAATGCAATACATTCCTTGGTAATAATTTTAGAATTATCATAATACTACGATAATTTATTATATTTGAAAACTTCATCGAAAACAACTAAAATTCATTCAAATGACGTCATACAAAAAATAATACGCCTGGCTCTCTCTATAAAAGCAGCATTTCATTCATAAACAATTTCCCATTCATATCATTCATCACAATACTATAATAATTTATTTATTTTATTTAAAAATTAAGACCATGGAGCTACAAATAATTAAACTCTATGCTTAAAACTTCATCGAAAAAAATCGTCCTTCTCTTTGTAAAATCAATGAATATTTCATTCATATCAGCTATGCAGACTCCATGAGCTTTAAATAATTTTGTGTTAAAGAAATACAACAATTCTAATACAACGCATTTTACATATTTTGATGTTTACATTTTACATAAGTGAAAAATAGGCTTCGTTGTAGAAATAATCAAATTTGGATGATCATTTAAACTCAAATATATTGTAATTGCATTGTTTCAGCATGTAGATGCACAGAATTTAAGCAAAAATAAAGCGGTTTTAGGACGGATACAACACTCAATATGAATTAAGAAGAACTTTAAAAATCACGATTTTGAGACAAGATGGATGCCATATATCATTTTGAAGTAGGTCACGTGATCTTTTCATATCATGGTCATGTGATCGCTTCATATAAGAGGTGTAATTATTATTTTAATTTTTATTTAAAAAACTACTGAATATATTTAGCTGAATTTTGTTTTATATATTTTATGAAACAATTTGAATATTACCTAAAATTTTCAAAGCAATTTGTGAATTTTAAATCCGCTTAAAAAATGATTGAAAAATTGGGTCCCATAAGGTTCAATGTATTTCATTTTTTCAACTCGGGTTCAATCCAAAACTACTTGGGTGATATTATTCATTTATATTCCCGTAGGTCCTACAGACCGTCTGAACAACATACTAAAATTTCATTTTGATTAAGTCATTTGTACGGCAGTTATCGTGCTAACGGGCAGACAGACAGAATGAATGAACAAAGTCATAAACATTTTTCAACTTTGTTGTAAAGTGTTAAAAATGGGTTCTGGTATGAGAAAGTCGTGTTGAGTCACACACCAGTTAATTTCTAAGTAATTCTTTGAAATAACGGAACATTTTTATTCATATCTAGTTTTATAAATGAGCTAGCAGTGTTCGCGTTTATCGTGCAGAATATATAACAACGAAATAAAAATGTGACAGTTATGTGTAAATTTCTGTAGAATATATAAATAGCATTGTTATTCTAAATATTCGAATGAAATTTTTGATTTAATTATCCTTAAATAACGTGTAAAAATTTTCAAAAAATAAGAAATTTGATCAATATATGGCAAAATGAAAGCACTAACATTGTATTAGAAGATATATGTTTCTTCATTCTGTTTCTACAATTGGACTAAAAGCCATAAATCGTTCCCAAAATAAAGCAGATGACGTAAGAAATTGAAAATATCAATAATTCCCTTAATCCTTAAAACGAAAAGTGGTAATTGATATAACTCAGTTAAAAATACAATACAGATCATTTATGAACTTTATTTTTATATCCATTTATGTTTAAATCGGGGCAAAATAAAATAATAAAAATCGTCTACTGTATAAACATATCTGATTTAATTACGTTTCTGAGCAACGTCTCTGCAGAATGTCATCTCTACAGAAAATCCGCTTTTAATCATTATATCGACAACCCCTGGTCCTTCCGGCCGCCCAAATACTTGCTCACGTCCTCGGACGAGTCGGACTGTCTGGATCCTCAACCCTTAGTCCTAGAAACTTAAAACATGGACTATATTTTAAGTGGAGCTATTTCAAGGCTACCTTAAAATTTCATGAAGTTCAATCCAGTCGTTCTTTCGTGATGATCGATCACACACACAAAAGCAGCTTTTCAATTTCATTTATGTAGATGGCGACCATTACGACTATCAAAGATTTCAAGAATTTTCCATCCAGAATATAACTTTCATAGCGCATTTCACTTAAGAGCGTAATCGGTTTTTAAATGACTTAAATTAAAATTTTTCTAGTCCAACTCTGTTCATAAATGGTCGCAATTCTAAGTCTGAAATATAAAAATATTGATTACTGTAACGTAACTTTTCAATTTGCTTAATTCGAAGAGACTGAAAATCCGTTAGATAATTTAAACGAATTAAAAATTAAGTAAACGTTTTTATTGCGCTTCAAGTTATGTATATATATTGAAAGCAAATTTCTAATGAATTGATAATAGTCTAGCATTTTATATTTTAAGTTGGAAATGCAGTTTCATCATTTTTAGTTTCTGTGCAATGCATAATATATGTAAAGAACAAAATATTCTGATGGGTCGGAAATTTCGATAGGGTTTCACTATATTTGATTGTGAATAAGATAGTTTTCGATGAGAGTGTCTGCTTAAGAGAGACTGCCGGTGGGATTTCTCTGAAACAATAATTCCATTCGAATTTCGAATGAAATAAACTTGCGATACTTCCTTGAAAGCAGGCATAGGTCAGTTAGCTGACTACAAATGCTTCGAAGACACTGCTTATTACTTCCCCTTCGATACATGTACAGGGAAAGTATTGGAATCATGTCGAAAAAACATAAATCGAGTTTTTGACGGATCTACACGTTTTGGCAACCCTTAAATCACAAAAAACTATTTTTAGCGTGACGTATGTTTGTGTGTCTGTGGTCCCACGTGTGTGTCTGTGGTCCTATGTGTATGTGTGTGTCTGTGGTCCCACGTGTGTGTCTGTGGTCCTATGTGTATGTGTGTGGTCCCATGTGTATGTGTGTGTCTGTGGTCCTTGTGTATGTGTGTGTCTGTGGTCCTATGTCTGTGTGTCTGTGCAATGTATGTATCCACTCTAACTCAAAAACTAATGAACCAAATTTCATAAAATTGTACAGATAGGTTATTTGTGGGTGACCCTGGGGCTGATTAGATTTTGGTACGATTCGGGATAAAATAATCTGCTTTTTCTTTGCAAAATGGTTGGCAAAAATCATCATCCAAAATTAAATACTGAATCTAAAATAAAAACGATATGATAGTTGCTGAGCTTCACCAATAGTGAATCACAAAAAGCATATGTAACCGTCGCAGAAGCTGAGGGCGATAAGACCTGCTCAAGAGGATCGTGCAGTCAGGAGAGGAGCCACGTCCATGGCGTTACTATTAGTCATTCAAAAGCATTTGCCTGCCTCCATGCATCGTGTATCAAGAGATACTATTCGGAAAAGACTGGCAGAAGGTGGGAGTAGGTATCGACGTCCATTAAAGCGTCTACCACTGACCCCGCAACATACGCAGAGTCGTTTGGATGAGTGCCGAGCTTGGTCAGCCTGAACAGTGTCCGATTGGTTTCATCTTATTTTTAGCAAAGAATTTCGCTTCTCTCTCACTGCCGCGTACATGCTTTAGAGAAGGACTGACCAGCGCACCATTCCCGCATTTCTTGTCGAGCTCGACACGGCAATCACACGTGATGTGACAGCCTAGCGTCGCGTGGGACAACCGATCTCTTCTAGTTGTGCTGCAATCCAATATGACGACTTGCTCGTACGTCAATGAAATTCTGGAGCCGATGGTTCTACCTATACTGTCCGCCTAGGTTCCATTTACCAACAATGCAACGCTTGATCATATATATTGCGCGATTTCTTAACAATGTTTCGAGGATTTAATATCCTCCTTTGGTCATCCAGTTCTCCTGACCTATCACCAATAGAACACGTCCAGGACAAGCTCGGACAGCAATGACAGCCTCCTCAAATCATCACTGAATTAGCTGACACTTTCCTACATTTGTGGCAATATCTTTCGCAGAGAGACTTAAGCAACTTAATTGACTCTATGCCGCACCGAATATAGGTTTGTATAGCTGCCAGAGGGGGAAGTTACCACTTACTAAAATGTTACATTTTTTCCACTGTTTCTTAGTGAAACGATATTTTTCTTCCGAATTCTAATTATTGATATATCTTCCTCAAACAAACATTACATACATGCCGAGTTTCGCAGCTGTAGCTCAATTTCTTATGGGTTCATATATGTTTTTGCAACAGAGTATATTAACCATTAAATTATTGGTAAAAAATGAATTTGTTAAGAAAAGGAAAAAATACAAACACTTATAAAAGAAAAAAGATTAAAAATTTACAGGGGAATGAGGAAAGAAAGAATTAAGAAGAAAATAGCAAAAGGGAAAACCAGTTTTAAAAGTTTATTTCATCAATCAAACTTCTCTAAAATTAACAGTGCTTAAGACTGGGTTAAAGGAGAATATAACACAGAAAAAGGAGAAATTGGTTTCAGAAATATTAAGAGCTAACTTCATTAACTAAAAGTATATGTCAGTCAATGCATCTGCACAAAAATATCAGTGAATGAGACTGAAAACTCAAAGAACATAACCAGTCCATTCCAGTTTCATTCATTTATAATTTTGAGTAGACTAATCGAGTGATACTTTATTTTAGTTGATGAAGATAGCTGATATAGCTTCTGAAGTAAGTTTTTCTTTCTTTTAAGTTCAGGGACTGTGCTGATATCTCTAACTCTGATTGGAGGAGAGGGGGGGACTATTTTACCGTGACGTAGAGGCACATGTGATGCGAGATGTGAAAGGGAAGAAGCAGGCCCGCAGTGCAGGGTTTTCCAGACAATGTGTGTCAGTGAACTGTAGTCGTTCACTGATATGCTTGCATAAGTATAGCACCTGTTGCAGCAGGTGCAATGTTTCTGTCGGCGATTTCCCTAAGCACTGACAGAATTTGATATTCGAACGTTGTTCTTCAAACACCATTTCCGTTTCCGACGAAGGCTAAAGACTACAGTTCATTGATACGCATTGTCTGAAAAACCCTGCTTCTTCCTTTTCACATCTCACGTCACATGTGCCTCTACGCCACTGTTAAATAGTTCCCCTCTCCTCCAATTAGGGTTGAAGATATAAGCAGTCTCTGAACTTTTAGATCCTACCTTGTATATCTTCCAAATTCAAGTATTTATATTTTTTCACACTATAAAATATCAGCCAATTGATTTTAATAAAAGTATTTAATTACTGCGAGTAGAAAATATGTCTCTGGGGCGCCATTAAATAAATTACCATTGAAAACCATTAGAAAGCGTAACATTTTATTATGCTTTCTAATGTATCATCAACATCTCATTAAAACTTTATTTCTAAAGGCTTATTACTATGTATATTTTCAATATCAATTTGAAATTGCACTTTTATTGTCCTCTTTCATTTGAATCAGACGATTTAAAGCTTTGAAAGAAAGAAATTTATTTTGAGAGAGATAAAAGGTTTATAGTTTTAACTGTTAATGAGGTGCACGACTTCTTAGTCAGTTTCCGCTTAATGAGACTTTTTGCAGTCACTTATTGACCTAATTCGGGCTTGTAGGTCAAATAGGACATAAAAATAGCTACTAAATGAATGGATGCTTAATTCATCGTATCTTTAAGACTGTTTAAAACACACAACGCAGATTCTATGGGGAGTTTCAAAATGTAAATTTCAGTTGATAATTATGAAAGAATATGATAATCAAAATTTATCTTTCTCCTTTACTACTTTATATTAGCAATATATTACTTTCCTTATATACATAATGTATAAGGAAAGTATTGTGACGGGGTCGAAAATTCGAATTCGAGTTTTCGACAGGAGAGCACGTTTCAAGCATCCCTGATCACGAATCAAACACTTTTGAAGTGATGTCTGTGTGTGTGTGTGTGTGTGTGTGTGTGTGTGTATGTCAGTGAGTCTGTGGAGACGATAACTGACGAACGAATAGACCGATTCGAACCGAATTTGGTACAAAAATCACAATCCGTAAACACTAGAAGCCTATTGTTTTTATACGCAATCGAATGTTCAGAACTTTCCTCAATTTTCGAATGAAATTTTGAAAGAATCGTCAAAAAATCAAAACTACTAATAAAGTTACGCAAATAGACACTTCTTATGTAATTTTTCATTAGAAAACGATTGACATAAATTTTAGAACGCTAACATGAACCGTTCTCGATATATTGTATATTTTTCAAAAAAAATATCAAAAAGTCATATAAAAAAAATATTTCCTATTGAGAAACACGTTCATTTTTCATATGTAATAACCATGCGATAAATTGGGTGACACCATTCTCGTGGATCTAGCTCGCTCCATTTATAAAGAAAGATACTTTGAGTAATACTTTTGTATTTGAACGACAATAGTCATTTATCTGCTGTAAGAATAACTTATTTCTTAGTACTTAACGCTTGGCGAGATTTTTGGGACGAATTTGGTGGAATGTCGCCAACTGGGCGACTTTTTGAAATGATGCAAATTAACGAAAATCTCGCCAAATGGATAAAAATGACGCTAAATCAATGAAAATGACGACTAACTGTCGAAAATTCAATATCTTGGAAAGAATATTAGTATCTACTATAAGAAAAACCTATTTTTTTTTACTGTAAAAGTAATAAATTCATTACATTATATAAGGAAAATCATGTGTTGCCCACATCAGATTTTCTTTTATATATAATGCCACAATAAATTTTCCGGCGTTGCCTTGAGTACCCGCTACTAAGCACCCGCTACTTAAACAATACAGATAACACTTTATTTTCCAAACTGTCTGTTTTGAACCAACATCACTCATACGCTTCATTTTTTTTTTTCATTATATATATCTAACTCCATGGATGGGTTTCAGAGAAGGCCCTTCAATTATTTGTTCCCCACTGATTCTATGGTTTATTTTTTCTTATCCCAGATGCATCTCAAATTTCTTTTATTCAGTCGCAACTGCTCACCTTGACAGCACGTGTATACAAGATTTCTGCCTCTTGGTTCATGGTAGTACTTGATTTCTTTCTAATTTTTCAATTTTTTCTTCTATTAATGTTTTTAATCTGCGCTGGAATTTATAGTAACTTACTATTGCCATATCTGGACAAGCATTTGTTTGGGTTAATTAGGGTTAGATGCTGAGACCTGATGAAGAGTCTAATTTAATTAACCTCTAAATTAAGCCAGCGCGTTCATTTTTTTTTCGGTATGGTAGCCGTGGCTTAACTATTTTAGTGATTTTATTGTTTTAATGTTTCGTAATTACTTGGTGTTGCTTATTATTCAATCTTTCTAAAAATATATATGTATGTGTGTGTGTGTGTTTATATAATTCATATAAAATAAGAGCATAAAATCAGGTTCCTCGCAAACGTCTAAAGGAAAAAAAAATGCCTCCGTGGAATTTTCTTTGAGAGGGAACTCTCTTCTCACATACACCCTCTCACACTCCTAAACAGTATACGCCCTTAAAAAGAACAGTACGCACCCTTAACAATCCCTAAGAACGAACTGTTTTAGTTCGTTTTTATCGACTGTAAAGGAGCATAATGTTCTTTTGGCCTGAAGAAGAGGGCTTATAACGTCTTCGAAACAATTGTCTGCTTTCTTCAAGGAAGTATTGTAAGTTATTTTCTTACAGGCAGCAATTTTATTTATTGTATTTATAAAGCCTGTTATCCAAAAACAGCTCGAGAATCTCACAAAATTGTTTGAAAACCTTTACCGGACGCTTCAAAATCCACAATACTTTAGCCGACGAAGTTGACAACGTTACAGTGCACAAACTGCGCACTTTGTGGTTGGCGAAGGGATTTTTAGCGCTATGAAGCTAGGTGTGAACGAACGCCACCGTTGATGGATGAGGTGTTTAGCGGGAATGGCAAGATCGCGGCTCTTTTGCCAAATGCCGACGCAGTAAAAGAACACTTTTCATCTACAGACTCCCTCTTGCTTTACATTTTACGTTCGCCACAATAAAGAGCAAGTAGGATAAAGTATTAAGTAAAAATTAATCTCGAATTTAGCTGGATATTTGCTATTCATGCTTCAATGTACACGAACTATCATTTTTAATTTTCCTACTGTACATATAAACGTATAAAGAAAATATTGCGACGAGGTCGAAATTTCGAGTTTTAGAAGGAAAAGCCCTTTTAAAGCATCCCTGAACTCGCATAGAAAGTTTATAAGGTGATGTTTGTGTGTACATGCATAGGGGATGTTAGTCTGTGTGTGTGCGTGTGCAATATATGCATCGAATCTAGCTTAAAAAGGAATGGACCAAATTTTACAAGATTGGGCGTCATTTACCGGTTACCCTGGTGCGGATTAGATTTTGGTACGACTCGGAATAAAGGGATTTTATTTTATTATTTTTTTTTTTTAGAAATAGTCTGCAAAAATTGTCAAAACCTGAAATAAAAGACTATAAATATTCTCTCAAATATATTAAATGTTTGTTCATAAGCAATTTTTGACGGCAAAAATAATAAAATTAACCCCATTACTTTAGGACTAACCGTTCTCAAGATATTTCAGTATTTTTTTTTCTTTTTTTTTTTTATACATTTTTGCAATTGCAGTCTTTGAAAATATTTCCAGTCGTCAAATAAAAGCAAAAGTTTAAGTAAAACTGCAAATTAGATGCAATTTCAAATAATTTATTTTTTCGCATAATCCTGTTTGTGTGAAATTAAACTTAATTAATTATAAAAGAAAGAAAGAGGAAATTAAATCGAGTCTGTAGGGAAAGTCACGTGCTACACTCAGCAAATTTTTTTCAGTTAACAGAATATCTGTTTCTTATCTTTGGAATTATTTATTTTCGGAAATATTATTTATCTTTGGAAAGATCAAAACAATACATTCTATCTAGAACTTGTGTTCTTTCGTCATTTTTTAAATAAAAGCTATTTAACAACAGCAAGAGATAATTAAATTCCATATGATAATATGTTGCCAAATAATATTATTTTGACTCTATTAATTTTTTGTCATTTTTATCAAAATAATTCTAAAAATTTGTAAACATCCTCTGAAATTCAAGGATAAAAAAATCGAACTTATAGTAAGGGAAAAAGTATTTTGTGGATACAAAGAAATCCCAAATAAAATAAGAAACGACAACATAATCTATTAAATCAAAAATAAATATAAGTTCCTGTGACAGCTACACATCTGATTAAAAAATCTGATGTGACCAGCCCATGACTTTTCCTACCCACTCTATTTTATTCTATTTTTATTTCTTTGTTTAATTGCACAAAATAACACACGCATAATTATTTCAAATGACACTGAATATTCAATTTTATATCAATTTTTGTTTTCATTTGGTAACTGGAGGCATTCTCAAAACTGGTGTAGCAAAAATGCGAAAAAACTAAAATATCTCGTGAACGGCTAGTCCTAGAGTAACGGGTTTGATCTTATTCTTTTCATCCTCAACAATTACGTATAAAGTAAGCATTTAATAAATACATTTGAGCATTTGAAGTCTTATTTTAGATTTTGGCGATTTTTGCGGGCCATTTCGCAAAAAAGGCAGGTTCTTTTTCTCCGAATCATACCAAAATCTAATCAGTACTAGGATAATCTACAAGGGACTTATGGATCCAATTTCACAAAATCTGGTAGATTCATTTTTAGCTAGAGTGGACATATATGATTTTTGCGGGCCATTTTGCAAAAAAAGGCAGGTTCCTTTTTTTTCCCCAATGGTACAAATATCCAATCAGCACCAGTGTAACCCACAAGCGATTTTAAAATTTTATGAAATTTAGGCCATTAGTTTTTGAGTTAGAAAGGATACATACATTACACACACACACAGACGTCACGCTAAAAATAGTGTTTTGTTATTCTACAGGTCCCATAACGTGTAGATCCGTTCAAACCTCGAGTTGCGGTTTTCGACATAATTGCAATATTTTCCCTATGCATCACCGTGTACTATAGGGAAAGTAAAAAGTATTGAGTCATTTTCTTCAGTCACAAATCAGGATTAAAAGGTGACAAAATGAGAAAGCGAGGACAAACTAAATAAAGATCTTATCTATCCTTCAAAGTGACAATGTGTGTAACATCTTTAATTGTGCCCGTAACTGGCATCTCAGAGGCAAAACATAAGATTTTTATCAGGCATCAGTTTCGTATAAAAAAAAATTAATCCAATCCAACATCTCTAATGTCACTGTTGCTGTCACGTGATTTGTAAACGAATTGAGTCACATGCTCGATGAAAGGAGATGTTCGATTCATCTTTTTATAAGAGGAAATTAAATAGCTAGAAACTGCTTTTCAATAATATAATTTCGTACATACATCTTACTTAAAAAATTAAGATGTCTGTCTTGCAAGAACGATGTATGTGTGCTTGTGTGTACAATCTGTAGCAGGAAATCTGAACTTCGTACGGTCATAAAATTTGATACACGGGCACTTCAGGACCTTGGAAGGTGCAACTCGGCATTGTGTGTTTTTTAATTCAAATTAGTTTTTTAGTTATTTTGCGTTTTAGCATTTTAATACAAATCGGTTCCTTAGCGACCGAAAATATTACCAAAGAGTTTCCATCTTAACAGCATTAGATCCAAGAACGTTCTTTCTAACTCTGTTTGAACCGAATCCCTACAACATTTCCTTAATACTTATAATTTTTTTTAAATGCATCAAAATTTGCAATTTTTAGGTTATAGGATTTTAGGTAAGAGGAAGGTTATAGGATTTTAGGTAAGAGGAAGGTTATAGGATTTTAGGTAAGAGGAAGGTTATAGGATTTTAGGTAAGAGGAAGGTTATAGGATTTTAGGTAAGAGGAAGGTTATAGGATTTTAGGTAAGAGGAAGGTTATAGGATTTTAGGTAAGAGGAAGGTTATAGGATTTTAGGTAAGAGGAAGGTTATAGGATTTTAGGTAAGAGGAAGGTTATAGGATTTTAGGTAAGAGGAAGCAATCAAAAATTCTGTTCCGTTAGGTTCGAATCCAATGTTACTATAAATGTGCAAATATTCGGACATCTTAATCACACTGGAGGACAGGTTACTGCAAAGTCCGCAAAGACAGACAGATGTTAGATAATTTTATATAGATACACATATATACACACATGCACGCATATATACCAATACATAAATACATTGCAACATTTTCATCGAGTGTCCATGTCTCAAAACGCACTTTAGCATCAAAATCTCGAATACGAAATTTTTCGGCGAAAAAAAGAAAAATACTCTGCTAAGAATGTATAATCAAGAAATAAAATAAAATCGTTATAAAACTAACTTTAGACCATATAGCAAGCGGGTCGTCCCCGAACTTTTTCATTGATTCGAACGTTACCTCCATTATCTCCGTTCTACATTTTTCATTAAATCCTCTACAGCGATCTCCTTCATTTACTATAACTCTTTCTCCGGCTAGTTACTGGCTCTCGAATTTTTCCCACGCCGCGGGAAATACAACTTAGTCCAATTAAAATCTCATTTGCGCGAATGGGCGGTAATTTACCAATTGTGCGGAGATGCTTACTCTATGGTGAGCTGGATTTGGAAGTAACCCCTTTTGATGTAGCTTGGAAGTTTAACTCTGAAGTTATAGAAGTTAGAGAATATTATTCAAGTTAGGGAATACATTTATCCTTAATATTCCAAGATTATATACAAAGAATTTTAGTTACTTGTGTATTATATATCAGACACTTATCTCTTATTGAAACTGGACATTAGAGCTTAAGTTAATGAAAAAATTCTAAAGGGCAATATGTGACATATAGGCTGAAGAACGATAGACTGGAGAAAACGATAGGCTGGAAAAAAAATCATAAATAAATCAGATACTAAATAGGTATGAAATACCAATCTTTCCCTGTTCCATGTATAAGGTAAGCAATACAAAAATGGATTACATTTGTGATATACTGTTAAAATGAGCCTGTAACTACACACAAACATTAAATGATAATTTAAAATATTAAAAATCATATATGTAGCATAGGTACTTAAGGTACTAAATATACTATATATACACACACATACACACACACATATATATATATATATTAGAAAGAAGTAATAATAAAAATAATTCAATATATATATATATCGTCGCATCCGAAGAACTAAATTAGACACAAGTTTAAATTAAAACAAGATTAGCACAATTCTATAATTTGGCTAAAATTCCGTATATGTCTTACCATTCTAATAAGTTTCTTTTTTTCGATTTCATAACCGATATTAATTTGTGTAATTAAGTGATCGTAATGAGTCACCGCAATGCATCTTCCGGGAAATCCACGCCCGTACCACAGATCCGACCTTTTACTGGTGAATTTTATTGCGCACGCCCGCCTAGGAATTTAGGCCACGCCTTCTTTCCACGTTTTTATTTTGTGGCGAGCTTGTGATTTGGATCGCGCAATTTCCTGTATCAAAGCCATTTAAAATTGTGTTCATTATTTAAGTAGCGCTTATTTAATTATTTATAAGTAGTCTTAATTATTAAGCAGTCGGCGTTTATTTAGGACCTGGGCAACGTAGGTTAATTATGTCCAGTTAATCATATAATAAGTTATTAATTGTCTATTTCAATGCAATAAAGCAAGTTTTACATGTAAACGTCAAGTATAGTTTCTCTACGTTTCCATGTTGGTTCAACATCAACAGCATACGCAACATTGATTACTAACAGATGATTACTAACCTTCAACGATATCTTCAACCAGCAAATCCGTTAAAAAACGCGATTTCAACATTTTGAAGTCACATGCAATTCTATTTTTTCTCTAATACATTTTAAGTATGTCGAGAAAATAAAAAATCGAAGTATCTCTTTTTCTTTTCTTTCTTCTTTTTTTCTTTTGTCATAAAACAATGGTTTATTTTTATATGAAAAATAAAAAATGACATTCTGTACCGTGTAAAGTGTATACTTTAGTAGCCCAAAGCAAAGAGATATAAATGTAATTTTCGATTTAATAGACGTTTTTAAAGAGCTTTTCAAACTTTATGTCTCTCTAAGGGATGATTAATCAACTTCAGCTTTTTAATGGTCTTCTACCCCGCAGTAGTAATTTCACAATATCTAAAGTTGGAATATATATATACAGGGTGTCCCAAAAACATTGACCTCGGCTTTTATTCCTTAAATATTGATCTTAGACATATATAATAAGTTATAAAGTTGTCTAAAAAAAGGTACAGAATTTTATGGAAATCTATTAAAATTTTCAAGGGAATTAAATTTTAAGAAATACAAAATTTAAAGTTTTATACGCCCCCCCCCCCCCCGTACAAAAACAGTTCCAATGAGTAAAATGTGCCCCATACACTAATAAGGAGATGCACAAAATTTCAGTATTTTATCATTAAAAGTCCCAGATCTATATAAAAAGACAAAAATGCTGACTTAAACCACTTTTCGATGCATCGACATGGGTTCTCAAAGGGGAAAAATCATGTCGGCAGATCACGTTTCAGGAGTCATACACAAATTACGAAAGAAAACAATTATTCTATAAATAAATAAAATTTTTGTTATTTATTGGTACAAAAGTATCTGCACTTCGAGAAATAATAACTTTACACAAAGATTACAAAGCTTGTTCAAAATGTTTTCCATCCATGCCAAAGAGCCATTAAGGATATGAGGCAGATATTATTTGCCTATGATGTATTTCTGCGTTGCGTCATTTGCACTCTTGCTGTAAACATTTACATTTTAATGTGTGATTATACCTCACGAACTTTGTTTAAACATAGCTCTGGGATTTTTTATGATACAATTTTGATATGATACAATACAATTATGATATAATACAATTCACATTATTAGTGTATGAGGTACCGTTTACTCATTGCAAATATTTTTATAGGGCGGCCGTATAAAAATTTAAATTTTGTATTTTTTCAAATTTAATCCCCTGAAAATTTTTATAGATTTCATAAAATTCAGTACCTTTTCTTAAACTTTGTCATTTATTATATATATGTCTAAGATAAATATTTAAAGAATAAAAGCCGAGGTCAATGCTTTGGGACATCCTATACATACATATATATATATATATATATATATATATATATATATATATATATATATATATATATATATATATATATATATATATATATATATATATATATATATATATAGAGAGAGAGAGAGAGAGAGAGAGAGAGAGAGAGAGACAGAAAGAGAAAACTGGCTGGAACAGAAATATCTCCCTCGAGTATTTTTCTTTCAATAAACAAACATGTATTTTCAACTTCGGTGGTGCCATTTTATATAAACAGTCTGTTTTCAAACTAGCTCATATTACATAAAAGGAAGATCATTTTGTTACTTTAATTTAAATTTTATGATCTCAATTAACATCATTGAGTTTGTTGTTCTCACGAATTAAACAATGCATACCTAATTTTAAATAAAAAAACCACCATAGTTATTAACAGCATAATATTTTTTCAATCTTTCAATTATGCCAAACCCGAAAGACGATTTTTTCGAACATCTTGTCCCGACATCCACCAAAATCGAAACATCAAAGTTAATCTAAAACTTTGAACTAGAAGCATTTAACATAGTGGAATATTCAAAGGGAGACAAAAAATTTACAGTCCTGAAAATGAACGATTTTTTGTTTTAAATTTCGTTTATTTCTTTTATGATAAAATTACGAGGAGACCTATTCTTAAAAATCAGCTTCGTATCCAAATGCATTATGGCAAAGCTCCTCCAGCGATTTACATTAAGACGCTGATAAAGCGATTAGCATAAAACTTTCTTGCTCTCCACAGAAACTCTAGATTTGCATATGGCGCATGCGCAGCACTTCTACTCTGGCTCTTATAAGCGAGCCTCAGAACTTAATCAGCATCATTCGGACATACATATTTAAGACGCTGCCTGCACGCGTGTTGTGATGTAGACCTTCGCCTTATGTATGGCCGTATGCCATACCATATTACTGTCTAAGTGAATCATGCCAAATCAAATAGGTCGAAAATGAATCGAGAAATCGTGACAAACAATTTTCAAAAATCGATTTCGTAGTTAACTTTCGTGTTACTGTTTTTATAAAGATCTTATATTTGTTTCTATAAAGCACTTTTATTTGTTTTTATAAAGCTGTTATAGTTTTCAAGAAATCGTCCTGTCTATTTAAGAAGATTGAAAATTTTCCGTTTTTTAAGTTTTTAACGCTTATAAGCGTTAAAAACTTAACGCTAAGCTTTTTAACGCTTATAAGAGTTAAAAGCTAGCTAAAAAGGTTAATTATGAACTATAAGCAATTTGTAGCTCTTTGAGAGTGCTACAAGGAGATATAATTCGAATTTGGATCGGAGTCCTAGTTTTTCGATTATAATGGTTATAATTTTGATATTTTAATACTTTTGCGCTATTTTGAAAAGGTGATTCTAATTTTGACATTTTAATATTTTGAACTATTTTGAAAATGTCTAAATAAGACAAACCACCCACAAATAAATATGCTATTCACGCAAAATAATTTCGGCCACACTGCTATTTTTTTTAATTATTATTATTTTATTAAAGTTATAGTATATTTAAAGTTATAGTACTCGTATATTCAAAGTTATAGATTATTAAAGTTATAGTACACTTTATTAAAGTTATAGAATATCTAGTTAATTTGAAAAAGAAATTTTAGTTCAATCATCCATAAACTAGATGTAAGGGATTCCCTCCTATTCGATCGACTGCAGCGCTTGCGCTTCTAACGTCCATAGACACATGTGAAGCCCACACCTCACTCAATCAATATTAATACTTACATAACTCCTTATATGGAAATATAACTAAACCTAGAACCCTACTAAAACAAACCTGTTCCATACGCAGTAAAATTCATTATATTTCAAATCAAGGATTATTCAAAGCACCACAAGGATTATCAAAGCTATTAAACTTAATTTTCTAAGATATAATTTTCACCAATTTGGCATCATTTCTGTTAATTTAGAGAATTTTTTTTTTTATCAATTTTGCGATATTTTCACCCAATTTGTTGCCAAGCATTGCATATTCACAGACAGACGAAAAAAAAGGAATTTCTTAAGATTAATAAAGAGTTTGTAAAAACTAATCCTTTAACTAGACCTAAAATTTTATTCAAAATTTTCATAACACGGATTAAAGGTTTTGAAATGGACGGAATTTTACTGCTTTTAAATGTTACTCAGAATTCCGTTTGCAATAACTCAAACACAAACTCACATTTAAAAAGTAAAATATAAGTTTGTCTATGAAACGCTTCACATCTTGTATCTGGAATATCCGTGCTTAATCAAATGTCAAAAATTTCATAATAAATCCTCCACTTCTTTCTCATGAGATGTTTAGCAATGCAAAATAATCAAGAACTATTTATAAGGTTTAAAACATTTTATAAACTCATGATAAGCAATCATAAAATTTAAATGTGATATTTTAAAGATTTATTATGCTTCGAGTGTTTTTAATCATGATATAAGGTAAAATCTAAATATTTATTTTATGAAAAAATTTAGTTTCAAATTTTGAAAAACCAATTACCACAATTTCAATTTTTCTTACCTCTCGCATTTATCTCTACCAGAAAATAAATACAACTTCTTATCATTTAAAGGAAAGTTTAAAAATTCAGCTTCGGAAAATAAATGACCCCAAGAGATTGCCATTAAAAGGTCAACAGCCATCAAAATTGACAAAAGAGAATGTATACCCAAGAGAACTCGATAAAGCACAAGAAAATTGAAAGAAAGTCTTGAAAGAAAATTGAAAGAAACTTTCATTTTGTAGAAAATGAGATTTATTTTATGTAGTACCAGACTTTTTAAAACGATTTTAATGGAGATGGTCTGGTAATGACGAAATTGAAAAAGCCCTATTGTGTAGTATAGATTTAAATTGTATTATCAAGAGGCAATGCATCTATTGCGTATAAATACTAGTGTTGCAATATCATTGATAAATATTGTTTAATAGATATATTAAACATTAAATGATATTTCGTTACCATATTTTTGGCTTTTATTTAGAGAAACTTAGAAAATACTCGTTCGGAGAACTACTTTCAACTTTCACTCGAAATATATAGTAAACAATAAAAGATAGATGTAAATACTAAACAACAAAAATGTGTGTTAAAAAATTTAGAATTAAAATCAAAATTTATTATTGAAAAAAGCTCTTATGGTTTCAAATAATCGTATTGTCAAGTTGATGAAGATTATCCGTTTTTCAAGTTTGTAATGCTTATATCTCAAAAACTAAAAGAAATAGCTTTGAACAATGAAGAATATTCTTTATAAAGCCCTACAAGTGTTTATAATTGTATATTTGATAGAGCTCTATTTTTTCGAAAAAAAATTAAAGTATCTGTCCGAACGATTTTTTTATTTCATCTTTCATACTTCCACTCGAAATATCTTCAAAACTATAAAAGACTATAAATAGAATATTCTTTACAGAATATTCTATTAAGAATGTAATGTAATGAATTTAAAAATATGTATGAGAAAATTTAGTTCCTAAATTACTATTTATTTTTAAAATAAGTTTTTGTAGTTTTCGAGTAATCGTCTTGAAAAAAGAATGGTTTAAGAAGTATGAACATTTTGCGTTTTGCAAATTCGCAATGCTTCTATCTCAAAAACTAAAAATGATAGCTATAAACAATAAGCAAGAATTTGCCGCTCTTTGAAAGCCCTATAAGGGTATATAATCAGATTTTGATGAGATTATTTTTTTCTTATTTCCGATATTGCAAAAGTTGAGTTTTATTATTTACAAAACATTATTCAAGCAAAATCATTTCGACTCCACCGGACTGGAGACACCGCTGATTTTCTTTTTAGCATAATGGATGGCTATTTTGAGAATTTGGTGTGGCATTATAAGCTATATGCATTTCATTTAACTGATGACTACAGCATTTATGTAAAAGTCTTTAAGAACCCCGTAACTTTGAAAGGAACATTCCACCAGTGTACACATTAGATCTATCCATAGTAAAGCTAGAGTGTTTGAGCAAATAAGTGATTTCGGCGCTCTAGCCGAGAATTTAAAAAGCTGATAACAAGACAACAAAGCGAGATAGACGAATAAAGACATTTGTTATGTTGATCGTTGTCCGATGCTTGGGAATAGACCACAAAACTGTTAAAACATAAGACTTTTTATCATTGAAGTTCTAAGGATCTATCGAACCGAGTTTCATTTTTATTAACACTTTACAACAAAGTTGAAAAGTGTTTATGACTTTGTTCATTCTGTCTGTCTGTCTGTCAGCACGGTAACTGCCGTAAAAATGACTTAATCAAAATGAAATTTTAGTATGTTGTTCAGACGATCTGTAGGACCTATGGGAATATAAATGAATAATATCACCCAATTAGTTTTGGATTGAACCCGGGTTGAAAAAATGAAATACATTGAGCCCTATGGGACCTAATTTTTCACACATTTTTTAAGCGGATTTAAAATTCACAAATTGCTTCGAAATTTTTAGGTAATATTCAAATTGTTTCATAAAATATATAAAAAAAAATTCAGCGAAATATATTCAGTAGTTTTTTAAATAAAAATTAAAATAATAATAACACCTCTTATATGAAACGATCACGTGACCATGATATGAAAGTATCACGTGATCCACTTCAAAATGATATATGGCATCCATCTTGTCTCAAAATCGTGATTTTTAAAGTTCTTTTTATTTCATATTGAGTGTTGTATCCGTCCTAAAACCACTTTATTTTGGTTTAAATTCTGTGCATCTACATACTAAATCAACGCAATTACAATATATATGAGTTTAAATGCTCATCCAAATTTGATTATTTCTACAACGAAGCCTATTTTTCACTTATGTAAAATGTAAACAGCAAAATATGTAGGATGAGTTGTATAGAAATTGCTGTATTTTTTTAACGCAAAAGAATTTAGCTCATGGAGTCTGCATAGCTGATATGAAAGAAATATTCATTGACTTTACTGAGAGAAGGACGATTTTTTGCGATGAAGTTTTAAGCATAGAGTTAAATTATTTGTAGCTCCATGGTCTTAATTTTTAAATAAAATAAATTATTATAGTATTGTGATGAATGACATGAATGGGAAATTATTTATGAATGAAATGCTGCTTTTTTAGAGAGAACCAGGCGTGTTATTTTTTCTATGACGTCATTTGAATGAATTTCAGTTGTTTTCGATGAAGTTTTTAAATATAATAAATTATCATGATATTATGATAATTCTACAATTATTATCGAGTAATATATCACATTTTAGAGATGTTTAAATCAGGCAATTTATATTTCAATGCCGTCGTTTGAATGAAGTTCATTTTTTTCGATGAAGGTTTAAGTTTTCAAATATAATAAATCAATGTAGTATTGTGACAAGTTTTAAAATATTACTGAAGAATGTATTGCATTTTAGAAATGCTTAAATAAAATTGCATTGCTGTTGGAAAGTGTTTCATAATCAATGTTTTAAGCATGATTGATCTTTCTTGTTTTTTTATTTAACAGCTGATAACGTAATAAGTAAATGAGTCTGAATGAGTAAAAAGTCAATAAAATATTGTTGCAAACGCACAATGTTCCGTTTAGCGCTTCCTCTTTCGTCTGTCTCGAAGGCCAGACGAAAAAATACAACGCATGACGTCAGCATGACGTAAGGATGACGTAAGCTCATGGTTTCCAGGATTTACCAGTTAGAAGTGCTGCCAGATTTGACAATTTATCGCCAATTTGGCGACATTTGGCAACTTTCGGAATGTTCCAAAAACTTCTCGAAAGAACGATTATTCTTTGAGATATAGTGATTTTCAGAAGTTTCTATGAAGAGACTAAAATAGGAGTATCACTGAATCGAAGTGGAGTTGACAAATTGATGTGACACGACCTACATTGGGACCATGATTTTTATCAATGTTTTAATTATAGTAACGGTTGTTTTGTGAAACTGCCTTCGTCAGCCTTTTCAGAATAATATCGCTTATTCTGTGAAATGCGTGGAGCATTTAAGTGCTGTTTGATTGTATATTGTTCCTGTTTATTTTGTGCTTGTGAATAAACGTAGGTTATCCAGAAACTTGGTCTCGTTCTTGTATCCTATGTATACACCCACAATTCTAGAGCATACGTTTCATAACAATATAACTTTGCCGGAGTGTATGTGCAGAAACAATTTTAATCGTTTTAAGCCACGACACGTTATTGATTTCTACTGTCTGTGTGTGAACTTCCTTTTCAAAGAGACATTTAGAATAAGATCGTAAAACAGAATATTCACAATTACAATTTACAGACATTGCACCTTTTGTGTAACGCTGAACACAGAGATTACAACTGCAATTTATTTTAATTCTAAGGAAATGCACTTTCGACTGAAATCAGCTGTGCTGTTATTTCCGTAAATATAACGTAAAAGCACTTGATCCTCCAAGAAGAACTTTTTCGAGGAGTACAGTCCAAAACATTTTTGAGTACTTTACTGTATTACATTTCGTTATTGACTTTTAGTGTTTAAATTCCTTCTATAATGAATCATTTACAATGGAGGCGTGAACACAATGAGAGCATCTATTTGCACGTTTTAATCTTAAGAGCTTGTAATCAGATCGGATGTGCTAAATTTTCCTGGTTTTCTAAGTCAGGATATAGTAAATATCTTAAATCCCAGAAGAAGATATAACCTTTGAATTTAAATATCCTTAAACCTGCTTGCTTAAGTTACTAAAACGCTGTCATATCTATTGCAGACGTTTCGTAAAATGTTTCACTAGTAGATGCGTAATTATTAAATCACGTATTAGAGACATATGATTTCTAGCCGATCATTTAGATGAGCCGCATGAGAAATAGTTCACACAGCCCAAGAAAATCCCGAGGAAGAATATCACACAAACGGCAGCTGATTAATTATTACACAAGCACACATTAAATGTAAAATATTCTTAAATCGGAAGCATTATGGATAATATTGTGATGTTTTAAAGAGAATAAAATATTATCGAAATAAATATAAAAGAAAAACTATTCAAATGAGTCTAAAAACATACCGAAGAAGAATACCAACCAAAATACAGCTGAATAACTATGTACATAAACACACATTAAATGAAAAAATATTCTTAAATTGGAAACATTATGGAAATTATTACAACCCTTTAAAGTGAGTTACAATATTGTCAAAATAAACACAAAAACATAACTTTTATAAAAGTTCAATTATTTAATTACGAAATCAACGATCATAAAACCTAAATATTTAATTTAAAAGATTTGATCGAAAAATCCATTATGGTCTTTCATCCCACATATTACCACAAATGGAAATAAAAGTTTAAAGATAAATTTAAAGAGAAGTTAAAAAAATAGCTTAAAAAATTAATTCCCGACAGCGATACCATTAAAAAGTTAACAGCCATCGAAATTGACAAACGAGGGTGTATACTCAAGAGAACCCTATAATACACAAATACGGCTCTTTAAAAATCTTTATTTTTCCGAAAATGATATATCTTTTATGTAGCACTGAACTTTTTAAGATGGTTTTAATGGGGATGTTTCAGGAACGATGGAATTTTAAAAAATCTATCGTGACATGTTGGAACAGCAAAAGAAAAATTAAATGCGGTGAGGTTCAATTCGACTTTCTCATATCAGAATCCATTTTTAAATAACCTGTAATTTATTTATTTATTTATTTTATTTATTATTTTATTTATTTATTTATTTATTTATTACAGAAAATTTTTTGAAAAATCAGTATCGTTGGTCCAAATGATCACAATTACAGCATTTCACCTTTATTTTAAAAGAGCTTGAAAAAATATTTCGATTGATACCAAATTTGACAATGGAAAAACACCTTGGGGAGTAACTTATCCTCTCCCCCCCCCCCCTTCCTAGGGAGTTAATAATGCCACGAACACAAAAATTATTTCGAGGCTATTCTTCACTGCAATGATTGAAACTGTTAACTTTCGTAGTCATTGAACCATAAATAACCAATTTTATGCATATTCATATAAAAAATTTTCCCAGAATTTCAGGCTCAAAAAATATAAAATTTCGAATCAATTTCAAAGTTTTCACTTGAATTTCAAATAATTCTATATAGTTCTAAGTGTTTCGAAAATCCATTAAAATATTTGTGGCAGCTATCTTGTGCACTAGACATCGACCCCTGGTAAAATACAAACGGTCATCCTTCTAAACATAGTCAACACGTATTCAGGGGGTCCTAAACATATATTGTTCTCAAATTCTCCAACAGAAAATTTTTGTGGAAACAAAACTTTCTCTAGACGATATTTTATAGTATGAGAAAGTAAAAATAGTAATGGGAAAGTAAATCTTCTATAAAATTTTATAGGACATAATTGATACAATTAGCATGGACATTATATTACAGTTATATTCTTACTTTTTATGGTGAAAAAAGGATTAAACTTTTCGAAAGTCTATGAACATCGCTTTTTAGTAGAACTCCAATTTTAATTTATATTTCAATAGACATTAGAGCGATATTACTAGAATTCACTCTCATTTAATTCATTCATATTCACTCTAGCTAAAAACTAATTGATCCAATTTCACAAAATTTGGTAGATCAGTCATTTGTGAACTACCCTCTCATTGATTAAATTTTGTATAAATTGGAAAATAATAATCTGTCTTTTCTTACAAAATGACCTGAAAAAAATTAGTCAACATTTAAAATAAAAGACTGTGTATGCTGAAATGTACCCGTAATATGCTTATTTTATACGTAATTTTTGACGATGAAAAGAATAAGATCAACCGCATTACTTTAGGACTAGCCATTCTCGAGATATTTTATATTATTATTCTTTTTTTTTTTCTTTTGCATTTTTGCTACGCTACCTTTGAAAGTACGTCAGTTATCCAATGAAAAGTAAAATTAAATGAAAAGGGCAAATTCAGTGTCATTTTAAATAAATAATTATCCATGTTATTTTACGCAATTAAACTAACTCAATTTAATGAATTGTTAAAGAAATAAAAAATGGGGTCTCTAAGGAAAGTTATGTGCTGTCCACATCAGATTTTTGTATGAGGAAAGGTATTTAAAATGTCATTCGGTGTTAGAAATAATGATCGAATCTAAGATTTCATAAATTCCACTGGAAAGGTTTTTATTCTTACTAACTACTGTAGAAAGGGTTTAAAAATGACAAGGCAAACTGAAACAAATACGTTATAAAAGACTTTTTAAAGCGTCTTCTACTCAAACCTTTAAAGCTATGGAACTCTATTCAATCCCACTGTTGGAGAAATCTAAAATATTAGTACATGAAATTTAAGAAATATAAACTTTGTGAGAAATTGGGTCAAGTAATGGGATGTGAAAACTGAAGGCCACAACAGATTTCTGGGCAGAAATGGCAGAGATTAATAATTCGAACTGTTTATTAAGTGACCCGCTAAATTCACTGGTTAATGGTTTTAGTTATCGCGCATTCTAATGTAGAAGGAGAATCCATTATTAATCAGATAATTTATATGGAACACACACTTTAATTAAACAGAATGATGTCTGGTTAATGCCATTAAATGCCACCTTTCGAAATGGGCTTAATATTAAAAAATCTGATGTCAACTTTATATAGTGCAATGATTCTACTTCTTTCACAGTAAAAAAATTGATGTATGAGATCTAGAGCACAGTACTTTTAATGTTCAATCGTAAATTTGGCGCTTTTCGGAATGACAATATACAAAACTATTTTGAAGTACCCAACAAACTTATATTTCACGCAAATCTAAATTAACAATATTAATATTGACAGTATCCGCAATAAGATTAGAGTCCATATATTAAAATATTTTAATATTAATTCGAATTCATCTATTTGGCGTCATTTTCGTTAACTTCTTTTTTGCAATTTTAACTATATTTTTGTCAATCTGAGGCAAAATATTACCAAGCTGGCAATATTTCGGTAAATGAGTGACCAAGTTCGCGAAATGCATCGTTAAACAATACAGACAAACAGAGAGAAGAGCATTTCTTATATATAAAAGGCTGTTGGCGAGTTGTTAAGCTTTAAAATAGAAAACTATTACATAAGTAATTTTCTTGTGAATGGAACCCACTAGGACCCCGACCCGAGAATGATGCTAACAAATTTGTCTCGTAATATTGCATGAAAAGTAAGCATATGTCACGATAGTTAATACTTTTTTTAATTTTGTGTGATTTTTTCATAAATTTATTTGAGAAAAGCGCAATATTTCTAAAATGGTTCACACTAGTGTTCTGCCAATCGTTTCCTAAGAAAAACTCACATAATAAAGTATTATTTACGTAATATCATTGAAGGTTATGATTTTTAGATAACTTTTCAAAATTTTATTCGAAAATTTAGGAGATCTTCCGAACATTTGATTGAGCTTTAAATCAATGGGCTTCCAGTAGTTACCGATTGTAATTTTTGTATCACATTTCGTTCGAAACGCTCCATTTGTTCGTGATATATCTTTTTCACAGGCTTACGGACACACACACACTTACAGACATCCCCTCAAAAACGATCAATTCGAGCTCAGGGATGCTTGAAACGTGCTCTTCTGTCGAAAACTCGAATTCGAATTTTCAATGGCAACTAGGTCGAAAACTAGAATTCCATCACAGTACTTTTCTTATGCACTATACTACGTATATAGGGGAAGTGAAAAGTTTTGTACTTATTATAAATGCCTCAGTGAAACACTGAAAGTGCATTCGGCACAAAGTAATAACAGTGTGAACCTATGATACCTACTTTCCATTACCGTCTTTGCTGCGGATTTATAATCGCAGTACTTCTCTAGGGTTTATATTCTCACTTTCAGCTCATGATTTTCATTGTGATATGTTTTGTTTATCTTGTAAAATATCAAAATCGGATTATAAGACATATAATGAACTTTATACGTATCTCTCATGCGACATCTGATACATTTAACATTTAGTTGGAATAACAATGCGAATATAATGTATTTCCATAAAGCAAAATCTCGGTCAGGAATTCTATATTATCTTATATATTCTTAGATATTCGCTAGGTGGCGTCTCGTTTTGATCGGTTGATGCAGTTTATAGTCATCATTAAAACTGGAAATTTTAATTTAACCATAAAAGTTGGTATTCTAACCATTTTCTCTCTGAATATAGGCATGACGTATCTGGAAGTATACCCAGCTAGTAAATCAAAACTTAGAACGACTGAATGATTGGTTCTACGTGAAATAGCTGGTGTTGTGGATTTTAATTGGAGTTACCACACTTGTACATCATATTCACTCGAATTGCTAAGGCTGCGTCTGACTCTGGGTGGCGAACTGAGCAGTAAGAAAATTCAAAGGTATCTGTTCTTGCTAACAGCTCTAACCTGGAACAATAGAGCAGTGTTTCAGGACCGGATATTTAAATCGGGAGCTCTATTAGCCACGTGCACAAAATAATTTCGAACGCGCGGGAATTGTGAGAGGAATTTTCCGAACACAACTCGTTCTTCTCCTTCAGAAAATATCTCTAAAAGTTTCTTCTCTGGAAACAAGCGTCGAGAATATTTTTTTCCGACTACGGAATGCTGAATAAAGAAAACTGATTTTGAAAGTTTCTGAAGCAAAAAACTCAAAAGATTTTCTGTGGTATCTTTAAATAGATGCAACTCTGCAAAAAAAAATCTAATGTGGGCAGCAAATGTCTTTCTCTACATAATGCAAATACTTCTTTCAATGGAGATAACGATGAACAAGATCCACTTGTTTTTGACGTTGAAAAGTACACTGGCTTTGGGTGTTTTTCTGGATGATAACATGTGAAGTAAAATTACTTTAAAGTACCAAATTAACTTATGTCGCGCAAGAATTGAAATATTGCTAACAACTGCTAGGTAATACACTCCATTCACTATAAGAATAATCCAATGTATCCGTCCGTTCGTACATCCGTCTCTAAAGCTTGGATACAATTGTGGCGACAAATCTGGCGGGATATCGCCAACTTGACTTTCTTTTAATGTCGCCAAATCGATGAAAATGTCTCCCAATTGATAAAAATGACGCCAATTCAATTATGTTTTGAAATTGAATAGTACAGTGACCGCCGCTTATAAGAAACACGTTCGTTTCGCTCGTTTTGTTTCTTATAAGCAGTTGTTTCTTAAATCCGGAAATTTTTTAAATATCGTTCTTCCATTGTAAATACTAACTATTGAACACAATTTTACAGAATTTAAAAGATAAATGTATATAAGTAAAATATTAGTACTACATAATACATTTGTAAATATAGTTTTGCATTCAAAAATATTTCTTATTTTACGAATTAAGCCTTACAACTTAAAATATTATCTATATGCATATAGTATGTAGTTAAATAAGAATAAAAGTAAAACTCATAGGTCGTTCATTTATGTATAAGAGCATAGTACATTTTCATACATACTGAGAAAGAGCAAAAAATTTAGCCAGTGTTGTTTGTGATAACGAGTCGGTGATTAGTTTACGTACATCCATTTCTAAATCATAAAATAGTCCATAAACTTTTTCTGATGCCCCTCTGTGTTCAAGAATTTTTCAAATTATAGTTAGGGCTTCTCGCGACTGTTTGGCTGTAAGAAAATTGTCTTCTTGTGGAACGTCGTCTTCATTTTCTTCTTCATTGCAAATATTCTGAATTTCCGCCACTATGTCATCATCACTTTTTTCTTCAGATGTTTGTAAATTTTCGTCGATGTGAATCCATTCTTCGAAAGGTGCTTCTAATTCTTCTTCATCTTCTGCTGGTATAGTCAACATTATTTTTCAAAAATCCTGCTTTACGGAAGCAATTAAAAATGCATAAGTCAGAAACATTTTTCCATACGCCTGCGATCATATGGATAGCATCAAGCAAGGTTATTTTCTTACTTATTTCGGAAGCCGATCCTTTCTCTTCATCAATTACATTCACTATTTTCTGTCGCAAATTTGACCGATACAGAGTTTTAAATGCTTAAATAATTCCTTGGTCAAGAGGCTGTATGATGGAAGTTGTATTGGGTGGCAAAAAACACAAAGTTCAATGTTTGTCAGCTGTGCTACAGGATAAGCCGAACAGTTGTCAAGGACTAAAAGATTTTTTTCTTTTCCCATCAGTTCCCTGTCCCATTTTAACAAAAAGTTTTCAAAAATTCTACTTGTCATCCAGGCATTCTTTGAATTTTCGTAGATCACTGGCAATTTTTTTATTCCACTTAAACAGCTCGGACGTTTGCTTTTGCTAATAACTAAAGGCTTTTTTTTTTACAGTTCCCGTCATATTTGTTGTTAACAGAACTGTAACTCGATCTTTTTGTTTTTTTCCAACGGAGGATAGATCATTTTTGAATATCATTGTATACTCGGGCAGCGCTCTAAAATGGAGCCCAGTCTCGTCAGTGTTAAAAATTTAATGAGGAGCGTATTTTTTAATAGAGGTGGTAAACTTTGCGTAATCCATGAAGATGCCGACTCGGAGTCCGCGTCTTGCTTCTCTCCATATTTTTTTTTGTACACAATATTATTTCGTTCTTTCCACCGGCTTAACCAACCATCAGTCGCAAGGAACTATTTTTCTCCTAATTTTTCCGCAAAATTTTCTGCTTTTTCCGTAAAATTGCCCGACTGATAGGAGCGTTCTTTAATTTGGCGTTAGAAAACCATTGTAAGAGTGTTTCTTCTATAGCAGCTGCCTTTCCCTCTCGTTTCCGTTTTCTTTGAAGATTACAATTTGGCGTCAAAATTTCATTTCTGCCTTTCAGGATTTTACATAATGTTAAGTGCGTAATTTCTAATGAAGAAGCAACTTCTCTTTGACTACACGGATGTAGAGAATCATGCTTTTCAAGCAAAGTAAGGGTTTTTCTCTTTTGCGACATGCTTCCATAAGCAAAACATAAAATGACTAACTAAAGCTGTACGAATCTTATTTGAGTGCATAAGCAAAGATGCCTTCCCTTATCAGTACGTTTCCTTAACTGCCAGAAGATTGAAACTCGTTTCCTACTGGTTTGGGGTTGTTCCCCCCAAGCCTTTCTACGGAGAAATTCTTTGTCATCCTTTGTTACATAGCAAACTCCCACCCCCTCCCCGTACGCCCAGTGACAAGAGATAACAACTCGTCCTTCAGTTAACCTTAAACAAATTGATTTTTTTTTACACCCGTGTCGCAAGGAAATCAACAAATTTTCTGTAGAAAACTGTTTCTTATAAGCGGAATCGTGTTTCTTATAAGCGACACAATTTTAATGTTAAAACGAAGTTTGTATTTGTTTCTGTCGTTTTGGGTCTTATAAACGGCTGTTTCTTATAACCACTGAACCTTATAACCGGCGGTCACTTGTAATGATGTTTCGGTAGTGTTTGTTTATCAGTCCAACCGTCCCAATTGGCAACAGATGTGGCGACTTTTTATAATGTCTCTAAATGGATCAAATTATCGCCCAATTAATGAAATTCGTCACCAAATCGATGAAAATTCAATATCTTTAAAAAAATATAAGAATCTCAGAACAGATAGAGAACTTTTATAATCGTAAATTTAAGGATTTTGTGTTATTTCTTATTAGAAACTTCTTAATTACCGTAACAATGGTTGCATTATAGTGTACGGGGAGAAATGATAATTGAAGTACGTTATACGAGTATATGTTAATGATATTAAAATGGAGTGGCATTAAAATAATAAATGAAACATTTTGGGCTGACGATAGTCGGTTATAACTTTAAATTATTATTCCTTTTGTTTTAAGGTCACCAATGATAACCACAGGATTATTCGCTTTATTTTCAGAACATACGAAGTTTTATTTATATTTTATTTATGTTCATATTTCAGTATTGAGGTGCACCTGCTTTTATAAAATATTTCCCCCAAAATGCAAATTACTTATTATTTATTTTCAGAGACACGCTTTAAATTTTAAAAGCGAAAACACTATCGGAGAACTGATTAACGATAATCAATAAAAGCAAGAAAAAAATATGTCGGACGCAAGTTAAAGTATTATTTAGATATGCCGCGACAATGGAGTAATCGATTCTTCTGTCATTTGCTCCTTTTTGAAATTCACTCATTGGATTTTATTATAAATGGCATTTTACTGCCAGTTTCGCAAGTTGTGGTAGAAACAATTTGCCATTTTCAATTATTTCTGAACTTGGTATTGATGATGGGGCGACAAAATCTAGTCCTGGGAGTTTGATGGATTTACAATTTTTATGCGTCCGAGTAGGCTTCTATTTTCACAGATGTCTTTGTATGTTTGTTAATCTGTGGTTGTATCTCTGGAACAAACTGGGCGATTTAAGGGATATTTAAAAGAATATTCAAGTATTTGCGAATTTTAAAAGCTTGTTCACGTTCAAGATATTCATTCATATTTTATGTGTGTGTGTGTGTGTGTGTGTATGTGCGTGCGAGCGTGCGCATTGATGCAATATCTCACGAACGAATGGAGCGTTTAGAACGAAACGTAGTACGATTATTACAATCAGTAAATACTGGAAGCCTTTTGATTTTAAACGCAATCTAAAGTTCGGAAGACATCTAAATTTTGGAAAGAATTATTGAAAATATCATAAAAAATCAGCACATTCAATATTGTTATATATATAATCATTTTATATGTAGTTTTCTATTTTTAAACGAATGACTCCAACTGAAGCTAACCTGACTCCTTATGAAGCTAATTTGAACCGTTCTTGAAATATTGCACGTTTTCAAAAAACTGCATCTAAAAAATTATATAAAAATGAACAGTACTAAGTGTTATTAAATTTGTAACACTTGGCGATAAATTTACAACCTTGACGACTACTTTAGCGAATCGCCAACTTGGCGATTTTTTTAATATGGTGTTGAATTTTAATAATTCATCAATTTGGCGTTAATTTCGTTAATTTAGCGTCATTTTTGCAATGTTGACGATATTGTTGTCAATCTGAGGCGAAATATCTTCATATTAACGATATGTCGACAAATTCGTCACCAAGTTCGCCAAATCTGTCGACAAACAAACGAAGAATAGAGCATTACTTATATATAAATGACTATTGACAATTTTTTTAGCGTCAAAATACAAAACTATGACCCAAAATATAATCTATATACTGAATGGTACGAACTATACAGGGTGTCTCAAAAAGATTGAAATGCGATTTAATTCTTTACCTGTTGGAGATAAATGGGCAATGTAAATTGCAAAAATGTTGAAAGTAAGGTAGAAAATACGACTACGATAATTAAATAGTCCTCCCATTCATTTTCAAAAAGTTACACTTTTTAAATTTTTATACGACCCTTCTTAGACAAATTGGGTCAATCAGAAAATTTTTATTTTTATTACAACAAGATCATTAAAATACCGCATATCTGTATCTTTAAAATCAACTGAATTATGATAAAGGAAAAATATGACTTATGCCACGTTTCCGTACCATGTGAAAGGCTGTTTCATCAGTGAAAATAGAGATCATAAACAAATTGACGATGGAAATTGCTTAGATCAAAAATACGTTAATATGTGTCAACATTTTTTATCACAAATGCATCTAAATAAAGCATTACACAGACAGAGATCAAAGAAAGCAGTGGTTACTCACTACGCGGTTGGGTATCCTATGTATTATCATCCAGTTTTATCTTTATTGTGATATGTTTTTATTTACAAATTTACATTTTTAATTTGATATATGGTTACCATTCACAATGTTCAATTTTCAATTAAATATAACTCGCTCAATTTTAAAGATACAGATATGCGTTTTTTCTTTTAATGATCTTGTTGCATTAAAAATAAAAAATTTCTGATTGATCCAATTTGTCTAAGAGGGTCGTATAAAAATTTAAAAAGTAACTTTTTGAAAATGAATGGGAGGACTATTTCACTAACGTAGTCTTATTTCCTCAATTACTTTCAACATTTTTGCAGTTTACATTGTCCACTTATCTCCAACAGGTAAATAATTAAAGCGCGTTTCGATCTTTTTGGCACACCCTGTATACACAAAAATAATGTTAACAAATTCAATCCAATAAAATCAATAACCATACATGAATGTGTATGCGTGTTGACTTATTATCTGAAGTATGAAACATTACAAATTTAATCAATTATAAAGGATAAAAGTCATTATCTGGCTCACTTGACCGTGCCAAACTTCGCCAAAGCACGGCTGAAAATTCAATTAAGTAATGGAAAACACAAGCAAGCAGAAAATTACCAACGGAATCCCAAAATTACACACATAAATAAGTTCAATTATACAAGACACTGTATTGCAGCGGCAATGCTTCCGACTGACTCCAAAAGAGATTCAGGTAATTGCTCATTCTCACGAAATTCCCTAATTTAATCTGGAATAAATTTACAGAGTGATCTAACAATATACATGAAAATCGTAGACTCATATAATCTTATTATTTCTAATTTTAGATACAGTTTTTTAGACAGCTTTAGCGCATCTCAGATTAATGCTTTCAGAACCCGTACGGGAAAGAATTATAATAAACTTCAGATAATCTGGTATGTTTGCGATTTCAGCGTTTCCGGATTATCGGATGTCAAACAAAAATGAAGTAGTGTATGAAAAAAAACATTTAAATACATTTAAACATTATAAGGTAAAGTTCAAAGAACACAAATTTGCAAATTAAGTCATTTAGTCTATTACAGTAATTGCACCTTAGTACATAGCTGAACGGATTAGAATGCTGTTTAAGAGGCATGCCGGACTATTGATCGCGAAGGAGTTAGGAAAAAAAACTTGGTAAATGTAAGAGATATAGAAGAGAATTGTCAATTGTAAAGTGCGATCCAATTGCCTATTTTGTAAGAATTGACACTAAAATGGTCACACTTCCCGGCCGTCCAAACGATTACCTGACACCTTTCTGGTAGGTCGGACGTCTGGGTCTCAACAACAACTAAAATGATCACGAAAGGCACTTATTTGACGTAATGAGGTTGGGAATATAGCAATTGCAGGAATATAATAATTTTAGCAGGAATATAGCAATAGAATAATTGCAGGAATACAACAATTTTTCTGTTGGCTTTGCAGCTATTGGTAATTACTTGCTAAAGACAGTTAAAATGGAGGAAACTGGTCCACTGATGTCATTCTATGGACCAGTCATTTTTCTATTTATTCCAAAAAGCTAAGTGTAGACAGCAAAAGGTAAAGAATTCATGAATGCTCATTCATGAATTCTGAAGAATAAACAGGCATAATTGCCACAGCTTGACCAGTCTGTTAAGTGATCTGTTTGTCCTGAAGGCTAAACTGTACGAGTAATAATGTAAACTGGTCGAGATACTACGTAATACAACAAAATCACATCAACAAACTAGAGTCAATTGAATGACTACTATACTGCTCAAGAAAGGTAAATATAAGTAATTAGTATATTTACGTGAACAGTTTGACCTGGAGGATAACTGTACATGTATAGCTGCCCAAGAAACTGTGTGATACAAAAATAAAATCATACCAACATACTAGAGTCAATCGAATTGCTAATATTAATCTATATTACTCAACAAGGGTATATGTACTCTATACTTATTGCTTATTTAATATAAGCAATAAGTATATTGTACATAATATTTTACCACAATTTATGTAATATAAACCGGAATATATAATTTACATTTTAAATAATTTCTCTGGGCTTTGCAGTTGCACAATTAGAAAACAAAGGTGAATATCAAATTGAATATATATATATATATATATAACTCAGTTTAAAAATTAAATTCATATGTCTAACTAAACAATACATTTTTGTTAAATGGGGATCTTCTATAAAGACACAAGTATTTTTATTCCTATGAAAAAGAATGCTATATATAAAAGCAAACGATTTTACACCAGACAATAACATTTCCATTATAGTTAATTCCCACAGCGTTATTCAAATTCCGAACATACTTTAACTACTTCAACTTTTCTACTACTTTCAACGAAATGTTTTGTTTGAACATGATGAACAAAAAATAAAATGCAAGTCCGGACGAAACGATTACGTTAAACAATACTCCAGCGTTTAAGAAGTTTAAATTGTAACAACCCGACTTCCCCTTCGAAAGATTCGAACGTTTATTTAGAAGTTAGAATCTAGTAGTTTCTAAAGGATATTTGTTTTCGTGCATTTGTGTCCCGAGTGGTATATTTTGCCGTTTAGGTACAACCTACAAATTACGATTTTTCGAAGCATTTGTTTATTAAAATTGTACCACAACTTCCAAGTTATTTTCTATCCTATTAGTTATTTACTATCCTATTTGGAGAATCCTTTGGAGGAATTATTCCCGTATATTCAATATTCAACAGTTTCAATACCATACAGTTGAGTGAGACAAACGGACTAACTAAGTGATGAATTATGCAGCCCAAAGCGCTGGAGGCAGAAATATTTCATACAACATGGTACTTGACCTAGAAGCAGTAGAAAATTTTGAAATCTTGAAATTTTCATTCCAAGATTCTACCACCTGCAATCCGAGAATGGCATTGCACACACATTTGGTATTTATTTCATCATGGACAAAATATATATACCGGGCGGTCAGAATTAAAATACCCCTACTCTGAGCTCTCTATACATCGAACTACTCAGTGTAAAGGCTCCAAAATTGTTGAACCTACTACTCAAGGTACGGGGAAAGGGATTACGTGAAACACCGACAGGTGGCGCTGTACAACAGAAAATATGCTGAAAAGACACAAAAAAACAAACACATCCGATATGGAATTTTTCCTTTTTAATTTCTTTTGCTGATATGAAAAAAAGAAGATAAAGTGAAGAAACTTAAACTGTCATTGTAACTGCAATTTCGCACTGTAAACACAAACATTTGCATAAACCCTTAGTTTGCAGCTACTATGTTCTGGGCATAAAAGGGGATAAAACTGGGAAATTTTCATTCTTATCAGCGATGGCTGTCACACTGCCAGAACGCGCTTTGTTTGTGAAGCTGTTTTATGAAAACAAAGGACATGCTGCAGCTGCACTTCGAGAGTTTCGTCGACTTAAGAATTTACGGAAAGGACCATTACTTCCACAAGCTCTCAGGAGAATGATCGCTCGATTCGAGAAAACTGGACATCTTGGAGTTCAGCCGTGTGGAGGACGCAAATCGACACGTTCAGATGTCGTTGACGATGTTGCCACCGCTATTGTTGAACAATCAATGGATAACGCTATAGGCTGTAGTAGTGCACGTGGAGTGTCACGACGCTTGGGTGTTCCCTACAGCACAGTGCGGAACGTACTGAGAAACATAGTGCATTTTTTCCCGCACAAAATTAGTCACAATCACCACTTGCCGACCATCGACAGGGAGAAGAGACTGACCTTTGTATTGACATTTCTGGCCTGAGTTGAAGTGGATGCATCGTGGCCATGGCAGATTCTATGGAGCGATGAAGCGCGTTTCCATCTAAGTGGAACAGTCAACACCCATAACTGTCGCATTTGGAAGACGTACCGTCCCTCGTACCGTCCAAGAGATTCCACTTCACTCACTGAAAGTTACAGTCTGGTGTGGATTCACAGCCACATTCATTCTTGGACCTTTCTTTTTCGAAGAGGCTACTCCCAATGGCCCTGTGACATGCACCGTGACGGTCAGGAGGTACAAAAACATGCTCGAAAATTTTGTTGTACCCCAACTGCAACAGCACCAATGTCTTTATTCAATTACCTTTATGCTAGATGGAACGCCTCCACACATTGGATTCTGTGTGCAGCAGTTTCTTCGGCAACATTTTACTAATGGTAGAGTAATTAGTCGTGCGCTACCGACAACCTGGCCATCTCGTTCTCCAGATCTTAATTCCTGCGATTTTTGGCTGTGGGGATACCTAAAAAATCTTGTTTATCGAGGACGTTTGGTAACCTTGGCAGATTTGAAAGACAGTATCACTCTGCATGTGAGAAACATCTGAATCGACCCATTACGATCCGCAGTTGAACAAGCTATCCACAGACTGCAGATTTTACATCTTGAAGAAGGGAACCATATTGAGCAGCATTCCCCGCATCGATAAGGTCCTTGTGATATGAATGTTTGGTACGTTCGAATAAAATGTGTTACAAATGTGTATTTTGTGTCTTTTCAACATATTTTCTGTTGTACAGCGCCACATACCGGTGTTTCTGGAACTAATTTTTTTTTCGCGTAATCCCTTTCCCCTTGTCTTGAGTAGTAGTTTCAACAATTTTGGAGCCCTTACACTGAGTAGTTCGATGTATAGAGAACTCAAGAGTAGGGGTGTTTTAATTCTGATCACCCGGTATTTTACATATACATATATATATATATATATATATATATATATATATATATATATATACATATATCAAATTTTAATATCGTTCTTTTATAACATTCATTTTTTATATCCATTCATTTATTATTTAAATCGTCTAAATTCAATGAAAACCGTTAGCCGTACAAATACATTTGATTAAATTCCACTAAAGCGATATGATATAATGTTCTTCAAATAAATGGTCGGAAAAAAATGTCTGCATAATGCTGTTTCTACGGAAGGTTACATTTTTCGTTTTTTTATTGCAAGACCTCAAACATACCCTGGTACTAGAAACTCGAAATAAGAACGTGGTTGAGGCTGATATATATAATAAAAATATTACATGAAAGTCCAATGATAGAAGATTAGAGATAAATTGTAACTCATATAACCAAAACTTAAATTATAAGATTTAAAATATACATATAAGATATAACATATACAAGGCCCACTCAATAAGTCTCCGGTCTAACTAATAAAAACAATTTTTATTTAGAAATTCGACTTTATGTATCAACATACTCTCCTTCAAGAGTGATACATTCAATCCAACACTCCTCTAACTTTTCGATGCCTTTTTTGTAGAACGATTTATCTTTCCTCTCAAAATAGGCCTCAGTTTCGGCAATCACTTCTTCATTTGAGCCAAATTTCTTTCCCTGGAGCATCTTTTTGATGTCTGCAAAAAGCCAGTAGTCGCTGGTGGCCAGATCTGGAGAGTACGGTGGGTGAGGAAGCAATTCGAAGCGTAATTCATATAATTTAACCATCGTTTTCATCAACTTGTGACACGGGGCATTGTCTTGGTTGAACAGCACTTTTTTCTTTTGCATGCGAGGCCGTTTTTTCTTGATTTCTACATTCAATCGATCCAATAATGCCATGTAATATTTGCTATTGATAGTTTTACCTTTCTCAAGATAGTTGATGAACAAAATACCATGCGCGTCCCAAAATACGGATGCCATAACCTTGGCAACTGACTTTTGGGTTTGGGGTCGCTTTGGACGACTTTCACCGGCTGCTGCCCACTCAGCTGATGATCTTTTTGATTCAGATGTGTATTAATGGATCCATGTTTCATCCATTGTCACATACCGATGCAAGAAATTCTTATCTCGCTTGAACAGCTCCAAACAGCGCTCTGAATCGTCGACGCGTTGTTGTTTTTGGTCGGGTGTGAGCAAACGCGGCACCCACTTCGAAAGCAACTTATGCATGCTCAAATTTTCGTGTAAAATTGTTAACACACTACTTCCTGATATCTTTAAGGTGTCAGCTATCTTTCGCAACTTCACTTTACGGTCTTTCAAAACTATTTTGTGGACTTTTTTTGTTTTCCGGAACAAATGCCGAATTTGGGCGACCAGAGCGTTTAGCATCATCGGTGTTTGTACGACCGCGTTTAAATTCAGCATACCAGTCAATAATAGTTGATTTCCCTGGTGCAGAGTCTCTATAACGCTTATCAAGCCACTGTTTGGCTTCAACAGTATTTTTCCCCATCAAAAAACAATGTTTAATCAACACACGAAATTCTTTTTTATCCATTGTTTTGAAAATTACAAAACTGGGGTCACTAAAACCACTGTAACCTATAAACTAATTGTCAGAATGTCATGAAATTTTGACACGTGTCGTTTGAAGGTTGGTACTATCCAAAAATCATATGGGTCTGTCAACAATGTTGCCATATATGTTGAAGACCGGAGACTTATTGAGTGAAGTGTTTATATATATATATATATATATATATATATATATATACAGGGTGTCCCAAAAAGATTGAAACGTGCTTTAATTCTTTACCTGTTGGAGATGGGCAATATAAATTGCAAAAATGAAATCAAAGACAACCAAATAATAAGTTTAAAAGTCTTTTATTAAAATCTCCTTTTTACGATGTACAAAATCACACGGCCATAGCGCTTTCGAGCACAATAGTGCCCGAAAGCGCTATGGCCATGTTATTTTGAACGTCGTAAAAAGGAAATTTCAATAAAATACTTTTAAATCTATTTTTTGGTTGTCTTTGATTTTAATGTATCATTTCTCACTCAGTCGATGATGATCTATAACTAATTGCCCTTTTTTACATTTCCCTGCAATACATGGTAATGTATAGGGAAAGTATTGGAATCATGTCGAAAATCGCAACTCGAGTTTTCGACGGATCTGCACGTTTCGAGACCTCTAGAATAGGAAAAAACCATTTTTAGCATGACGTCTGTGTGTGTGTATGTCTGTCTGTGTGTCTATCTGTCTGCCTGTCTGTGCAATGTATGTATCCACTCTAACTCAAGAACTAATGGACGGAATTTCACAAAATTTGGTAGGTAAGTCATTTATTTGCGAATCTGGTGCTGATTAGTTTTTGGTACGTTTCGGAATAAAAGAATCCGCCTATTTTTGCGAAATGGCCCGCAAAGGCTTGTAACCACGCTAACTGAAAAACTAATGGACCGAATTTCACAAAATTCGGTAGATGAGTCACTTGTGGGTCATCCTGGTGCTGATTAGATTTTGGTACGATTCGGAAAAAAATAACCTGCCTTTTTTTGCAAAATGGCCCTCAAAAATCGTCAATATCTAAACTAAGGAACTACGTATGCTCAAATATATCCATTTAATGCTTGTTTAATACGTAATTTTTAACGAAAAAAAGAATAAGATCAACCCCATTACACTAGGACTAGCCGTTCTCGAGATATTTTAGTTTTTCGTATTTTCTCTACGACACCTTTGAAAATAAATCCGGTTACCGAATGAGAACGAAAATTGATTTAAAAGTGGAATAAATTTAATTGAAATAAAGAGAACGTGAATATAAGTCTGCAGGGAAAGTCATGTGCTGCCCGCATCAGATTTTTCAGTATCTCTCGCATATTAATCATATTAGTTCCGGCTCCAAAATTAAAAGTTTTAATAGTAATTTTATTTATCAACATTTAAATCTCGTTGAAAATTGTTAGAAATTTTAATAAATATTCCTTCCGAGTTTCTATCTTGTTTCTTATAGTGTTAAGTACTTAAGAGTATATAGTAATAGTGTTCTGAAGAACATTAAATGGACTTTTATGCCAAACATTATATTATTTTCCCATTGTCTTTATTATTGTATAATTTTGTTATATAATGTATATTTTGAAATTCTTTATTATTATGTGCTATTGTATATATTTTATATATTGTATATGTTTGTCAATGTAAAAGTAATTTTAGTCTAAATCCACGCCTATGACCAATCATTAGTAAATCTTATATTGAGGCCTAATGGTCATGGGTTGTGTGCATTGTATCTCTCACAGTTTTACCACGAGGCGCAGCCTTTATTCTCATCTGGTACTGCATAGTCACTTTACTGTACCGATACATCGCTTTCATAACTGTAGCTACTATATTTCAATACTTATTTGACCTATTAACAACTTGACCAGGCACAAGTATACCTTTTATATCGCAGTGAATTAATTTAAAGAGGTCATTAATTGAGCTGTCCCACTGAAGTATATAACAAAGGACCAAAGCTGTTTCATTTAAATCGCCTTTGTACCGATTCCCTTTGACTATGCCTCGAAAATTCAATCAGAGGGTGAGAATCTGATAAACCCCATGGGAGGCTGATACCTCCAACTAAATTAATTGTTCCTTGCTACTAAATGAGATAGCCGTAATAAAATGTGGAAAATTAAAGAAGTTGCAACACCGAAACAATCATACAAAATTCTTTTTGAGATATATATAATAAAATTGAAAATGTGTGTGTGTGTGTGTGTCATGATCCAGAGAGAACGGCTGCACTGAATTTCATAAATTTCTGCAGGTCGGCGTCTACTAGCTCCACATAAAATTAAGTCCATATTATAGTTTTCTAGGACCAGGAGTTGTCGAGATATTGATAAATAAGAAATATCAATCGTACATAAAGAATTGATTATGAAACGCTTTCTAACTGCAATGCAATTTTATTTAAACATCTTTGAAATACGATACATTCAGCGGTAATATTTTTAAAATTATCACAATACTACAATAATTTATTATATTTGAAAACTTAAAACTTCATCGAAAAAAATGAACTTTATTCAAATGACGTCATTGAAATATAATTCGCCTGGCTCTCTGTGTAAAAACAATAAATATTTCATTCATACACTTTTATTCTATCATTCATCACAATACTACAATAATTTATTTTACTTAAAAACTTAAAAGTATGGAGATAAAAGTAATTTAACTCTATGCTTTAAATCTTCATCTAAAAAGTCTGCTATAAAATTGTCTGCTTCTCGATGTAAAATCAATTAATGTTTCATTCATATCAGCTATATTGCAGACTCCAGAACTAAATAATTTTGCTTTATAGAAATTCAGCAATTCTTATACAACTCATCTTACAGCTTGATGTGTTTACATTCTCCATAAGTGAAAATTAGGCTTCGTTGTAGAAATAATCAAAATTTAATGATCATTTAAATTCAAATGTATTGTAATTGCATTGTTTCAGAATATAGATGCACAGAAATTAGGCAAAAATAAAGCGGTTTTAGAACGGATACAACACTAAATACAGGGTCTTTCAAAAGTCCGTATAAACTTTAAAAATTCATTAAAAATCGAAAATTCATCGCATTGAGATGCGATTTGTACCATAAGTATTGTCAGGACGGGGGGGGGGGTTGACGTGAAAAACTTTTGTAGTTTTAAAAAATCACCTATAGGTGGCGCTGAATGCATTAGAAAGACAAAGAAAATAACTTACTGTACGCTCAGAACCTTTATTATAGCATCATGTGTTCGACATGTCCTCCTCCACAAGGTATGATACAATTCAGCATGTCTGGGTGGATCAAACTCACTTCACAACGAATAGAATCTTTTAGTTCCGACAATGTGGAAGGACCCGATTGGTACACTCGGTAACTTTAAATACCCCCACAACCAATAATCCACTGGTGTCACATCTGGAGGCCATGGGATCTTGCAATGCCTACTGATAAGCCTGTCTTCCCCGAAGGTGTCAATTAGAAATTTCTTTACTGGATTTGCGATGTGAAATGGTGCTCCATCCTGCATAAATGTTACAGTAGATATCACATTTCGTTCTCGCAAAGACGGCACGACTTGCTCATGCAGAAGAGTCAAATAATGCTGTGCGTTTACTCTGCAAGTTTTCCAACCAGTACTTGGGCTACACTCCTAGAAGAAAAAGGGTCTCAGAATGTAAGAGCCAGTGAAGCCACACCAAACTGTCACTCGTGGTGAATGAAGTGGCTGCTCTATGTACTTACATGGATTAGAAGTCGCCCATATACGACAGTTGTGTGTGTTCACATTTCCATGCAGTAAAAAGTGGGCTTCGTCTGTCCACAAAACATTAAATAACCACTGTGGCTCCTGTGCGATTTTTGACATAACTCATTTGGCAAACGTTTCTCGCTGTGCGGTATCTACCGGTAAAAGCTGATGGAGTGATTGCAATTTGTAAGGATACATATTTAAGATACCATGAAAGATACGCCATACAGAGGATACAGGAATATCCAATCGCCTTGCAGCTTCAGAAGCGCTGCTAGTCCCAACCGTTGTTTCAGTTCTTAGGTTTTCAATTTCAGATGCCACAGCACTGACACGGGAGTCCGTTAACGACGGTCTTCCGCTTCTTGGACGATCCTCCAAACATCCAGTTTCTTCAAATCGTGTGACAAGCTTCAGTAAACCAGAGAGGTGATAGGACCTTTTCCTTTCTTTAGATTTTTCCTAAATCGAAATTTTCTCAAAGCATCTGATGCTGATTCTCCGCTCACGTAATACAGCTTCACTAACAAGGCTTTCTCGATCAAAGTTAACATTCTCGCAAAAACTTCTTCTTTGCACCATTTACTAATGAATCAAATGAAGAATCTACAGAACACTACAGCTCTTTTATAATAGCCTCATTTGCATACTTCGGGAAGATGTATTCGGGTAAGCGCCACCTATAGGTGATTTTTTAAACTACAAAATTTTTTCACGTCAAAAAAAAAAACCCCCGTCCTGACAATACTTATGGTACAAACCGCATTTCAATGCAATGATTTTTCGATTTTTAATGAATACGGAAGTTCATACGGACTTTTGAAAGACCCTGTATAAATTAAAAAGAACTTTAAAAATCACGATTTTGACACAAAATGGATACCATATTTATTTTGAAGTGGGTTACGTGATCTCTTCATATAATTTGGGTGTAATTAATATTTTAATTTTTATTTTAAAAACTACCGAATATATTTTGCTGAAATTTTTTTCATATTTTTATGGGATAATTTGAATATTTCCTAAAACTTTTAAAGACAATTTGTGAATTTTAAATTTGCTTAAAAGATGTTTGAAAAATTAGGTTCCATACGATTCAATGTATTTCATTTTTCCAACCCGGGTTCAATCCAAAACTAATGGGGTGATATCATTCATTTATATTCCCATAGGTTCCACAACAGACCGTCTGAACAATATACTAAAATTTAATTTTGATAAAGTCATTTTTAAGTCAGTTATCGTGCGAACGGACAGACAGACAGACAGAATGAACAAAGTCCTAAACGTTTTTCAACTATGTTGTAAAGAGTTAAAAACCCACAATTAAACCATCCATATCGACAGCATTATGCAGACGATATTTTTTCACCAATTTATTTGAGGAAAATTATATCATGTCGCTTAGCAACGAATTTAAATCCAACGTGTTTATACAGCAGACGATTTTTGTTAAATATTTTCCGATTTAATCAAAATCGGAAAAGAAATGTAGATAAAATAAATTTTATCGAAATTGCTTGCATTTTTGACTGGATTACGTCCATTGCGGCCTTCAGGTTTAAAGATTATGGGGATTATTGATATTTTCAATTTATTACGTCATCTGTTTTATTTTGATAAAGATTTTTGAAGAAAAAGTTGAAGAAGACGTAAAGAAAAATGATGTAAAAACCATGGAGAAAGGAAAAAAGCTGTGAATGAACGGCAAAATACCAAAGAGGAAAGTGAACGCTCAGCAAATGATTCACATATGTGATCAGTGGGTAAAGCTACGAAAAACATGGTCCTGTTGAATTAAAAAAGATTACTAACTGGCTTCGGAAGTTACACATTTTGCTTAGTAAATTTTTGCTTTTTATAAAGTATTCGTTGATGAAGTTAGCTCTTTTAGCCCCGGAAACCAGTTAGTTCCTTCATTATCTGTTACGCTTATTTTTCGTATTTGTTTAAAACTGTTATTTTTACAGCTGGTTCGGATGAATCAACAAACTTCTGAAACCGGTAGGTTGCCTTTTCCTAATTGGATGACTACAATATTAAGGTCTTATAATAGTCCCTCTTCGTCACGTCGGAAGAAGAGTGTATCAATCAAAGTATCAAACGCAACTGCAAGGCAGCAGGTAAAGAACAAAGAATCTGAGAGAGAACATATAAAGGTGCGTATCAGTTATTGAAATCAAGACAACAGCTATAAATTCATCAGCATATGGTTAAAAAGGACACCTATCTACGACCACACATTTTGCTAGACGATGGAAAATACAGTCGAACAAAGTATATTTTCAAGCTACTAAGAATATGTATGAATCACAATATGTATCAACAGCAACAATTTTTCCAATAGTGAAAAATATTTTTTCTCGGGAAAATTCAAATTTTCCGAAAACTTTTAAAATATTTGTTTTCAAAGCGAAGATTAATGTCTTATCATTCTGTCTTATTTTGGCGATTAACGAAAAATAAAACTTTAGATTATATCCCGGAGCCTCCCTTGCTTTATTTTGCGTGGAATAAATTGAATAATTCCTTTGCACAAAATGGCGCGCATTTGGCGAAGAATTAAGCGTGCAGAAGTTTAATACTTGTGGAATACTTAATAATTTGTTTAATACTTTCGCGTTCCCTTCTTTTTAATAGCTACTAATGCTGCTAGTGTTTCGATAAGGGAAAAATATAAAATAATAAAAGTAAAACTGTTCCTAAACAAAGAAGAGTTTTGAAGATCATGATTCTCAATAATTATGAGGGTTCGTTCTCTTTCGAACCATTTACATATTTTCTTCTCTTAAGACAGACTTCATATCGGGTTATGCAGATCTTATAATTATCTAGGGTGATAAAGTAACTATCAATAACGTAAAAAATTACCAGAAACATTTATTTAAATATCCCAATTAATCATCATATACAGAAATACATTGGGCACGTCTCAGCTGCCATTACAGCCCTTCTTTATTATGTACATTCATAAATGATGATTATTAATATACATATTAATAATCATCCGGGTTTCTTCCATAGAGAATAAGAAATGCAATTACACCACATAAAGCGATCAGGTTATTCGCCATCTATAGTTATTAACACAGTGTACTTAATTAAGAGGGATAACGAATGCAAGTCTGCCACATAAATTTTTAACAGCATCGAACAGGCCGAAAACCACTCTAAGGAGCTTAGACCAAAATCCGTAAGACAATTCCATCATAGGTAATTATTTTTATAACGTTGAAGGAAATACGCGATTTTTAGAAACATTCATTTCTATTAACACTTTACAATATAATTGAAAAGTGTTTATGACTTTGTTCATTCTGTCTGTCCGTTAGCACGATAACGGCCGTAAAAATGTCTTTATCAAAATGAAATTTTAGTATGTTTTTCAGACGGTCTATGGGATCTATGGGAATATAAATGAATAATGTCACCAATTAGTTTTTTTTTTTTTAACCCGGGTTGAAAAAATGAAATGCATTGAACCCTATGGGACCTAATGTTTCAAACATTTTTTAAGTGAATTTAAAATTCACAAATTGCTTCGAAAATTTTACAAAATATTCAAATTATCCCATAAAATATATAAAAAAATTTCAGTAAAATATGTTAGGTAGTTTTTTGAATAAAAATTATTTAATATAGGAAGAAACACAAATTCAATTAGATTCTGACTCTCGTCATATCATCCAGAAATAAAAAAATAGATATATTATATAAATTATATAATAAATATCTTTACAAGAGCTTAATTATTTTATATATGAGAAAGGTTTCATATTTTAAAATAAATATGGTAGATAACAAATTTTCAAATTTTTAAATAAAATAAATTATTATAGTATTGTGATGAATGAAACGATTGGAAAAATGTTTATGAATGAAATGCTGCTCTTATATGGAGGCGAATTATATTTCGATGACGTCATTTGAACAAATTTAATTTATTTTCGACAGTAAGTTTTCAAATATAATAAATTATTGTAGTGTTATGATAATTTTTAAAATAATACCGAGGAATGTATCGCATTTTAGAGATGTTTAAACCAGGCAATTTATATTTCAATACCGTCATTTGAATGAAGTTCATTTTCTTTGATGGAGTTTTCAAATATAATAAATTAATGTAGTATTGTGATAATATTAAAAGTATTACCGAGGAATGTATCGCATTTTAAAGATGTTTGTATAAAATTGTACTGAAATTGGAAAGTGTTTATCATAATCAATGCTTTCTGCATGATTGATCTTCCATGATCTAAGATTCACACACTTAAAACTTTTTGTTTGAATATGGAGCGATATCTTCGTACCCTAATGAAGAAAAGTATTTTTAATTATTCTATTTACGATTTTCTTTTTATGAACCCAGTTTAAAAATGGGTTCAAAAAATTGCGCCAAAAAGACGAAATACGTCATTTCGTCTTTTTGACTTCGGGTTTGATTATCTGGTACTGATGAAGAGGGTCCAGCATATCTCCGAAACAGCTGTATACTTATTATTATTCTATTTGCGTTAAAATACGTTACTTAAAATGTCTTTAGGTCTAATGCATTTATTTGTTTCAATTTTTTTCATATATACACTTTATATGCGATTTATTCAAATGGATTAGCTATATTTTCAGTTACTGAGAGCTCCATACCCTGCTTACTGCGCTTCGCCAATCCCATAAATAGCTTCGCGAGTTGGGAAACTTTGCTTCCTACTCGCTGACGCTCGTTAATCTCGTTTTGCGAATTTTCAAGCCAAACTAAAATTTCAACATCATTTTTTTTTATTTCAGCTCGTTCCCTTACCATTTTTCTACAAATGTACCAAATTTATTATTTTTGTGATACGAAACGAGAAATTCGAGGGAAGCACCCACACACAAGAAATTTATTCACTTCGAAAGGGCATAAAAAGTAGAATTAGAACTCATAAGCTACATAAACATTTGGAAAAAGGCTCCGTCTTGTAAAAGTTCAACTATATAGGAAGATACCTGCAAAAAATTCACGGTTTTGCTGCTATTAGTCTATCCAGGATGCGAATTCGCAACTCAAATATTCTGTCTTTGTCATCAAGTATTTCACAAACAGAAGTTTAAATCGAGAAACGGTTTATTTCAGTGTGTTTCTGTAACATTTTTCTACAAATGCACCCAATTTTATATTTTTGTCTGCTATAGTTTTTGCGGTACGAGACAAAGAATCTCGAAGAACGCGAAATTTGTCAAACAGCGACGGCGTCAGTTACTTTTTAAAATATAGAGATATACATTCGAAAGTACACATGCGCATTGGACGGCCCAAATTCCCCATATATTTTTAATTCTTCGATTTAAAATATAGCACTTCAGATGATTTTTATGTCAGTGTTAATTACAAACACGAAAAATAAACAAAGTCTTCTATTTTATAAAAATTGTATCCGAAACATTGTATCCATCATTGTATTCGAAAGTTATTTATACAACTATAATTTTATATATAATATCTCTTAAATACAGAAAATATTTAGACACATAAATCAAAACACAAGAGTATAACAGATGGCGTTTTTTAAATGAAATAAAATGAAATACCTAATCCAGTGGAATACCGATATTGAAACATTGCTTATCCTGGAATCCTGGGATTGTGTTAAATGTCCGAAATTACAATCCCTAGTAAGAATACTATTTGCTTTCAATTTTTTTCTAAAGTAGAAACATAAAATTTAATTTATAAGCAAATTCGAAAATTCCTGTAAAAGTTTAATGTTTGTTTCGAAGTGAAGATTAATGAATTTATCATTCCATCATTTTTTTTTCTGGCACGAAATATTTCAAATTTTATTCTAAAGTATTATTCATTGTTTTATTTTCAGTAGAATAAAGGATTATTTTGATAAAAATGGCAAGGTATTCGCAAAGAATAAAGCCGCGAAAGTTCAACACTTGGGAATATTTTACGTTTTATTGATTTTGACGGGTAAATGCCTTTAGAAATTCTGAAAAGAGAAAAAGAAAATGGTGTAAAGAGTAACATTGTTCTTAAAAAGAAACAGCTTCAAATTATAATCCTTTCAAAATAGCAAACGGGATAAGTTTCCTGTAGATTTTTTTTTTCGCGAAATAGCAAGTTTTGTGCTATGGTGTTATCGTAAATCTATTTCGAAATGGGTGAATATATTAATAAGCTTTATAAAAACAATTAGAGAATACAAGCGTACTATGAGACACAATATAGATTTATTTTCCATGAAATGTTTTCAATTGCATTATGCATTATGTGTTTCTCAATATTTGGAGTTATAGGGTGAATAAAATATTTATTTGTGTAATTTACTCTTAAGCTACGAATATTGTGAGTCAAATTTTAGAAATGTAACAGTCCGAGAAATAAGAACTTTAAAATGGCACTATTCACAGCCTTACTTCTGGACAGACTTCAATAAATGATAGCTCGTTTTATGTTTTGGTAGTAGGTACATATATAGTTTTATTTTAAATAAGATAAATACTCTAAAACAAATTTGATTTAGAATATCAAAAATGGACAAATCTTGAATTTTTTTACCCATTTTTTTCAGTGTTGATGGACCTACAGCCTAAATTACTGAACCAATACTGAAACGGTAGCTAATTTGCATGTAAGAGGTACATGATTTACTTTAAAAATTTATATAAATTTAATTTAGAATTTCAGAAACTGAAAAAAACATAAATAAATGGCGCTTGGTGGTAAAGTACACTGTCCGCTATATCATTATTGAATAATCATGTTGATAAATATTTCAATAAAAAGTACTGTAATCTTATAAAAACACCACTCAATGGTAAAACATCCCCTGTCAAATACAAAAAATAAAAACTTTAAGAACATTGTGATATCTCAAAATAGGTTGCGCCAAGTTCCCGAAGAACCAGAACTGTGCAAAATGGATTGCGCCAAGTTAAGGACAGGAATTGTGCTTTCTAGGGTGCCCCTGCTAAAGAATGCAAACCTTCCACGTTAGACATAGTACTTTCTAATGTAATCATTTTTTTTTAATTGACTATGACTAAAATGGGCTACATGTGATTTTAAGGACAGGGTTTCAATCTTACAGCCAGCAGGTTATCCTATACCTGAAAGTATAGCTCAGGTAACCATGGACGTGTGCGCAGTTAAATCGAACCTCCTTAACGGAAATTGAATATGAACCAGTTTATTAGTAACGACGTAGTAAGTCGATTTCGCCAATTTGGGAAATGTCGCCAAATTGGCAAAATTCAATACCTTGATAAAAAAGTTTAATTTATTTGATAATTTCTATCTCTTTGTGGTAATTATTAAATTATTATTCAGAATTTTATTATATGATGGGATTAACATCTAGTAAATCATTCTAAAGTATCATGTTCTCTGAAGCTTTTAAAGATCCGATTTTTTTTTCAAATACAAAAAGCAAACAGCGAAACTTATGTTTAAATAAAATTAAAATTTTCCGTAAATTCTTAAAATTTGCTTTCAAAGAAAAGATTAATGACTTTCGTGGTTTTTCTTTCTTTTTGAATTGAACACGGAAAAGTGCTCACGATTTTATCCTTGTGTCTTCTTTGCTTTACTTTACATGTAATAAAGTGATTTAGTTTAAGCAAAGTGAATTTTTAACAAGAACAGTTTACAAATTTATACTTTGGGTACCTATTAAAATGTTTATGAGGTTATCCTTCACAGTCCGTGGACCACGGTCATTGGCACTCGTCAGCATGAGCAGACAATGAGATAACCACCGAACATGCACACAAGAAAAAGAAAAGATAGGAACAAAATGTTATGATTTTTATGAAAGGAGTTTAAAATTAGAAAGATAATAGAAAAAAATCAGTTTAAAATAAAGCAAGGACTTTCTTACCTTTGACCCAGATATCCGACCTACCAGAAAACGTAAGGTAATGACCAAGACAGTGCCACTCAATTTAGAACTGAACCCAGCGGGGACGACCTCTACAGGGAACTACCTTCCTTCCCCTGCCATCAACCTCTCAGAAGGACTTTCGGACCCAACGTGCCTGTACACCGCGTAAACACAGAGATAGTTTGCGCAGAGCCGTGAATTGAACTCTGTTCTCCGACTGCAATCCCCGTACCACTGGGCTATCCCTCCCAAGCAAGGACTTTAAAATAAAGTAACGTGTTTATCATTTTCTGGATTTGAAGAACCAGCAATAATTATTTACCTTTATTTTAGTCCCTCCCACCCTAACGAAATTTTAAGTGCACTATGCAGAGACTTCTACTCTTTAACCGAATAATAGCAATCACAGCTAAGCTATAATTCGTGGCCAGTGAAGCCGTGATTAATTCAGAACTATCTTGCTCTTATGAAACGTCCTGTAATACAGCAGATATCTCCCTTTTGTAATCTTGATCGCTTAGAATTTTGTCAACGGTGGGCGGGGAAAATAATAATTTGCGTCGTTGCTAAATTTAAAGTAAACACTTCCATCCATAGGGACCGTATTCTCCTCCCTCTACCACCAAACTCTCGAAAGCCTTCAGACCTACATATTTAACGTGCATGTACTTTGAGTGCATGCGGGAACAGCTTGGGCATGGCCGAGAATCGAACTCGAGTTCTCCGAGAGCAATCCCTGTGCTCGTGCCTTAGCCACCGGGCTGTCACGCCCTATGATGAACCTTCTGACCGTGTGCCTTCGGGCGGGTCGAAATGTAACACCTACTTACAAAATTTCCCTTATGTACTCGAAATTTTCTCAGACCTAGCGCCCATTGTTTTTCCAACATTGCTCATAGCCTAACCTGTCCACTTCATATGAGCGGCGATGATCACAAAATCAGAGTCCATGGGAGGAGGGAGGGTAACCAATTGAGTGTTCTTTGATGCAAATAAGGGCTAGACGACAGAATTGGGTAAAAATGTATATCTCCTAACTTAAACTATAAGACTAAAGATATCTATTATCAGACGCAATTAATATAAAAAAAAATTATAGTAACAGCAAAAACATAAAAATCTATTTCAGAAACGGGATTTTCCCGAAAATAGGTATTTCTTTTCAAAGCGAAGTTTAATGCCTTTTACAACGTTTGACTTTCTTTAGAATTTAAAACTCAAAAATATTTTTGATATCACGCTAGTGCCTATACTGCTTTATTTTGCTTGTAATAAATGGATTTACTTTACCCAAAGATGGCGAGATGTTGGTGAAGAACAAAATGTTCGAAAGTTTAGCAATTCTGGAACATTTCGCGTTATATACGTATCACTGGCTATTAAAACTTTTGGGCGCTTCCAAACTGGAGAAAGAAAAATAATAATGAGAGGGTAAATTTGTTCACTGAACAAGGTTGTTTTAATGACCATAATTCCCATCCAAATAATAAGACGGATATGTTCTTTGGGTGAAGACTTTTTTTAAAAATCTAAGGCTTATATTGCGTTTATACGTGTGTATAAATTGTGTTAATATGTGAACAAAAAAGATCAATCATGTATAAAGTATTAAGTAACAGTTTCCAACTGAAGTGCAATTTTATTTAAACATCCCCAAAATGCGATACATTCAGCGGTTATATTTTTTTAATTATCACATAATTTATTTTACTTGAAAACTGAAAACTTCAAAAATGAACTTTAATCGAAAAAAAATGAACTTTTTTCAAATAACGTCATCGAAATATAAATTATCTGGCTTTCTATGTAAAAACACTTAATATTTCTTTCATACACTTTTATTCCAGACTCCAAAGTTAAATAATTTTGCGTGAAAAAAATTCAACAATTCTTATACAACTCGTCTTACAATCACTTGTTTACATTCTGCATCTACTAAAATTAGGCTTCGTTGTAGAAATAATCAAAGTTTGATCATTTAAACTCAAAAATATTGTAATTGCGTTGGGACAAAATATAGATGCACAGAAAATATGCAAAAATAAAATGGTTTTAGGACGGATGCAACACTCAATATAAATTTAAAAGAACTTTAAAAACCACGACTTTTACTCTGGTAAAAAAGATAAGATGCCCAATTTTATTTTGAAGTGGATCACATGATCCCTTCATATTACATGGGTGTCATTATTATTTTAATTGGAATTTAAAAAAATACCAAACATATTTTGCTCAAATTTTATTTATATATTTTATGGGATAATTTAAATGTTTCCTTAAATTTTATAAGCAATTTGGGAATTTTAATTTCGCTTAAAAAATGTTTTAAAAAATTAGGTTCCACACTGGTCAATGTATTTCATTTTTTTCAACCCGGTTTCAATTCAAAACTTACTGGATGATATTATTCATTTTCATTCCCATATGTCCCACAAACCGTCTCAACAACATACTGCAATTTCATTTTGTCCATACTGCAGTCATTTTTATGGCAGTTATGGTGCGAACAGACAGACAGACAGAATGAACAAAACAATAACAACTTTTCATCTATGTTATAATAAAGTGTTAAAAATGATTATTAAAATTTTAAAGGGAATAAGCACGCATAGTATGGAAACCACTCTTTGCTTTATGAACTTTGCTTATGAACCTTTGAACTGCACCATTGCTTAATGAACCTTGTCTTTTCAGGTTCGTGTGGCCTGGACTAAATTGTAAACGAATATATTGCAGGATATGAAAAAGGAGTAAAATTGTTAGTTCTCATAGAAGCTTGCAAAAATTGTGGCTTATAGCAAGATACTTACTGTTATTGCAGGTATTGACTATTCCATGCTGACGAGCGCATAAATGCGAAACCGGTCCAAGGATGCCGGTACCTGCAGTGAAACTGTCTTTCATATTTTTGTCCCTTATAGGCAGGTTTTGTGTTTTATGAAGTGTACATGGTTCTAAGGTACATTGCACAGTGAACATTGTACATGGTTATCAGGAAAGACCTTCAAATAACTTGATATAAAAGCCCCATGAGCATACACATTAACTCTATCTACAGTAAAGTGGCTTTTCTCGGTCGAATAAAATTGATTGCAGCGCCCCTGTCGAACAATTGAAAGGTAATGATTAATTAACGAAAAGTCATCAGTTACAGTTCTGTAGAGCATTGTTATATTCTCATGCTATAGAATATAGTATACAGACAACATTGTTTTCGCGAAAATTTTTAATTTCGAGGTTTTGATATCAATATATGCTTTAAATCCTCCTCAACATGTTTTGTCTATTTTTAGATTAATGCCTATCTGTCTGTGGTCGATGTCTTGGGCACGCTATAGTTGCCACTATTAACAGATTTTCAAGAAATTTCATAATCATCATTGTTAACAAAAAATGTAGAATTAAAGATAATATTTTGAAATTAGGGACAACGAAATTTATTCGAAATATTATGTTTTCCCACCATGGCAGCATAGGACAAAATTTGACATAATTTTACATAAAAATGATTATTTATTATTCAGCGAGTATGAAACTTTACAGTTTCAATCATTGTAGTGAAAAATAACTGCGATATAATTTTTTGTTCGTGACGTCATTAGTCCCCTAGAAGGAGGGGGAGTAACCTCCAAGGGGGCTATCGTCTTATCCCGTTAAAGAGGATAGAAAAATTTTCATTTTTAACACTCTCCAACACAGTTGAAAAGTGTTTACAACTTTGTTCATTCTGTCTGTCTGTCCGTTCGCACAATAACTGCCGTAAAAATGACTTTATCAAAATGAAATTTTAGTATGTTGTTGAGACAGTCTGTGGGACATTTTTTAAGCAAAGTTAAAATTTACAAATTGCTTCGAAAATTTTAGGAAATATTCACATTCTCCCATAAAGTATATAAAAAAAAATTCCGCAAAATGTGTTGGATAGTCTTTTAAACAAAATTTTAAAATAATAATTACGCTCATATTATATAAAAAAATCACGTGACCCACTTCAAAATGAAATTAGGTATCCATCTTTTTTTCCCCATGCCAAAATCGTGTTTTTAAATTTCTTTTAAATTCATAATTAGTGTTGCATCTGTCCTAAAACCGCTTTATTTTTGCGTATTTTCTGTGCATGTATATCCTACGCAAACGTAATCACAATTCTTTTGATTGGAAATGATCATCAAACTTCGAATACTTCTACAACGAAGCCTAATTTCTATAGCATGCAGAATGTAAGTGATTGTAAGATGAGTTGCATAGGAACTGCTGAATTTTTTTGAAGTAAAATTATTTGGGTCTGGAGCCTGGAATACAAGTGATATGAATGAAATATTTATTGCTTTTACATAGAAAGCCAGACGATTTAAATTTCGATGACGTCATTTTAATAAAGTTCATTTTTTATGAAGATTTAAGTTTTCAAATATAATAAATTATTGTAGTACTGTGATAATTTATAATTTATCAACGCTGAATGTATCGCATTTTGGAGATGTTTAAATAAGACTTTATTTCAGTTGGAAAGTATTTCATAATAAATGCTTTATAAATGCTTGATCAATATAAATGCTTGATCATGTTCAATATTGTAATGTTTTTATGCCGAAAACTAATGGTGATAGGTATGAATTACAAAAGAAACATTTATAGCTCTTTGAAAGTCCTACAAGGATATCTAATTGAATCCTGATGTAATTATTCCTAAACATTTAATTAGGAACTTGCATTTTGAAATAGAGTAGTTACGATTTTGATATTTAAATATTTTGAACTATTTTGAATAGGTAGTTCTAATTTCAATATTTTAGTTAGCTATGAACAGTTAGCGAGTAATTTACAGCTCGATGAAAGCCCTACAAGAGTGTTGAAACTTTTTTAGAGTTTCATTTTATTAGACGTTGTTCGCGCAAAACTATGTCCGCTCCATCGAATTGGAACCACCGCTGGTATTTTTGCTTGGCAAAATAATTATAATCTAATCTAATCTAATATACTCTATTTAACATGGCCACTAGCATAGAACAGTTTTCAAATCTAACTTCGCACGCGACGATATTGCTCAGTTAAATAATTTTCTCATATTTAAATTCTGTTCCCAAACTGATATGAATTTATTTCTTCCCCTTCTTCAATCCACGAGGCTCAAATAAAAATATTTAAATTTTGCTTCCGTAACTTTCGGTGCGTAAAAAATACGGAGAATAAGCAGGAACGCCGCAAAAATAAAACGTTCTTACTGGTACGTAATAGCTGTCAACACTTTCACAAAAGTTGCATGCTTGAAATAACGTTCACTTCACTTTTGAAAGTGCGCTTTTAGTAGCGAGCAATGAAAATAAATAATTATGAATAAAAAGAGATACCTCCTACTCTCTCCTCACTTTCATCCTAAATTAGAAAGGATGATGATATGTGTTATAGCAACGATATTACTGGTGAACGGGGTATTAAGCTCTTTAGGCGTTTGCTTCAACTTTTCTTTTACTTTCCCTAAAATGCATGATAATGTATAGGGAATATACTGGAATTGCGTCGAAAATCGCAACTCGAGTTTTCGAAGAATTTACACGTTTAGAGTCCCCCACCCCACCACAGCAAATATTTTTTTAGCGTGACATATGTAGATGTGTCTGTGAAATGTATATATCCATTCCAGCTGTAAAACTAATGCATCAAATTTCACAAAATGTGGTAGGTAAGTCACATCCATCACAGAAAAGATCGTCACATGTGTGACAGTGACGTTGTAGTCACGTGACACCTGGGTCACAATGTGACATCATATTTGTGACTTCTATGCGACGTTACGTATTAGTAACTTTCATTGTGGCTATATTCTGTGACGTTTCCACAATTTAATTAACACGTAACAATGTGACGACATTACAATGGCAATTACAATGTGACGTCACAAACAAGTTAATATGCGACGTCACAAACGACCATGAAAATGACCAAAATGACTTCTGTGACCTCAATATGACATTGCCGAGACGCACAGCGACGTCCTAAAGTCACAGTGTGGCGTAAATATTACGTCACTGTGAAAAAAAGTGTTGTTAGGGATGTGGCTTACCCTGGTTCTGATGAGATTTTGATATGGTTCGAACAAAAGGAACCGGACTTTTTTGAAAAATGGCCCGCAAAAATTGTATTTATACCTAATTAACCAAATTGCAGAAAGTTTGGTAAATAAGCCAAATCACTTATCTGCCAAACTTCCTTTTTACTCTGGTGCTGATTAAATTTTGACACGAAAAGGAAGCTGCTTCATTTATTACAAAATGGCCCACAAAAATCGTCACGATCTAAAATGAAGACTACATATGCTCAAATGCATCCATTAAATGCTTGTTTTATACGCAATTTTTGACGACAAACTGAACAAGGCCAACTCCATAACTTTAGGTTGGTTGATTTAGAATTTTTGGCACAAGATCCAAAGAGGATATGCTGCACCAGACATATGGTACCATAACTTTAGGACTAACCTTTCTGGAGATGCTTGATATTTTGCAATTTTTGGCGTTGAAATTTCAAATTGCCTTTGAAATTACGTTTCGTACGACTTGGTTACGTTTTTGGTACGATTCACGATAAAAGAAGCTGCTTTTTTGCCAAATGGTCCACAAAAAATCGTCAGAATTGAATATAGAAAACTACATATGCTCAAATGTAGCCATTAAATGTTTGTATTATACGTAATATTTGATGATGAAGAAAATAAATCCAACTCCCATTACTCTAGGGCCAGTTCTTCTCAATATATGTCAGTCTTTTCGCATTTTTGCTACGCCACCTTTTAAATACGTCCAGCTACCCAATAAAACGAATATCGAATTAAAAGCGCAGATCGGTGTCATTTCAAATCATGATGCGTGCTATTTTGAGCCATTAAGGGGACGGTGGACGTTGAAATTTTTTTTATTTATTTATTGACTTAGAAAAGTGAAAATTTGTATAAATATTCCTCTTAACATTACTACATATAATATCATTAAATTTTTTCCCAATTTTGTTTTAATTCTTTTTTTTTTTTTAATTAATTTTTTAAACGAAAATTTGAAAATGCTCCTTGCATGCCGTTTTTATTTACATTTTTGATTAATTTTACATCATGATCACTCAAAAACACATTATGAACAAATTTGGGTATTTATTTTTAAATCCCTTAGAAAGTTATTCTTTTAAACATATTTTTTTTCATTAAAACTTAATTTTCATCATTTAATTAGGTTCTTATTCACTTTTAATTACCTTAATAAAGTCCAATTATGAAATGCATACCCAGTTTCATAAAAAAGTATGAGAGGTATTTTCTTGCCAAATTTTATGCATCTCAGACAAAAATTAAGATGCATGGAGCATTTTAAAAATGTAAAACCTTTGAAAATTCCGTTTCGAAAAAAATGCATTCAACCTTTTGCTTACGGGTGGGACAGCGTCCATCCCAAACGAAGAACCTCCCCAAAACACAGGCATTTGACATACCCTATCCCAAACAGTTCGATCCCCCTTTGCAGGCATTGGCATCCATTGGGGAAATCGCCGACAGAAACGTTGCGTGCAACGTTTTTTCACTATGCCAAATACCTGTGTTTTGGGGAGGTTCTTCGTTTGGAATAGACGTTGTCCCACTAGTTAAGCAAAAGGTTAAATGTGTAAAATAATGTCATATATTAAAACTGTTTTTAGTCGATTTTTACTCATTTCAACGTCCACTGTCCCCGTAAACTCAATTTAATGAATTATTAAAAAAATCAAGAAAAATAAATTTGATTCAGTGGGGAAAGTTACGTGCTGCCCGGATCAGTTTTTTTAAATCCTGTTTTCAAACCAACATGAATTTATTTTTCTCCCCTCTTCACGCCATGATATTAAAATAAAATTATTTAAATTTAGTTTCCTTCACACCCTAACTTTCGGTGCTTATTAAGCGGAGAATAAATAAAAACGTAACAAAAAAAAAAGTTTATTACTGGCGCGTAATAGCTGTCAACACTTACACAAACGTTGCGTGCCTGCAACGAGCTAGTTCTCTTTCTTTTTTATTGTATCGCGTTAGCAAAGAACACTAAAAATAATGAATAATAAAAGAAATTATTTTCCCAACTTTCCCCATTCTTTCATCTTAAATTAGAAAGGATTATGATATGCTTTCACAGCGATTACTGCCACGAGGGATATAAAGCGCTTTAGGAGCTTGCTTAAAAATTAGTGTTTAAAAAACAGTTGTTCTCAAAACATAACATTCCCGACAGATTCAAAAATTTAAATATTCTGAACAAACGATACCACAAATTAGAGCTTTACTATGAATCAATTTTTAATGAAAATCATTATGCTTTTACTCCTTGATTCTTCCGAGATATTCTTTCAAGATATGCAAAATCACGATTTTGACACAAGATGGGCGGCATATTTTATTTTGAAGTGGGTCACGTAATCTCTTCATATAATGGTCACGTGATCTCTTCATATAAAGGGTGTCATTAATATTTTAATTTTTATTTTTAAAAAACTACTGAATATATTTTGCTGACAATTTTTTTATATATTTTATGGGATAATTTGAATATTTTCTAAAACTTTCGAAGCAATTTGTGAATTTTAAATTCGCTTAAAAAATGTTTGGAAAATTAGATCCCATAGGGTTCAATCATTGTATTTCATTTTTTCAACCCGGGTTCAATCCAAAACTAATTGGATGATATTATTCATTTATATTCCCATAGGTCCCACAGACAGTCTGAATAACATACTAAAATTTCATTTTGATGAAGTCATTTTTACGGTAGTTATCGTGTTAACGGACAGGCAGACAGACAGAATGAACAAAGTCAAACACTTCAACTATATTGTAAAGTGTTAAAAATTATATGAATAATCTCCCCCCCCCCCCCCAAATTTTGTTATTTCCCGTAGAATCGAATAACTTTCACAGAATTCGAAAAAAAAGAAGCCGTGAAATTTTCTCACCCAAGAAATTTCAGAATATTGCTTTCAAAACCTAATTTGCTAATTTTTACCACTTTCCAACATACTTGAAAAGTGTTTATGGCTTTGTTCATTCTGTCCGTCCGTTCGCAAAATAACTGTCATCAAAACGAAATTTTAGTATGCTTTCATGACGGTCTGCGGGATATATGGGAATTTAATGAATAATTTCACCCAATGGATTTTGAATTGAACCCGGATTGAAAAAATGAAATACATTGAACTCTATGAGGCCTAATTTTTGCAACATTTTTGAAGCGAAGTTAAAATTCACAAATTACTTCAAAAATTTTAGAATGTATTCAAATTATCCCTTAAAATATATAAAAAAGAATTCAGCAAAATATGTTCGGTAGTTTAAAAAAAAAATTAAAATAAAAATTACACCCATATAACATGAAGAGGTCACGTGACCCACTTTAAAATTAAGTAAGGCATCCATCTTTTTCCTAGTATAAATATCGTGATCTTTTAAAGTTCTTTGAAATTTATTTTTAATGTAGCATCGGTCCTAAAACTGCTTTATTTTTGCGTATCTATATTCTGCGTCATCGCAATTACAATATTTTCAAGTTTATATGATCATCAAACTGTGATTATTTCTACGACGAATCCAAATTTTATTGGATGCAGAATGTGAACAAGTGATTGTAAGATGAGTTGTATTAGAATTACTGAATTTTTTTTCACGTAAAACTATTTAACTTTGGAATCTGGAATAAAAGTGTATGAATGCTTTTACCTAGAGAGCCAGACAATTTATATTTCGATGACGTCATTTGAATAAAGTTCATTTTTTTCGTTTACGTTTCGTTAAGTTTTACGTTTTTCAAATATAATAAATTATTGTAGAACTGGGATGATTTAAAATATATCAGCGCTGAATGTATCGCATTTCAGAGATGTTTAAATAAAATTGCATTTCAGTTGGAAGGCGTTTCATAATCAATGCTTTATACATTATTGATCTTTCTTGTTATTTTTTTTTTGTTACTCGTTGCTATGTTTCATTTTCTTACAGCATTTATCGTGTTGCGTTCGTTTTCATTTGGCGGAAATGTAAAACAAGGTTGTGGCTAAGAATTGTAAATGCCCAATTCTGTTTGTGAGAATAATATACCCTCTTCGGCGTAGGTCCTACCAGCAGGACCAGGCGTATAATGTGAGAAACGCAAAGGTTCTGCTGTTTTTTTTTGTTGAAAAATTAGGTGTTTGGCTACCTTAAATAAATTCATTTCGGTTTTTTTGCTGTTAAACGTATCAGAGCGCGGAGGGCGAAGAAAGTCATAAAATAAATGTGACGGGAATGAAACGGAAGTAGCAGCATATTGTTACGAATACCTAATAGAAAAATATTGTTATAATATTTTTATAATTTATATTATATGTTAAATAATTAAACATAATATATTAATTTTAAAAATATTATAACAATAAAATTATAAATATTATAAAAATTATAAATATTATAAATTTATAAATTATAATATTTATATAATTATAATATTATAAATATTATAAATAAAAATTATAAATATTTAAAAATATTATAACAAATAATTATTTATATATTATAATATTGTTTAATTATTCAACATATAATATATTATATGTTATTAAATATAAATAAAATTTTATAAATAAATATTGTTATAATTTGAAGTGGTTTGGCTTCGACGACGCATTAAGTGACCTTGGGGGCGAATTTGGCGAAATATAGCCAACTTAGTGATTTTCGTCGAGTTCTGGAAACTTATTAAATTGAATGGATTGCTAAGAGCTCGACAAGTTTGTTTTTTACCGAACTATCCACTTCTGTCACCATCGTTCAGTTGAATCTTTGAGCAAAAATATCTGCTGGTCTCAATACAGAACCCATTATGTAATATTTCTTCTGATTATATATATTTGAGCTCTATTATAAAACAATCATGATAGAAAAGTGTAAAATATTTAAAGTTTAATTCCGCGACATCTGTGTATTTTCATATATGCTCTGTACGCTAAGTATGAGTTTATTGCTTGGCCGACCGCACGCTCGCCCCGTTGACTGCATCATCGTCGATAAAGTCGCCATTCCTTATACGATTCAGACGGAATAAACGATTAATCTATCAAAACTGTATAATTAAAAAATAAATAAAAAATGAAAAAACCCAAAAATTATTGAAGCTTGTTTCCACACACCTTACACCGTCGTCAAACACAACGGACGTCAACCTCTTTACGTTCGGAATATGCGAGAGATGGGATGTTTCACATCAAAGCATAAAGAGTAACACAGTTAATCACTACATTTTACTTTTCCTTCAATGCATGGTAATGTATAGAAAAGTGTATTGATATCATGCCGAAAATCGCAACTCGAATTTTCGACAAATCTACACTTTTTGGGACCTCTAGAACATGAGAAAATTTTTTAGAAGGACTTTTATGTGTGTGTGAAATATACGTACACACTCTAGCTCAAAAACGAATGGACCCAATTTCCCAAAATTTAGTAGATAAGTCATTTGTGGGTTACTCTGGTTCTGAATGGATTTGGGTACGATTCGAAAAACCATAACTTGCCTTTTTTGCGAATGGGCCCAAAAATTCATCAAAATCTAAAATAAAAGACTACGTATGCCCAAATGTATGAATTAAATGCTTGTTTTGTACGTCATATTTAACGATGAACAGAAAAAAGGCAAACCCTATCACTTTGAGATTAGCCATTTCCGAGATATTTTAATGTTTCTTATTTTTGCTACTTAGCCTTTGAAAATACGTCCAGTTACCAAATGAAAACAAAAATTGAGTGTTATTTCAAATAATGATGAGTATTATTTTGTGCAATTAAACTCAATTGTTAAAGCAATAAAGCGACGATGAATATGAGTCTGTTGGGAAAGTCATCTGCTGCCCACATCAGATTATTTTAATTTTAAACCGAGGAACTAAATATTATTTAACATTTATTTCCTTTCAAGCCAGACTTTCGACCCTTCTGAAGTGAAAAATATATAGAACTACTTCAAAGCGTTGAACACATATATTTCCCCTTGTTAAGCAGAATTGCCATCATCATTTTCACAGCTCTGCGAATCTCTTAATTCCACATATCTCGAATGCGTTTTCAACGCTTCCACTAGTGTGAGCAGCAATGAAGATGAAACTGCGATAAAAAAAAGTAATTTCCTCCATAGTATCTCTTCTCTTTCATCCTAAATTAGAAAATATGATGGGATGTTTTCGTTGAGATAACCGAACGGGAAGATATAATATATTTTTACTTTGTTTAATGTTGAGACAGTGTTTTGTTTAGAAAAATTAAATTTAAATTGCATTTCAAGTGTTACTAACATTAAGGCATGTCTTCAATAGTGTTAAGCAATTACTTTGATTTCAGACGACATAGCTTCGGAAATATCATTATTTGCTAAATCTTTATATACAAACTATGGCCTTTAGGCCTGTCACATGTATGGAAACTAACACTCTTAAACATAAAGTTGCATTTTTACTTTCTCTGCGTACATGTATAGGGAAAGTATTATGACGGGTCGAAAACTCGAATTCGAGTTTTCAACGCAAAAGCGTGTTTCAAGCATTTCTGAACTAACTGGAATCGAACGTTATTGAGGTTATATCTGTGTGTTAGTATAAAAATTTACTTCTTCTGAGTGGCAATAATAAGTTATTTGTTACTACCAACAACTTCGTTTAGAATATTGGAACGCACAAAATAGTTTATACATAATTAGAGGAAGTAAATGTATAATATATTACATATATAATTATCCATATAAATAAAATTGTAAGTTGTGCTTTTGTCTTTGTTTATTATTTTGACATAGAAAGACTTACGCCTTTCGTTTTTGTGAGAAATATTATAAAATTAAAAAAAAAACTAGTCGCAAAGCTCACCTCAAATAACTTGGCATATATCATTCACATAGGCGATGTTTAAATATATCAAACCCCCTCCTATATTCTGAATCCAGGGATTTTCCAAAGTATAGAACTCTCCCTTCTAATAGTCATGGATACATTTTTCAAACAAAAACACTTTCTTATTAAAATTTGATCTTTAAGATAAAATCGATATCCATCTTTCCAATTCTCCAAACCATGAAATTAAAATATATATTTTTTTAAATTTGCTTCCTTTCGATTCTGAATTTTGGCACATATTTCTTGAAAATTGAGCAAGACAGCATCATGAAGATGCTAAAACAGAAGATGATATTTTTCTTAGCAGTAAGTAAAGGGCAGTAATAGGCAATGGAAATTTTATTTTGAATTATTCTCTTCTTTTCTCAGCTAATGCGAAATTGTAATTGAAAATATAATTATGATGTATAAAGAGATATATTCCACGTTTTATTTTCACACCTTCCTTGTAAATTGGAAAATAGGATGAGCTGCTTACGCAGAAAAATCAACATAAAAAGACATTAAGAGCTTCACAATGTGTTTTCTTAAACTTGAATAGTTGTATATAATATGCAATATGTAGTAGTATATAATATGTAATAGTATATAATATGTTTATGTTTTATACGACTTTTCTTTTAATTAGCTGCAATAACCCCCGTAATATTTTACTTTATGAATACCTTTTTATTTATCTATACCTTGGATTTATTTGCAATTTTGATCCAGTTCAGACCCTTAGTTATGCTTGACTTCTCGTTCACGATTCACTACGTGTTAAATCTTTACATGATTTTATGAATATTTAGTAGATGCTTTATTTTGTTTTTGACGACATTCTTATTGGTTACCATTTAATTTATGAACCTTTTTCCTTTTATTGCATTTTCTGTATTTTATAATCAAATTATATTATAAATGCCTCGTATTTAAAAATGTAAAATGATTAATATATAAATTTTGTCTGGTAAATAATTAAATAACAAACTCGGCAACAAAGCGAGATAGACGAAAAAAGCCAATTACAAATTTGTAGAACGTTGTGTAATGACTAGAAACTGACACTAGGAACGAATGATGCGGTTAAATGGAAGGTAATAAATATGTGTTAAAAAGTCGTATCATTAGGTCCTGTAACGCGGTGACACCTGCAATGCCTGTCAAAGAACGCGGCAGAGTAGGTACTTCTGAAAGATTTCTTTGATTCGAACATCCATCACTATGAAATTTGTATATAATGTGTACCTATAAAATTTTGCCGGCCAATCAGATCTTTCACTATTTTGTAGTTTTGTCTATGTTTCAGCACATTCATTATAATCAGCATGGTAGTATCTTTGTTGCAAATTTCGACGATCATAATTATTATACTCAAAATAGAAATCAACTTTTACCCATTTCATCTCGTACAAATAGCTTATACCTAAACATCCATTCAGTTAGATCCAGATTATGGAATTCTTTTCTACCCGTCTTAAAATCAATAGACAACGAAATTAATTAAAAGAAGTACCAAAAATTATTCATCTTCGATTGTTTTAATTAACTATTTTTTATACTAGCTGTTTTTATACTAACTATTCCTACTAGCTGTATCTAGTCTGTTTTGTTACGAATTTTGCTCTGCTACTAACTATTAAATTTTATGCTAGTATGTGTCCAGTTTAGCTGGGGGATTTAGACTCACCAGACTCACTGAATGCACATTTTTCTTCAGGTATTTCTCACACTATTATACATGCAATTATAATATTGTCATGGTACCTATTGCGTAGCAAAATATAGTTTATTCTTGCTATTATTATTATTACTGTATTTATTATTACTACTATTTTTATTGTATTATTGTATTTATTATTATTATTATATTCATTATTATTATTACTGTATTTATTATTAATGTATTTACTCTTATTATATTTATCATTATTATTACTGTATTTCTTACTATTATTATTTCTGTATTTATTAATACTATTATTATTACTACCATTTATTATTATTATTGTATTTATTATTACTGTATTTATTATTACTTTCCTTATAAACATAATGTACCTATATAAGGAAAGTATTGTGACGGGGTCGAAAATTCGAATTAGAGTTTTCGATGAGAGAGCACGTTTCAAGCATCCCTGATCACGAATCAAACATTTTTGAGATGATGTCTGTGTGTGTATTAGTGTGTGAGTGTAAAAGTATGGGTATGCGAGTATGTGTGTGTGTGTGTGTGTGTGTCAGTGAGTCTGTGTGAGACGATATCTCACGAACGAATGGAGCGATTCGAATGAAATTTGGTACAAACATGACAATCCGTGAATACCGAAAGCCTATTGTTTTTAAACGTCGAATGCATGGTAATGTATAGAAAAGTGTATTGATATCATGCCGAAAATCGCAACTCGAATTTTCGACAAATCTACACTTTTTGGGACCTCTAGAACATGAGAAAATTTTTTAGAAGGACTTTTATGTGTGTGTGAAATATACGTACACACTCTAGCTCAAAAACGAATGGACCCAATCGAATGTTCAGAACACCCTAAATTTTTAAGTGAAATTTTGAAAAAATCATCAAAAAATCAAAACCTCTAATAAAGTTACGCAGATAGATATTTCTTATGTAATTTTTCCTTAGAAAACGATTGACATAAACTTTAGAACGCTAGCAAAAACCGTTCTCGAGATATTGCACATTTTTCAGACAAATTTATCAAAAAATCCCATATATTAATAAAAAAATATAAACTGTTGAGAAACATGTTCACTTTTCATATGTAATATCATGCGATAAATCTAGTGACATCATTCTCATGGATCTAGCTCTTTCCATTCATGAGAAAAGATACTGTGAGTAATACTTTTGTATTTGAACGCCAATAGTCATTTATCTGCTGTAAAAATAACTTATTTCTCCGTCCATAACGCTTGGCGAGATTTAGGCGACGAATTTGGCGGAATGTCGCCAACTTGGCGACTTTTTTATATGTTGCTAAATTAACCAATATCTCGCCAAATGGATAAAAATGACGCTAAATCAATGAAAATGAGGACTAATCGTCGAAAATTCAATATCTTGGAAAGGATGGATATGGTATCTACTATAAGAACAACTTATTTTTTTACTGTAAAAGTAGTAAATTCATTGCATTATATAAGGAAAGTCATGTGTTCCCCACATCAGATTTTTATTATTATATTCTTACTTGGATTCAAATGTGCATTGTTGCGAAGTGAGCCATTTGGAACAGAATGTGTATTAAATACATATATATGCAAGTGTTGTTCATTTGAACATTCACCAATAGGATAACCAATCGTTACCAAACCTGTTGTGTCAAATAAATACTTTCTGTTGCACTTTTAGGATAGATTCATACTCATTAGAAAGTTCTACAATTTTGTTGTCGATTTATTTATCCCAACATTTTATAGGCTCCGCTAGGGAATCTGCTGTCACTTTTATTCAATCCGGCATGGTCATTTTACTATGGATAAACTAATATGTACACTCATGGTCCATTCCTTACAAAATGACTGGGGAATTTAAGGACTCTCCAAGCAATACTAGAATATAACTAAATTTTTTAACTACGACCGAAAAGTTTCAAAAACAGTTGCATTTATCGAAATAGCGGCTCCTAAAAATTTAACGCAGGGAGGGTAAACATCTGGTGAATATTGTTTTAAAAATATTTATCTTCATTCCTACGAAAAAAATCTGATGTGGACAGCACATGACTTTCCTTATATAATGCAATGAATTTACTACTTTTACAGTAAAAGCAATAGGTTATTTTTATAGTAGATATTTATATTCTTTTCAGGATAATGAATTTTCGTCAATGAATCGTCATTTTTATCCATTTGGCGAGTTTTTCTTTAATTTAGCAACATTTAAAAAGTCGCCAAGTTGGCGACATTCCACCAAATTCGCCGCTAAATATCTCGCCAAGCGTTATGGACGGAGAAATAAGTTATTCTTACAGCAGATAAATGACTATAGGTGTTCAAATGCAAAAGTATTACTCAAAGTATATTTTTTCATGAATGAAACGAGCTAGATCCACGAGAAAGATGTCACCCAATATATCGCATGGTATTACATATGAAAAGTGAACATGTTTCTCAATAGGAAATATTTTTTTATTTGATTTGATTTTTTGATAATTATTTTGAAAAATGTGCAATATCTCAAGAACGGTTCATGTTAGCATTTTAAGATTTATATCAATCGTTTTCTAATGAAAAATTACATAAGACATGTCTATTTGCGTAACTTTATTAGCGGTTTTGATTTTTTAACGATTTTTTCAAAATTTCACTCGAAAATTTAGGGGGGGGGGGGTTCTGAACATTCGATTGCGTATGAAAACAATAGGCTTCCAGTGTTTACGGATTGTAATTTTTGTTCCAAATTTCGTTCGAATCGGTTTATTCGTTCGTCAGTTATCGTCTCTACAGGCTCACTGACACACACACACACACACACACACACACACACACACACACACATACATCACTTCAAAAATGTTTGATTCGTGATCAGGGATGTTTGAAACGTGTTCTCCCGTCGAAAACTCGAATTCGAATTTTCGACCCCATCTCAATACTTTCCTTATACATTATTGTTTATAAGGAAAGTAATAAAAACGGAGGACTCTTAATCAAATAGTTCATCAGGAATTCGTTTAGACCAGCATCTATCAAACTGTGTTGCGCAACGTGATAGTTTCATGTAAATTTTCTTAAAAATTATAAAATTAAATAGATGGTGCCCGGTGAACTACGAATTTTGTCCAGCGAATGTTGAAGAATTAGCAGCTACTTGTGATACGAGGCGAGAAATATATTTTTCCTGCTACCTTCCCGTTCTTTTAACAAATAAAACTCAAACATGGTAACACAAATATTGCTCACTGCTATCCCAACTTACGGCAATTTATTACGCGAAAAATAAATAGGACGACATCACAGCGATGAAAGTTTTTGCTCTTGCTCAACAAAATAGCCTTTAAAACTTCTACGAACTCTATGCGTGCCTGGAATACATTTACCTCACCTTCACTGTTGTAAACCTGAGTGTTAATGAAGATGGAATTATTAATTAAAAATATATATCTCCCCACCTTCATCCTCAATTAGAAAGGATGATACCATGTTTTTGCTGCCATTCTGGGATGGGGGATATAAACCGCTTAAAGAACTGTTTACTTAAATAAGACGGTTTTTAAATTTTAAGAAAAGTGATAGTGTTTTAAACTAAAGTAGATTTTAAGTGTTACGCTGAAATAAAAAGTTGATTAAAGTTGATAAAAAGATTTTGTTTGTAGTAAAGGACACCACTTAAACTGGTTTTCGCCTAATTCTTATCATACGCATTTATAAGGTACTAGTTATATACCCATTCTTCGTAAGGAATATATAACGTAAAGAAACAAAGTTCAGCATTTGCGAAGAACTTTTAATGAATTTTTATAAATATTCTTTATACTAATTCTTTATATTAATTCAAATATTATAATAATTGAAAAAGATAAGGTGGGTTTTCTCGTGCTGAGATACAGATAGCAGCGCATCTTATAATTTTATTTGTACAGATAATGTTGCGAACTTGTAAAATACTGTGGAGTCTCTTTTCCCCTCTCATTTTCGTATCTTTCGAAGGCCAGACAAAAAAAACACCCATGCATGTATCCTTTTCCATGATGTGAGTCTAGGGTTGCCGCAGTTCGAAGTTTGAAAAAGGGTTTCCAGATTTGGAAATGTATCGCCGATATTTGACAACTTTTCAAAAGATTCGAAAAACACCTCGAAGTACCCAATATTCTAAGAAATATTGGAGATTTCCAGAAGTTTCTATAGAGAGTCTATAAAAGGATTCATCACTTTATAGGAGAGCAGTTGGCATGACACCAGCTACATTGAACTGTGATTTTCGTCAATGTTTTGAGAATAGTATCAGTTATTTTGTGAAGCATTTAAATGTTGTTTCACTGTATATTGTTCCCCTTTACGTTGAGCTTGTAAATAAACGTGTTAGTTATCCAGAAATTTGGACTCATTCTGGCATCCTAAGAGCACACCCACGATTCGTCGGGGATACATCGTAACAGTAATAACAATTTTACAATTTACACAATAACTTCTTTGTAGGATGCGTTTCTGGTTTTCTTATTAGGAGCAGAAACGTAGAGATATCGTTAATATTGTATATACTTTAATAATAATTGACTCATTTTATTTCGTCCGTTTATAAATCCTCCACATTTTTAAAAATAGAGGCACAAATACGATCGTATCACTTTACCGGATCTTAAATTGCATGTATGTTGAAATGCTCAAAAAACGTGTTAGGCCACGTTAGTTTGAAGGCCCTTATAATGAGTGGGTCATTTAAATGTGACCTAGTCATTATATAGGCTTCCAAACTAACATGGCTTAGCCATGACGAAACATCTGAAGGACTTAACAATAAATAGATGCATCAGGCGGTTTCCGAAATTTTAGGTGGGGTACTACAAAGGTAATCCATCGAAATGTCATGAAAAACGGTAAAGTCGTTTTTATGCGATGGTGAGACAAACAGACGAATTTTCAATTTTATTTATAGATTTTAAATTAATGTGTTTAAATACTTGATCATTTATTCAGTAAAAAATGCATATTCAAAATATGTTTTTTGGAGTGGCTGCTAAGATACATCGTATTTTTACTTTCCCTGCAATACATGGCAATGTATAGGGAAAATATAGGGATTGTTGGGTTATACTTTTGGATATTTAACAATTTTAGGTATTTTGTTTTTAGTTTAAATGTGTTCAGGGGTCTTATTTACATAGTCATTCTCTTTTAGTTATCCATTTTCCAATTGTTTAGGTTTTTGATATTCTTTGTTCAAATATATTCTATTCCATAGGTTTTGTTTTAAAAACGGCGAAAGTTCGTTCTTTTTAGGTTTTAGCAATTTAAATTTATTTAAATTGGCTAATTTGTGATTCCATTTATTGCCCTTTTTATTCCCTTTAATTTGATTCCAAATTTATTGCTCTCTGTTAAAAATTCGTTAATTCATTGCAGTTTTTCGGTTTTATTCTATTTTCAGCTTTTTTAAATATTTCAGAATCGTCCATATTTAAATTATTGTCGAATTCGTATTTTCCAAATCGTTTCACTTCATTTCTTTTTAATTTTCGTCTGCTCTAAAATTCCATTTCTCTTCTTTAAAGTTTCGAGTTTTTAATTGGTTGATCGTAATATTAAAATCGTCTGTCATTAATTATTTTATCGTTCATTGATAGTTTTGTTTACAATCTGTGGCAGCGATGTTTGGCAGTATATAAGCAAAATCGCGCGTTTTTTTGCTCTCTTTTTTTTTGCAATTGATTAGAACCTGAGATGTGATCTGTTAAAGCTGTTGTTTTTAGCGCTTCGGCGCGAGCCGAGCCGAAGTTCGGTTTCGAAATGGAACGTTTTTTTTTTATTCTCATCTAAGCATGTGTTTAGTTTACTCCGAGATGAATTCTTCTGACTGTTAAACCAACATTCTTTTGATGTTTTTTCGTTTAATTGATTCCTCCTTCCATGCTCTCTGAAAATGTTTCGTCTGGATGATGTGGGAGCCGGACGTTTGTTATGTCTAGACGGACGGAACGATTGGAGGTGTTATTGGTCTCCCATCCTCTAAATAGAGTTTCTGCGATGTCAGCGGAGATGAGTTAACACGTCAACTAAGTGTTTGGTTCTCCCGGGTTATGCTGCTCTTATTATGAAGAACTGGAGCGTCATTTTTGGTGAAAAGCACCAGACATATGCGATGCATTCAGTCCTGATGTCAAAGATCCGGTGTAGCTGTGTGGAGAATTTATTTCTTCGTTACTAAACGTCCTATTTGGAATCTTTTGGAATTCGGATCCGGCCGGAGATTTTCCTCACCTCTGATGGACATAACCCTCCTTTGCCGTGTTTGCCTTTCAAGAAGGGAACTTTGGTGACGTTTTTGCTGTTGGGTCCTTTCCTGCAGATCTCGGAAGCTTATCTTGGAGCCTTGGTGATATAATTCTTTTCCTTCAAATTTCAGGCTAATTTACTTTTGCATTATTTAAAATTTAATTGAACTAGCATAGAATAAGACCCCTTTAGACTTATATATTTTAGGTCACCTGAACCTGAGGTTAAGTTTAACTTTTGTTCTAAATTTCCCTTTTGGCTAACTTATGTTCTTTTTATTCCAAATTTTAGTTTTGATAAATAGTTGTATAAGTTTAATATTGTTAACTTTAAAATTTAATATTCTAACGTTTTTACTACCACTATACGACCGGCCATTCTATTTATTTATTTAAGTTGTTTATTAGATTTGTTAGTTAATGAGATGTAAAAAGTTTTGAAAATTCTTTTAAAAATGAAGTTTAAAATTTTAATAAACGTTAGATTTTGAAAACCTAAAATCTGTGTTCTCTCTTTTATTTAAATGTTTTATATTTTTAGGAAAGTTCCATAAAATTACATATTTAGTTACATATTTGTAAATTTAGGGAGAAACTGGTCAAATGGTGCATTTTCATATGTAATTTTGATGATGTTTAGGTTTAAAAACTTTGAGAATTTGGAATATTTAGAAATGCTTTTAGTGTGTCATAAAATGCACAAAAACTACCGAACAATTGGCGCCGTTTGACCAGTCTAGGGGCTTATTCATGCTAACTGTAATAGATGTTCTTAATAGTTTTTGTTCTTAAAAATGAAATTTCGGTTTATTCTAAAAGTGATTACTGTTGAAATGTTAATATGTTCTTAAACTGAGGCATGATGTTTTAGAATGTTCTTGATTTAAATTAGAGGAATTTATTTTAATATTTTGATTAAAATTGGAATTTTAGGATTAATTTAAATATTTTCATTTAGAATTTTTTGAGGAAACTTTTGAATTTGACTTTTTCATTTAGAATTTTTATTTAAGTATTCCTTAATGTAAATTAATTTGATTTGAATTTTATTATTTGAAGTAGTGTGAAATTGCATTTAATTCATAAATTTAAGAGATTATAAGTATTTGAAGAACGCACTTTATAGTATTTACATTTTTTGTTCTAATCCCATCTCATTAACAAATTTTTTTTATTTTGTTGTTCTTGTAACCCACGCTCCCAGCAGCACTTAAAATTTGTTTTAATGAAATAGAATGAAATTAATTGAGTAAATTTAATGAGAATTTTTTTTTATTAAGTTAAATTGTATAGAATTAAAGCAGTAGTTTTTCGACTTAGAATTTTTTATGTTCTGATTCGGAATTGAGATTTAAATGCTCACTGATATGTGAATGTAGATGATGAAATGCTGTTGATTTATTGAAAAATTGGGTAATGCAGGTGTTTTTTACACTCCAATATGAGTGTGACATAAATATCATCTTGAGTTATCTTGTTCTTCACATTGATCATTTGTTTGGTTTTCACACTCAAATAGAGTGGTGATAAAATCAGTTTGTTTGTTCTTAATTCTAAATCTGATATTTTTAATACTGTCTTTAAAATTTTTGGTTATTAAAGTGGATAAATTTATTTTATTTATAGGAGAATTAAATTTTTTTTAAGTGGAATATTTTAAATTGTGCAATGCAATTTGAGTTATTTTGGTTTTGAAATTAAATGGGGATTTGTAACATGATTTTTTCTTTGGTATTTTGTTTAAAGTAATGTGATACACTTGGCAGTTAGTGAATTTAAATGTACTACTTGATGGATATTTTTGTGCTATTTTTTTGGGGTTCAAAAAAGATTCACAACCTTTGAGAGGACTCACGACCCTCGGCCCCTTGTCTTAATTTTTTTTGATTTTTATGAGAATTTTTTGAGATTACCAGAGTTGCAGTTATGATATTTGAGTTTATTGTTGTTGAGAGTGCAAGATGTTGCACAATAATTAGTAGAATCGCGTTTATTGATATTAGTGTAAAATGATGCATAAGGTCATTTTGGTGTATATTTGTCGTTTAAACGACCTAATTTGCCAAGTAATCAGTTTAAAGTATAATTTGTAAACAAGTCGGTTAAATTTGTGTTCAGTTCCAAATTGTTAGGGAATTGAGTTTGTTATTTTGGGGGTAAATATTCCACAATTTTTTTTGTTTGTAACTTGAGCCAACTTTGATATTATTATTTAAATAGAGTATTATGCTTCGAATGATAGTTTTCTTTGTAGAGGAAAAGATTGGTGATGAATTTGTTGATTTATATTTATTGGTTGTTATGTTGAAGGTACCATTTCAAAATTTATTGTTTAGATTATTGGAATTCTTTGGCTGGTCCAAAGTTTTCGTTAAAATTTATGTTTATTCATGACAGCTAATGATATGGATATCTGTTTATTATTTTTCTGTTTCTTCTCTTTGATGGCGTATTTGTTGGAGCATTTTAAAATGAATTAATGAATTTTCATAATATAGAGTTACAATGAAGTTGAAGTATTTAATATTGAATCTATATGTATGTTTAAGAGTTTAGACGAAATGTTGAGAAATATGATAATTGTTATTATGAAAGTGTTTAGTGAAGTGATTATTTGATTTTTGATTTATTTAAAAGGAATTTGATTTTTTATGTGATTTTTTATGGCTCATGTTACAGCTGTAGTTGAGATTTTGATTTTTTTTTTCTCTCCTTCGTTTCGCGGAATTTTGTAATGTGTTAGCTAAAATTTTTCATTTTTCAAATGAAAAATTTTTTTGGGACGTTCGAAGGAGTTGTTGGGTTATACTTTTGGATATTTAACAATTTTAGGTATTTTGTTTTTAGTTTAAATGTGTTCAGGGGTCTTATTTACATAGTCATTCTCTTTTAGTTATCCATTTTCCAATTGTTTAGGTTTTTGATATTCTTTGTTCAAATATATTCTATTCCATAGGTTTTGTTTTAAAAACGGCGAAAGTTCGTTCTTTTTAGGTTTTAGCAATTTAAATTTATTTAAATTGGCAAATTTGTGATTCCATTTATTGCCCTTTTTATTCCCTTTAATTTGATTCCAAATTTATTGCTCTCTGTTAAAAATTCGTTAATTCATTGCAGTTTTTCGGTTTTATTCTATTTTCAGCTTTTTTAAATATTTCAGAATCGTCCATATTTAAATTATTGTCGAATTCGTATTTTCCAAATCGTTTCACTTCATTTCTTTTTAATTTTCGTCTGCTCTAAAATTCCATTTCTCTTCTTTAAAGTTTCGAGTTTTTAATTGGTTGATCGTAATATTAAAATCGTCTGTCATTAATTATTTTATCGTTCATTGATAGTTTTGTTTACAATCTGTGGCAGCGATGTTTGGCAGTATATAAGCAAAATCGCGCGTTTTTTTGCTCTCTTTTTTTTTGCAATTGATTAGAACCTGAGATGTGATCTGTTAAAGCTGTTGTTTTTAGCGCTTCGGCGCGAGCCGAGCCGAAGTTCGGTTTCGAAATGGAACGTTTTTTTTTTATTCTCATCTAAGCATGTGTTTAGTTTACTCCGAGATGAATTCTTCTGACTGTTAAACCAACATTCTTTTGATGTTTTTTCGTTTAATTGATTCCTCCTTCCATGCTCTCTGAAAATGTTTCGTCTGGATGATGTGGGAGCCGGACGTTTGTTATGTCTAGACGGACGGAACGATTGGAGGTGTTATTGGTCTCCCATCCTCTAAATAGAGTTTCTGCGATGTCAGCGGAGATGAGTTAACACGTCAACTAAGTGTTTGGTTCTCCCGGGTTATGCTGCTCTTATTATGAAGAACTGGAGCGTCATTTTTGGTGAAAAGCACCAGACATATGCGATGCATTCAGTCCTGATGTCAAAGATCCGGTGTAGCTGTGTGGAGAATTTATTTCTTCGTTACTAAACGTCCTATTTGGAATCTTTTGGAATTCGGATCCGGCCGGAGATTTTCCTCACCTCTGATGGACATAACCCTCCTTTGCCGTGTTTGCCTTTCAAGAAGGGAACTTTGGTGACGTTTTTGCTGTTGGGTCCTTTCCTGCAGATCTCGGAAGCTTATCTTGGAGCCTTGGTGATATAATTTTTTTCCTTCAAATTTCAGGCTAATTTACTTTTGCATTATTTAAAATTTAATTGAACTAGCATAGAATAAGACCCCTTTAGACTTATATATTTTAGGTCACCTGAACCTGAGGTTAAGTTTAACTTTTGTTCTAAATTTCCCTTTTGGCTAACTTATGTTCTTTTTATTCCAAATTTTAGTTTTGATAAATAGTTGTATAAGTTTAATATTGTTAACTTTAAAATTTAATATTCTAACGTTTTTACTACCACTATACGACCGGCCATTCTATTTATTTATTTAAGTTGTTTATTAGATTTGTTAGTTAATGAGATGTAAAAAGTTTTGAAAATTCTTTTAAAAATGAAGTTTAAAATTTTAATAAACGTTAGATTTTGAAAACCTAAAATCTGTGTTCTCTCTTTTATTTTAATGTTTTTATTTTTAGGAAAGTTCCATTTAATTACATGTAGAGTACATATTTGTACACTTAGGGAAACTGGTCAATAGGTCCACTTTCTGTTTATTTAAGAATTCAGTTATATTTCTAGAACGTTTTCAGGTTAGAGGAACTTTAGAAACTTTTTCAGAGTGTATTTCAGTGTTTTCAGATGTATGTTAGATGAACTTTGCAAATTTCAGATATTTTAGAGTATTTCAGATGACAATTAGGTGTTAAGAACCTTGAGTAAGAGCCTTGAGAACTTAGAATATTTGGAATCATTTAGAATGTTTTTAGTATTTCATAATGCTTTCTTCTCTTCCCCCCCAACAGGATCATACCGAAAATCACAACTCGAGTTTTTGACGTATGTATACGTTTCGAGACCTCTAGAATACGAAAAACCTGTTTTTAGTGTAACGTCTGTGTGTGTGTGTGTGAAAGTATGTGTGTGTGTGTGTGTGTGACAGTGAGTCTGTGGAGACGATAACTGACGAACGAATGGACCGATTCGAACCAAATTTGGTACAAAAATCACAATCCGTAAACACTGGAAGCCTATTGTTTTTATACGCAATCGAATGTTCAGAACCCCCCCTAAATTTTCGAATGAAATTTTGAAAAAATCGTCAAAAAATCAAAACCGCTAATAAAGTTACGCAAATAGACATTTCTGGTGTATTTTTTTTTATTAGAAAACGATTGGCATGAATTTTAGAACGCTAACATGAACCGTTCTCAAGATTTTGATAATTTTTTTGAAAAATGTACAATAAGTCATACAAAATAAAAAAAAATATTTCCTATTGAGAAACATGTTCACTTTTCATATGTAATACCATGCGATAAATTGGGTGACATCATTATGGTGGATCTAGCTCGTTTCATTCATGAAAAAAGATACTTCGAGTAATACATTTGTATTTGAACGCCAATAGTCATTTATCTGTTGTAAGTATAACTTATTTCTTAATGCATAACGCTTGGCGAGATTTTGGCGACGAATTTGGCGGAATGTCGCCAACTTGGCGACTTTTTGAAATGTTGCCAAATTAACGAAAATCTCGCCAAATGGATAAAAATGACGCTAAATCAATGAAAATGACGACTATTTGTTGAAAATTAAATATCTTGGAAAGAATATCAGTATCTACTATAAGAAAAACCTATTTTTTTTACTGTAAAAGTAGTAAATTCATTACATTATATAAGGAAAGTCATGTGTTGCCCACATCAGATTTTTGTGTTATTGTCATTGTCAATGTCCCACATTGTCATTGTCCCACATCAAATTTTTTTTTCTATGACGTCATTTGAATGAATTTCAGTTGTTTTCGATGAAGTTTTTAAATATAATAAATTATCGTGGTATTATGATAATTCTAAAATTATTATCGAGTAATATATCACATTTTAGAGATGTTTAAACCAGGCAATTTATATTTCAATGCCGTCATTTGAATGAAGTTCATTTTTTTCGATGAAGGTTTAAGTTTTCAAATATAATAAATCAATGTAGTATTGTGACAAGTTTTAAAATATTACTGAAGAATGTATTGCATTTTAGAAATGCTTAAATAAAATTGCATTGCTGTTGGAAAGTGTTTCATAATCAATGCTTTAAGCATGATTGATCTTTCTTGTTAACACTTTACAACAAAGTTGAAAAGTGTTTATGACTTTGTTCATTCTGTCTGTCTGTCTGTCTGTCCGTTAGCACGATAACTGCCGTAAAAATGACTTAATCAAAAGGAAACTTTCGCATGTTGTTCAGACGGTCTGTAGGACCTATGGGAATATAATTGAATAATATCACCCAATTAGTTTTTTATTGAACCCGGGTTGAAAAAATGAAATACAATGAACCCTATGGGACCTAATTTTTCAAACATTTTTTAAGCGGATTTAAAATTCACAAATCGCTTCGATAATTTTAGGTAATATTCAAATTGTTCCATAAAATATATAAAAAAAAGTTTCAGCAATATATGTTTAGTAGTTTCTTAAATAAAAATTAAAATAATAATTACACCTCTTATATGAAACGATCACGTGACCATGATATGAAAAGATCACGTGACCCACTTCAAAATAAAATATGGCACCCATCTAGTCTCGAAATAGTAATTTTAAAGTTCTTTTTAATTCATATTGAGTGATGTATTCGTCCTAAAACCGCTTTATTTTTGCTTAAATTCTGTGCATATACATACTGAAACAACGCAATAACAATATATTTGAGTTTAAATGATCATCCAAATTTGATTATTTCTACAACGAGGCCTATTTTTCACTTATGTAAAATATAAACAGCAAAATATGTAGGATGAGTTGTATAAGAATTGCGGTATTTTTTTAACGCAAAAGTATTTAGCTCATGGAGTCTGCATAGCTGATATGAATGAAATATTCCATGAATTTACAGAGAGAGGGACGATTTTTTTCGATGAAGTTTTAAGCATAGAGTTTAATTACTTGTTGTTCCATGGTCTTAAGTTTTTAAACAAAATAAATTATTTTAGTACTGTGATGAATGAAATGATTGGGAAAATGTTATGAATGAAATGCTGCTTTTACACAGAGAGACAGGCGTGTTATTTTTTCTATGACGTCATTTGAATGAATGTCAGTTGTTTTCGATGAAGTTTTCAAATATAATAAATTATTGTAGTATTATGATGATTTTAAAAATATTATCGAGGAATGTATCGCATTTTAGAGATGTTTAAACCAGGCAATTTATATTTCAAAGCCGTCATTTGAATGAAGTTCATTTTTTTCGATGAAGGTTTAAGTTTCAAATATAATAAGTTAATGTAGTACTGTGATAAGTTTTAAAATATTACTTAGGAATGTATTGCATTTTAGAGATGTTTAAATAAAATTGCATTGAAGTTGAAAAGTGTTTCATAATCAATGCTTTAAGCATGATTGATCTTTCTTGTTAATTTAGCGGCAGTTTGAGCTGCACGTATCCTATGTTTTATTTACGTTATAAAGGATACAAAATATTAGTCTTTTAAAGTTCTGAAAAGCCAACGGCTCTGTCGTGCTGAAAACACCGGTTCCCGTTATATCACCGAAGTTAAGCAGCATCGGGCGCGGATAGTACTTATGTGGGTGACCACCTGGGAACACCGTGAGCTGTTGGCTCATTGAAGTCGACGTGGTGGCCGAACGGTCAAGGCGAGCGTTTCCAGCGATCGTTCGCCGCCACGTTATGAGTTCGAATCCCACGTAAGACATAGATGTTGTGTGTTATGGGCGCAGTGTGTTTCGCCCCCAGTGGTGCGCCTGGGGCAACGCCCTAAGACGGCAAAATGGTTCACGATTTCACAGAATGGACGAATGGTTCACGATGTTTAAATGAAAATTTAACAAATGGGTACATTCGAAACTTTTGTACTTTCCAAATAATGACGTCCATCCCATTTGGGCTTAATGCTGATATATTATACTTATATAATTTTTTAATTAGATGTGATCAGTACAAGGCATTCCCTACTGACTACATAATTCAAAATAAATTTTAAATTAAATTAAAGGTTTATTATTTTGGTTTAATTTGCCTTAAATTATTTGCTGATATTTATAAACCAGCCATATCATCCTCGTTCATGAAGTATAACTGAAATTTTCTTCAGATAGACTCTATTAACACAGTTAAAAAGGCAAATTTATCTCAGGAGGTAGAAATATCACGTGCTGTCGACACCAGATCTCTCGCATCAGAATCAACAATGATGCAAAATGGAAACATTATTTCAACAACGTACATATTTCGATTAGAAAAGTCATTTAAACAATTACAATACTTCAAACAATGAACTCAATAACACTTTATGGCAACAACAATGTAAAACAATGACACTTAAGTAACAATTTCGGTACAATTGGCCTTTTCAAATCTTGAGTTGAATGCTATCATTTGTGTTTTTACTCTGCGATTCTGAAAGCGATTTAAAACTGTTTATTTCTTCACCTATTTTGTTGATTTTTATTTACTTTATTATTTTTACAACCTTTCCTTCATTTTCATCCACTTTTACCATCTTGAAATTTAATTTTTTACCATTTGAGTGACATTTGTTTCGGCATCTTGAAGACCTAGTTGGCCAGTGACTAAAAATACTGTGAATTTTCTCCATCTTATCAGTAGAAATAATTTGGGTATTAACCTGAAAAACTCTTCTACTTAACTGAGAATTATTCATTCTTATTTTGACGAATCTAACCCTAATACGACTCAGTCATGGATAATCCAAATCCATTTCTCGATGAAAAAGTGATGAGTCCTGAGGAATACCGCCAGAGCCTCCAAGGGCATGTCAGAATAGTTCTGGAGAGGCACTGGAATTTTAAGATCTTGAAAGCCCTCGGAAAGGGCAGTTTCGGCGATGTGTTTTCAGGAACGAGCCCTAACTACCCGGACAAAGTAGCCATAAAAATCACCCGATCAGACCAAACCTGGGAAAAAGAAAAGTGTGATTGGCGCAACCTGAATCACCCCAATGTGATGCCGCTCTTGCAGGTTATAAGCATGAAGCAAGCAGATATCTTTGTGATGCCACAGTTATCCGAAGATCTGTATCATATTTTGGGAGAGATTCGTAACGATCCACGTGGCTTCGATAGGGTGAAATCGTGGCTGAAGGACGTTCTGGAAGCAGTCGACTACCTACATCAACGACAGCTCTGTCACCTCGATATAAAGTCTGACAACGTGATGATAGACTTCAGTGACCGAGCAGTTCTATGTGACTTTACATTCCTCAACGATACAACAGCACCAACCAGAAGGTTAGATATTTTCAAAAATTACCAATTATTAGCATAGGTTATGCGATGAGCACTCGTGCTCTTATTACGTGCATACATCATTCATTATACGGTAGCTGTTTCATTTTGGAGGATTGTCGTCTTAAAGTCTTTTAATCTCACAATTTTTTACCTCTTTTATTTTTCAGATATGGAGTACCGTGGATTTTCCGCCCTCCTGAAGCATGTGAAAGTCTCGGATGTCATGTGCCGGTGGACGGTGCTAAACTCGATATTTGGTGCTTTGGGATGCTCGCCTTCAATGCGTTATCGGGCCACGTCATTCTGAGGAAGCTGAGGCAGATGAGGAGCTGGAGACAAGATATCTATCCCTTCCTCCTTTATGGACTGAAGGTCAGTAACATTTCACCCTCTTACAATTTATATTTCTAATTGATTTATTCGCAATAACAATATCGCCTATAATTTACTGTTAGATATTTTTTACTTTATACAGCTATAGATGTTAAATCCGTCATATAACGGGGTGCATAGTATTTTGGATACACAGCAAGTCTGCAATTACATATATCAGATATTTCAGGCTCAAGAACGCATAAAAAGCGTGGAAAATGGTCATAGACGTTGTCACGATCCTACCTTCGGAGATCCCCTGTTTAGACGGGTTATGCCTATGGCGTGGATAAATCTACGTTAAAAATTAACTTCTATCCACCCTCATGCAGCGTTTGCTCTTCCAATATTCCCAGACCCAAATTATGTCACAGTTTCCCTATCAATATTATACGACGCCTTAACGCAACGCGATTACTTAATGAGATCCCCCCCTCTCAGGTTCAAATCATAACAAAACATACATATTTCGCACGAATATTAAACTTGGCAGCATTTCCAAACAGTCACCAAGTTGTCGTTATTTTGCAAAATTCGTCTCCAAGTTGACACTGGCAAGACGAGGTATTAGCTTTCCTTATCAATATAAAATCATTTGAATGACAATAAAACATCTTTCGAAATATGTCAACATCCTCTTTTAATATTTCATTGTTCATTTATTACCTAAATATTTTTTTTTCGTATGTTTGTTCTATTTTAACTATTTTGAATGCATACGAGCATGAACATAATTCGTTTCAGGTGCCTCGGTTCCGTGCTTTACTGACAGAGGCCTTCCCTGCATCGGCCATTTCTGATGAAGAAGTCGTTAAAACGCTCAACTTCCTGCAGACCGTCTTGAGGGACAAGGCAGAAGACAGGCCTTGTGCTACAGAATTGATGAAGCACCCTTTTCTTTCAAACGAATGGCAAATGTACTCGGCCGATGTTGAGATTGCAAAAGGTAAGTTCTTTTCAAGCAGTTTGTAGATACTTATACAAGGTAGGATCAAAAAGTTCAGAGACTGTTCTGATATCTCCAACCCTGATTGGAGGAGAGGGAAACTTCTTTACTGTGGCGTAGAGGCACAAGTGACGCGAGATGTGAAATGGAAAAAACATTACACCTGCTGCAGGGTTATTCCAGACAATGCGTGTCAGTGAACTGTAATCGTTCGCGTTCGTAGAAAATTAAAATGGCGTTTGAAGAACAACGTGCGAATATCAAATTCTGCCAGCGTTTGGGGACATCGCCTACAGAAACATTGCACCTGCTGCAGCAGGTGTAATGTTGTTCTTCAAACACCATTTCCATTTTCGACGAACGCGAACGACTACAGTTCAATGACACGCATTGTCTCGGAAAACACCTGCTTCTTCCTTTTTACATCTCGCGTCACAAGTGCCTATTAATTTATCTTAATTAATACAATTGTAAATATGTGTTAATAAAACATAAAATGTTTCCTTTAACAGGTTTTGTTCGAGCAAACGAAAAAGCCTTTTATATGGAGTCTTTTGCCGATTTTTCAGTGTTTATGGGGGATGGCCAATTCTGCGGTCACGTGAATGAGAGCATCGATCATGAAACGGCTCCCGTTCGACACAATCGGATTGAAACTGGTGGAACAGAAATTACCGGCAACCCTGGTAAGTGGGATAATATAGGAGAAATAAAAATCTTGAGTGCACAAAATAGACAATTTCGATGTTATATATGTTTGCAAAAAAATTACCTAACATAAAAAAAAGATTCCAATACTAAAAAAATTCCCAAAACTGTTACTTTTTGGCACAGACCATGTCCCCCATTACCGATTGTTCTAAAATGTTTTTCTTTCACCATTCTTTTCCTTTCCGATTCATATTATTCTTTGTTACCTAATGATGTGAGCATGGGGAGACAAGGACAGCATGTGAGCATGGGGAGACAAGGACATAGAAATTAATCATTGAAATATAAAATTATTAGTTCAATGGTTAATTTCTAAAAATTAGGAATTTAAAGGGAGTTAGTACTATTTGCTTTAACGTCTAAAGATAATAAAGTTGATTTGTCAAATTGTGTTCCTACGTTCATCGTTTATGACATCAAACTATCTTTGAAATTTTAGGTTTTTCACCAGCACCTTCAACTTGTACAATAAATAAAAATTTTTGTTTCCTAATAGGAAAATTTAAAAGTGTTGACTAGTTTCTTAATGGAATTTTACTAAATAATAACTGAAAAAGTTTTTAAATAACTTTGCTGCCCCAACGGAAAATCGAACCCTGCATTTCCAAACTGGCCAGTCGACGTTCTATCTTTGGGCTACTAGGACGAAATCGGAAGCTCTTATCGTCGATGTGGACGCTTCATTTTCCACCCTCTGTCATATTGGAGGGAAACTGACAATCTGACTGAACACCTCCTGCTATTTTCACAGCAGGTTAGCCTCCTGCTACTACTATATTTACCCATGTTAGCATCCTACGTGGTCGTTATCCTCTCAAATTGAAATCGTCGCTCCATCTTCCAGAGTCCATTACGTCCGTACAAAGGTCACTTTCAGACCTCAGACATCTTTCTATTAATCTATAAATTTGATTTGTTCTGGCGCTATTGTAAAGAAGCTTGCTGCCAAAACCGGGAATCAAACCCTGTATCTTGGGTTTAGTCAGCTGACGCTTTACAGTTGAGCCACTGGGACGAAATTGTAAGTTCTTATCTTTAAAGTGGAATCTGTAACTTCTGGATTCCCCCAGGTAGAATAATGGCTGTCGTTAAACTTTCTGAACAGTTCCGAAAACAGTGAAATATACTTCGTTCCTATAACAGGACGCCACATACCAGAAGGAAAGAACTCGCGTAGTTACCCCTTCAAAATCTTTGGACCAACGGTATCGCGTTTACTGGCGGTAAGTTAGGCGATAAAAAAATGACAGAGAGTACAATTCCTCACCTCCCTGTTATCTCTAGCTTGGCACTCTGATCTCCTATCACTTGTGATGAGAAAGAACGCCGAGAAAACAAAATAACAGCAATAACATAAACTTATTCCCTTTCTATATTTCGAGAGCGATTCTGGATTTCTTTTCGAAAAACATAGTATTAACGCTTTTCTTGCACATGTTGATAGTGATTCTGTTCACTTTTGCAGATTTACCCCGAGATGTCATAGATTCCTTAACATCGGAATTGAGTGACATCAGAAACGTCATTAACATAGAAATTGTGAGGAAAAAGGAGATCGTCGGTCATCCGGGATCTCCAGATACCTCTAAAGCAACAGAGGGTAAGAATCTTCCCTCGAAATATTTTATAGATGGTTCTCATTACGTCACATTCGTTAGAGATTAAAAAACTCTCATAACATTCCTGTAGGTACCATATCCATTGAGTTCTGGTCTAAATTATGGATCACACTTTCCCGGCCGACCAAAGATAACTTACACTTTCGGGTAGGTCGGACAATATATCTATGAGTCGGACGGTTTGGGAAAATAGGGAGAAATCACTCTCCTGTATGTGTAACTAGCAGAGGCAACCGTTGTTGCTCGTCATTGAATTGTGCAAAGTTTAAAAATATTCTAAATATTGCCATTAAAATCTCTTCCTTGGTCCGCATGAAAGGCAAAGAAGATGGAATGTAACAATATTTGTTCTATACTTAAAAAGATAGTGAAAATAAATTTCTTTCCGATAACAGGACGCTCCATACCAGAAGGAAAGAACTCGCTTAGTTACCCCTTCAAAATCTTTGGACCAACGGTACCGCGTTTACTGGCGGCAAGTTAGGCGATGAAAAAATGAGAGAGAGTAAAATTATTCAACTCCCTGTTATCCCTAGCTAGGCACTCTGATCACCTATCAATTGTGATGAGAAGGAACGCCGAGGAAACAAAATAACAGCAATATCATAAACTTGTTCCCTTTCTATATTTCGACAGCGATTCTGGATTTCATTTCGAAAAACATAGTATTAACGCTTTTCTTGCACACGTTGATAGTGATTCCGTTTACTTTTGCAGATTTACCCCGAGATGTCATAGATTCCTTAACATCGGAATTGACTGACATCAGAAACGTCAATAACCTTGAAGTTGTGATGGAAAAGGAGATCGTCGGTCATCCGGGATCTCCAGATACCTCTAAAGCAGCAGAGGGTAAGAATCTTCCCTCGAAATATTTTATAGATGGTTCTCATTACGTCACATTCGTTAGAGATTAAAAAACTCTCCCAACATTCCTGTAGGTACCATATTCATTGAGTTCTGGTCTAAATTATGGATCACACTTTCCCGGCCGACCAAAGATAACTTACACTTTCGGGTAGGTCGGACAATATATCTATGAGTCGGACGGTTTGGGAAAATAGGGAGAAATGACTCTACTGTATGTGTAACTAGCAGATGCAACCGCTGTTGCTCGTCATTGAATTGTGGAATGTTTAAAATTATTCAAAATATTGTCATTAAAATCTCTTCCTTGGTCCGCATGAAAGGCAAAGAAGATGCAATGTAACAATCTTTGTTCTATATTTCTAAAGATAGTGAAAATATACTTCTTTCCGGTAACAGGACGCCCCATACCAGAAGGAAAGAACTCGCTTAGTTACCCCTTCAAAATCTTTGGACCAACGGTATCGCGTTTAGTGGCGGCAAGTTAGGCGATGAAAAAATGACAGAGAGTAAAATTCTTCACCTCCCTGTTATCCCCAGCTTGGCACTCTGATCACCTATCACTTGTGATGAGAAGGAACGCCGAGAAAACAAAATAACAGCAATAATATAAACTTGTTCCCTTTCTATATTTCGACAGCGATTCTGGATTTCATTTCGAAATATATAGTATCAACGCTTTTCTTGCACACGTTGATAGTGATTCTGTTCACTTTTGCAGATTTACCCCGAGATGTCATAGATTCCTTAACATCGGAAATGAATGACATCAGAAACGTCAATGAAGTTGTCAAAAATGTAAAAGAAGTTGTTATGGAGAAGGAGATCGTCGGTCATCCGGGATCTCCAAATACCTCTAAAGCAGCAGAGGGTAAGAATCTTCCCTCGAAATATTTTATAGATGGTTCTCATTACGTCACATTCGTTAGAGATTAAAAAACTCTCCCAACATTCCTGTAGGTACCATATCCATTGAGTTCTGCTCTAAATTATGGATCACACTTTCCCGGCCGACCAATGATAACTTACACTTTCGTGTAGGTCGGACAATATATATGAGTCGGACGGTTTGGGAAAATATGGAGAAATGACTTTCCTGTATGTGTAAGTAGCAGATGCAACCGCTGTTGCTCGTCAATGAATTGTGCAAAGTTTACAAAAATTCTAAGTATTGCCATTAAAATCTCATCGTAGTCCGCATGAAAGACAAAGGAGATGCAAAGTAACAATCTTTGTTCTATATTTAAAAAGATAGGTTTATATGCTAATCTACTTAAAAAATAAATTATTCTGTTCCCGTTGCTTAAGAATTCCCGTAAAATATCAAATTGGTTGATCCTATAGAAAAATGATTGTTGACACAGATAGAAAATTATATTAACGAATTTTATCCTATAACAACCATAGATTAAGCACAATCGGAAGTATTCGAAATTATGACCGTCTTTAGCCATAAAGGATATATGACTTAATTCACTAATCCCGCCAATCCTCTATTACGTTTTGACAATTGATAAAACATAAATGAAAATACTACAAAATTTATAAATTCATATCAATAATTAATTTGGTAAATTTATAGCAATATAACATTTTCTTTATTATCCAGATTTGTTAAGGAATCAAATAATAATACAAAAATCATGGCTAAGTTGAAAGATTTTTGACCCAATAAAAAGAATCTACTTCCGTTGCTAAGCAACGCATTCTCATTTTTTAAATAAAATTTTAGCAAACAAAATCTTCTGTCTGTTGATTATTCTGTGATATGGAACCGATTATGATTCCGACAATCCCTGGATTTCGAACTCAACTCGAAATATAAACTAGTTTACCCGCTGTCCTCAGAAAATGTAAATTATTATACCCGATTTGAAAAGTACAAAATTGGGAAAAATATGTATTTTGTATGCGGAACTTGAGCTTTGTGCTTTATACAAATGATGACACCCGACATGACCTTATAAACATAAAGTTCGAATTTTTCTCTTAGAATTTCTCTTCCTATTAAAATAAAATCATAATATGAAATTATTTTGTAAGCATTTTTTTATCTTATTCTAATTTTTAAATTAAATAATATTTTGATTATTTTATTTTTTGTAACTAATCTCCATTTAAGAATAAGATATGAATTTTAACGACCCCTTTTAACTGTAGATGAATATAACTGAAACTTGTGAGAAGATGAAGTCCTTAGGCATCGAAGTCCTTATGCTCTTAATTCCCTTTAACTTTCTATTGCAGAGTTCTAGACTTACATAAATAAGGTCTGCTAATAGGAAAGTGACTATCCCTATTGATTGAAAAGGTTTTCAGCGATTCTAGTGGTGAAGTGAAAAAATTAGAATTCCTATTTAAAAAAATAAAGCAAAGAGCGATAAAATGGTCAATTGTAGAGTAGTTGTAATGTAGTATGTCATTATACGTATACGTCAATTGTAGTATGGAAAGGCATATGGTTTTCACATAAGACGTATGGTTTCGTCTTATGTTTCGTGCAGCGATAATTATTGTACTGCATCAATTGCCCGCTATTTTCGTGCAACATGTACTGTTTACTGAAAATTGATACTTTTAAAATAAATTAAAATTAAAATTTTAAATAAATTAAAATTAACCTATTACACGAACTATTATTTTTCCATACGTATTTCTCACCAATATATTTAAAAAGTAAACGAGAAAATTATCGGTTTTCTTGCAGCTCATTGTTTTCACTTCATATGTATATTATGTACACACTTTGAGAATATGAAATCAAATTTTCGTTCTCTATTAGTCTTTTCGCACTAAATAGAGAGCGTTAAACAACTTTGCAACAGAAAATATTTCACCTATTTTGCTCAGAATATTCCATAAGTGACTTGTCTACCCATTTTGTGAAATTTAGTCAATTCGTTTTTCAGTTACAGTGTATACTACATTACACAGACACACACACGCACAGACGTCACCGCTAAAAATAGATGCTTCAGGTTCCAAAGGTCCCAAGACATGTAGATCCGTCGAAAACTCATGTTGCGATTTTCGACACGATTACTCTATACATTACCATGTATTGTAGGGAAATCCATAAAAATAAACGACCCACCCGAAGGTAGACGACAGATAAAATGTCCCCACGGCAGCGATCCCGCTCAGGGTACGACTCGGTCCCGGCAGCCAGCAGTCAAAGCTTGGCACCCCAAGACGGGATCCCCACTAATCACAGCAACAACACAGCCCGTGACAAGAAACAGAGTACGAAGCGAGGAGAACTAGACGCCGACCATCATATTGGTCTGTCGGAACTCGTTCCACCTAACCACTTTATTAGGATAAAAACGATACATAACAACTGACCCACTCGGACAAGAAAGTACAACAAAGCTTATCACAAGGGAACACTCTCCCGGGAGCAAAAGGAACAAGGATTACACTAGAAGCAAACATGAATCAAGCCACAAAACATTTCCTTCAGGTGAAAACATATATCTGTTGTAGGAAAAGTAAGTAGTGTTAAAATAATCTGCTCTTTATTCTAGATGCTGTCATCAAGAAGAGAAAGAGCCGCAGGAAGAGAGTCGGTGGCTGGTTTCGTAGAGTTTGGACTGGTCTCTGGATCTGCGGCACCAATACAGCCGATGATTAACTTGGGTAAGTGAAGAGCAAAATATAATTTAATTTCAGAATTATTTAATATACTTTAAAAATAAAGACACGAAAAAATTTGGCCATAATTAAAAGTATTTTATTCAAATCTCCTTTTACGACGTACAAAAATTACTCAGCCATAGCACTTTTGGGCATTACCATGTCCTTCATCAGTGGCAAATTGAAAATAAGTAGCGAACATGTGCTTAAATACAGGCTATAACCACCAGACAAAATTTACATATTACTGAAAAAATTTTGTTTGCCGGTTATAGCCTGAAAAACTAAACTATCTCGAGAAAAGTTAGCCCTAGAATTATGGAGTTAACCTGATTCTTTTCTTCTTTAAATATTCCTTATAGAGCAGGCATTAAATTGATATATATGAGAATTTGGAGTCTTTCATTTTAGATTTAGACCATTTTTGTGTTCCATTACACGAATCAGCTAGATTTTTTATTTCAAATCATAACGAAATCTACTCGGTACCAGTGACTGAATTTTGTAAAATTTGGTCAATTAGTTTTTTATCTAAAGTCGATAATTACACAATTTTTGCAGGCTATTTCGCAGAAAAAGACAGGCTCATTTTTCTCGAATCGCACTAAATTCTAATCAGCATAAGGATCAGCCACAAGTGACTAATCTACCAAATTTTGGGAAATTTGGACCATTAGTGTTTTAGGTAGAGTGGATACATACATTGGACATACAAATGGACACACAGACGCACATTCATACACAGACGTCATACCCTGAAGATGTATTTTTTAGATTCAAGAGCAGTCGAAACGTGTAAATTCGTCAAAAACTCGAGTTGCGATTTTCTGCACGATTCAAATATTTTATCTATACATTACCATGTATTGCATGGAAAGTAAAACGGCATATTTTAGAGTGTGCTTTTAATTTTCCTATAAAAATATGTCAAATTTTATATTTTTGTATGTAGCCAACGGCTCTACCGTGCTGAAAACACCGGTTCCCGTTAGATCACCGAAGTTAAGCAGCATCAGGCGCGGATAGTCCTTGGGTGGGGGACCACCTGGGAACAAACACCGTGTGCTGTAGGCTCATTTAAGTCGGCGTGGTGGCCGAACGGTCAAGGCGAGCGTGTCCAGCGATCGATCGGTCGTCACGTTGTGGGTTCGAGTCCCACGTAAGACATGGATGTTGTGTGTTGTGGGCGCAGTATATTCCGCCCCCCTCTGGTGCGCCTGGAGCAACGTCCTAGGACGGCAAAATGGACGTAAGTCGACGAAGACCGTCGGAAGAAAAAAAAATATTTTTGTATGTTAGCTATATAATAGCATATTTTTATATTCTAGCTTTTGTATGCGTCAGCTAATTTATTTTAATATAGAGTGATTTCAGCTTTATGTTAAACTATATTATCTATCTAGCTTATTCGTTACAGTCTGACGTAATTTAAAGTTTTCATTTTCTATTTCAGATATGCCGAGTTCATTTTCTGCTTTTTTCTCGAGTTGATGATTTTCAGTTGTTAATCATAACACCTTTTGTTGTTTAAGGTTATCAAGAAACCATTTGTCTTTGAAGGCTTTTCATTTGTTTTATACTTTGCTTTAAAATTTATAACAATTTTCAAGGTAAAAATAATGTTTAGAAAATACGGAATCAGTATCGTCCTCAAATAAAATATCTCATTCAAAAATTTTTAAATGTAATTAATTTTTATATATCTTTATAAGAATGAGATCAAGTAATATTTAAAACTTATATATGATATTAATGTTAAAATCTTAATGTAATTACTTAAATTTTATTTTTACTAATAATAATTTAAATATACTGAAATAGAAACAGAATAAATATAAGAATTTTAATATATATAGAAGAAAATTTCTTAATGAAATATAATAAAAAATTATGAAGTTTTATTTAAAATATTTGAATTTATTAAAAGGTATAAAGATTCTTATAAATAATAAAATAACGAATTTTATATATATTTACATAAAAGATGCTATTTTTAGGTAGTCACTTCAGTATTCAGAATTCTTTAATATCTTTAAAAAGTAAAGTGTGGTATTATAATACCAACAGTATATATAGCTAGTAGCCAAAAGTTTCATACACATACACCAATATTTTAATTTACTAAACAGTTTTATAATATATAATATTATCTTTATAATACTTCTTCAAAGTTTTAAGAGAAATCAATATACATTGATAACAGGTCATTTTAGATATATATTTTGTTTTAATTTTCTTTTTATCTTTGTTGTTCATAACTTGCTCATGACTTGTAGCAAAGAATTTGGAAAAAAATGGAAACCAATATGAATCAGAATGTATTTATACTTAATTAAATCCACTTATCTCTATAGTTTAAATGAATATTTGATTAGTATTCTTAATATTAAAAATATTTTCTTTTCTTTAAAATTAAACAAATAACTTGGTTGCACATACACACCTATCTTAAATTTCCTACACAATTCAATATTCCTATACATTTTTTATACCTCTATATCTCATTTTTAAAACTTAATAAAAATATCAAGCAGATACAAAATATACAAGCAGATAAAAAATATATAAGCAGATACAAAAATATATCAGATACAAAAAAAAAAAAATTATTAAAACTCCTTGCTTGTAAAAATAGTAAAAGTTCAAGTTATTTATAAAAAATATAAAATATCTTTAAACAACATAAAATATATGTATATCTTTAAACAACATAAAATTAGTTAAACATTTAAAAGTAAACGAATACCTTTCAAATTTTAAACTTTGGTAGTTTTGAAACTGCTTGCATCCTTTTATTTTGCAAGCAACAAATTATTTCGCCGGCCTCTAAATTACTTCTGTATTCTTTATAATTCAGTAAATGCCCGATAAGCGCCCTTATTTTGTACGGTTCACATATTTTACATATGCGCAATTTTTGCTCCTGTTGTTGTTTCCAACCCCCTTGGTGAAGGAAAGCTATAACCAAGTCCAAAAGACCCTGAAGGTCCAAAAGAGAATCACAGACTAGTTTCTGCTCACTCGACAGCTGTCTCTAAGAGACGTCTATACATTCTAAGAGGTGAGCAGAAGCAGCATGGGAACAAGGAGGAGCAGAAAAGGTTTTCTCCCTCTCCACGAATTTCATATTACGGAGGTGTCCGCTTCTAAGTCGCGCCATGGGTGTTTGGAGAGATCTTGAACTCTTGCACTGTAGAGGGAAGCATGGGCTCGTTGCAGCGTACCAGTGGTGTACAGGGGGAGTATTCCAAGATGAATTTATTCTAATTTCGTGGAGGGAATGAATTTCCGAAGGACACAGGACCGAAGAACTGGGGTCAGGATTGTCACAATCTTCTTTAGTCAGCTCGTCAGCAATCTCGTTTCCAGACACACCGACATGAGACGGTATCCACTGGAGACACACAAATATTTTTGCTCCTATTTACGTTAAAGATAATATGCGGTCGAAGACGAGATGCGAGATTGTACCGGCCCGACCCGACCCGAGTTTTCGATTATTATTTTAATGAAATTTTAAACTCTGAGTTGTGCTCCTATATTGGATTAGAAGGGCCCAACTTCAAGCCTTGTTATTCGGGCTTGACTGGGTCCGACCCGAGATTTCGCCAATTTATGTGATTAATTTCTTTTTCTCAAGCCTGAGTTCCTACTTTAGACAGGAAGGCTCCATATTTAAGCTTTGGGGCTTGACTGGGCCCGGCCCGAGTATTTCATAATTTTATGATTAATTTTTATTCTCGGGCTTTTGCTCCGATTTTAGATAGGAGGGCCCATAATTAAGTTTAGGGGCTTCACTGGGTCCAGCCCGATTATTTAATAATTTTATGATTAATTTTTGTTCTCGGGCCTTTGCTCCTATTTTAGATAGGAGGGCCCATATTTAAGCTTTGGGGCTTGACTGGGCCCGGCCCGAGTATTTCATAATTTTATGATTAATTTTTGTTCTCGGGCCCGTCCTCCTAATTTAGACAGGAGGGCCCATATTTAAGCTTTGGGGCTTGACTGGGCCCGGCCCGAGTATTTCATAATTTTATGATTAATTTTTGTTCTCGGGCCCGTCCTCCTAATTTAGACAGGAGGGCCCATATTTAAGCTTTGGGGCTTGACTGGGCCCGGCCCGAGTATTTCATAATTTTATGATTAATTTTTGTTCTCGGGCCCGTCCTCCTAATTTAGACAGGAGAGGCCCAGATTTAAGCTTTGGGGCTTGACTGGGCCCGGCCCGAGTATTCGATAATCTATTTTATAAGGAATAAACACCTATATAACTATAAACCAAAGCAGTATTTTGATGCCCAGCCTCTCACCTACGAAAAACATCCCAAATATCTAGGATTAATTCTCGATCCTGAATTCAACAGCAACAAACATATTAGCCACCTAGTTTCAAAGGCTCGTAAGCGCCTTAAAATTCTTAAATATCTAGCTGGCAGGGATTGGGGAGCTGATGCAAACACTCTTAGAACCACATATATTTCACAAGACCTATTCTGGAATATGGCTACCCAATTTACTCTTGCGCGTCTGAAACCAACCTCCAGAAATTAGAACGTGTACATCTGAGTGCCGCTCGAATCATTCTCGGACTCAAAAATAGCTGTCCTTCTGATATAGCCCTGTTCGAGGCAAACTTAGAACCACTGCATATTAGAAGAAGAGCCAACTTAGAAAAATACTTTAATAAAATCTACAGCTATGGCCCCCAACATCATACTTCCTTGTATCTGCACACCTGGCACAACAATCCTAAGACTAAAGAAATCCAGCCAGTTTAGCTTGGCGAAAACTCAAAACCTGATCTCTCGTGAGGTTGAATCTCAATCTTTAAGATCTTGTATTGATCCCTCAGAGGGGATGCCAAGAGTTTTCTTCCACTTTGATTTGAATTCCACTGCAAACAAGCAAACGCATCGTGACGACTATCTTAGGCAGCTGGCCCTAGAAGTTATTAGTTGCATTCCTAAAGATGCAGTGCAGGTCTATACTGATGGTAGTCGTACAGAAAACCGTACTGGCAGCGGAATCTATATTAGAACCCCTCATCTTGAAACTTCACTAAAACAACGTAACCCGGACACTTGTTCTGTCTTCAGGAGTGAGTTAATTGCGATTAATGTAGGGCTTGACGCCATCATATCTCTTGATTATAATTTTGGTGACCTTTGGATATTGTCGGACAGCCGCAGTGCACTTCAACATCTTAGTGGCTGGTCCTCTGCAGGCGATGAAACCAGTATATCTATTCTGCTCAAGCTAAAAAAGATTTCTCAAAACCACAATGTCCATCTCCAATGGATTCCATCACATGTAAACATTAGTGGTAATGAGGTTGCGGATAGATTGGCCAAAGAGGGCAGTGAGGACGAAACGGCCACTGGTTCTTCGCTTACTTATCAAGAACTGTACTCAAATGCAAGATCTAAATTAAATTTAATTTGGCGTACTCCACCTGCGCACCAATGGCACACCGGAACATCCCCTGGCGCTCTTCTGGAAATTAAATGGGATCGTGGCTCCCAGACTACACTTGCTAGACTTAAAAGTGGCCACCTTAAGTGTCTTTCTTTTGAACGCGGTGGCAAAATCCATCCCACTTGTAATAAATGCTGTGACCATCCGGCCTCCCCGGAGCACATATTGAGTTGCGTCGGACTTTCCAAGGAGGACTTGACATCTGCCCCCCTTTTAGTTATTGATTTTATGGCGGTCAACAATCTTCTGGAGTTGATCTGACTTATGTCAGATCTGTTAAAGAGGATAAACAACAACAACATAAGGAATTTTTTATCTTGGACCTTTGCTCTTATTTTGGATTATAAGGCTCTTTTGTTATTCGGGTTTGAATACGTCCGAGTAATTTATATAATGAATATTTGAGCTCGGGCTGTTTTTTGTATTGAAAAGGATTTCTGCAATACGTGGCCAAATCCGGCCAATATCTAACCAGTCATTCCTATGTATAAGGGTTAGGGCTGGCTTTATATCCCCAGGTTCCATATAAATTAGTGTAAAACTATGGAGCAAATAGTCCATGTGTAAGAGAAGTGAGTTTTGAATCAGAAGGAGCATATCTTGAAAATAGTATTAACAAAATAATTAAAAATTTGACAAAATTATTTTTCAAATACAATAAACTAAAAAAATTGATGTTTATCAAATGTTTATGTATAGACTTCAGGAAAAGATAACACAAGAACAAAAATTAAATTCATTGTATTTTTATAATAAATGCCTTGAGAGAAAAAATTCAGAACGAACCATTAAATTAATTTTAAGTATAGCTATATTTCATTATATATGTTATTAATAAAAGTATTATTTTTTCCAATACTTTAAATACTAGCTGTGATGAATAATAAAACCGCATTTATTAGTTTCCTTAATATTGATATAATTCTTCCTGTCTCACAGCATTTGTTATTTTGAATGCAAGAAATTTTTCAAGATTTGAAAAATAATTAAATACAACAGAATTTATAATGGTTTCCTACAAAATGTTCAATTGACTCTGGTTAAGTAATTTATGAACGTATAATTAATTTTTTCCTGCTGCCATATCAAAATATATTAAATAAGCATTTTAATTTTTTTTAACTTTATTGCAATTATTTTTCAAAAATATCAAAATATTGAAATGATTCGCAAAATGAAGAAAATGAAAGGACCACCTGTTTATTAATAAATATTGATTTCTTCTAGTTTATATTCATATAAATCTTATATCTTTTAAATATTTCTATTATAAAGATTAGTCAAAATCCTAGTCTATATTACTTGCTGTATAAAGTTGAATTTGTCATTGTTTTAAAGATATTATTTGAGAATTTATTCAAAAATATGGTTTTCTAAAATCTGCTCTCTTAATTTATGCATTATATTGCATTTCAAAAAAATATATTCTATTCATATTTATTTCTTAAATTTCTTAGTTTTCAATACCGTTTATATACTGTATACTACCTGAAGTTAGCATTTCCTATATATTAACTTTTTATAACTATATTATTCATAGTCAAATCACAAAAAAAAGATCAAAATAATAAGTGATGACTATGATTAAAAATATGTAATGACTATTAAATATTCATAGTAACATCAGAAAATAATAGAAAACTAATAATTATGATGTCTATGATTAAATATTTAAAGGATTGATACTGATTTCCGTAAAAATTAAAAAACAATGAAATGAATATGAAATTATACATAATAAAACAAATTGTGATAAGTGCTAGTAGTTTGTTGTTTGCATTTGATTTTCTATAACAGTATGATAAGCTGCATTTCTTACAGAATAAGACAATAGGAAAATCAATGATGGAAAGAGAAGCTCAATAATGTTAAAGTGAATAGGAAAACGAAAGTTCCAACATTCGTTTTCCTATTCACTTTAACTTTATTGAGCTTCGCTTATGTAAAATAATTAAATGGCAATTTAACAGTAGTAGTAGGCCAACAGTAGTAGTAGGCCAACTTTAGTAGGCCATAGTTATTGCGGTACATGACAGAGAAATTTAGGACCACGGAATTTGCCGAAAAGCGATAGCGGCAGCAGCTAATTTTTAAAAAAATATATAGAGAGAATTTATCGACAATAAAAAGTATTAAGAAATCAAAATGGTTATTTAATTATCAGTATCCTATGAAGAAGATTCTAACTAATATCATGTTTCTCAGCAACGTAATTAAATTAAATGTGTTTGTTAAATTTTATTTACTTTTTCGATTTGAATAATAAATAAATAGATATAAAAATATATCTATGAATCAACGGTTTGATCTTTCTTTTAATTATATTAATTGCGGACTGCGTACATTACTTTCATTTATTTTGGCAAAGAGTTTTCAAACTCATAATGATGTCATAATGATGTCTCATTTCAAGTGATGTCTGTGTGTGTGTGTGTGTGAAAGTATGTGCGTGTGTGTGTGTGTGTGTGTGAAAGTATGTGTGTGTGTGTGTCAGTGAGTCTGTGGAGACGATAACTGACGAACGAATGGACCGATTCGAACGAAATTTGGAACAAAAATCACAATCCGTAAACACTGGAAGCCTATTGTTTTTATACGAATTCGAATGTTCAGAACTCCCCTAAATTTTCGAGTGAAATTTTGAAAAAATCGTTAAAAAATCAAAAACGCTAATAAAGTTACGCCAATAGACATTTTTTATGCATTTTTTCATTAGAAAACGATTGCCATAAATTTTAGAGCGCTAACATGAACCGTTTTCGAGATATTGCGCATTTTTCAAAAAAATTATCAAGAAGTTATATAAAATAAAATAAAAATATTTCCTATTGAGAAACATGTTTACTTTTCATATGTAATACCATGCGATCAATCGGGTGACGTCATTCTCGTGGATCTAGCTCGTTCCATTCATGGAAAGAGATACTTTGAGAAATACTTTTGTATTTGAACTCTAATAGTCATTTATCTGCTGTAAGAATAACTTATTTCTCCCTCCATAACGCTTGGCGAGATTTTGGCGACGAATTTGGCGGAATGTCGCCAACTTGGCGACATTTTTAATTGTTGACAAATTAACAAGAATCTCGACAAATTGATAAAAATGACACTACGTCAATGAAAATGACGACTAATTGAAGAATATTCAATATCTTGGAAAGAATATAAGTATCTACTATAAGACTAACATTTTTTTAACAGTAAAAGCAGTAAATTCTTTGCATAATATAAGGAAAGTCATGAGTTGCCCACATCAGATATTATTAATATGCAGCCATTTTGTTTTTATTGATTTGTTAGGGAATGTTAATAAAATAAATTGGCGATGCTCTTCTATTGACTAATACGAAGGCATGTGAAAGGGGGTGCCATTTGTTGCTGAATAATACTAATCAAGTCATGTAACTGCAAAATAGCCGCGATTCAATTATTGAGTTCGTGACGTCATTATCTCTCCCATCGGGGTGGGGAGGTACTCCCGAGGTCGTGCATTGCCGAACTGAGTATCCTTCAAAAGGTTCAACAGAAAGGAGAACGTGCTATAATTGGGAGAAAAACAACGAATAAGGAACGATATAAGTTTTCCGAACACCTTCTTACAAAATTTGCAAAAAAAAAAAAAAAACAGGAGTTACGTAAAATTCGATTCCCGTATGAAGAGGTCGAGTTGAGCCGCACTTCAGTGTTTTAATATCCATTACCAGTTCTATACACATTGTTCTTCCGTAAGTACCCTATATCTTCAAAGGAAAACTCAACGAGTCTATACGTTAGGTGAAATTACAATACAGTGACCATGCGCAACCGAAAAAAGTGATTTCAGCGCAGATTAAACGTTATGATAACGAACACAACAAAGCTAGATAGAAGGAAAACGGCAATTACACAATTGTAGAGCACTGTCGAATAAATAGTAATCGACCATAAAAATACTTACTGGCCTTTATTTGACACAAATTATTGGCAAATGACTGTCTTATTCAGCATTGCAAAAATAAGAATACTTATATACACACGAATCCAATGTAAAACTTGTTCAAAATACCCTTCCCACTCCCATCAGCAATAATGCACATTTGAATTCGAGAGAGAATATTACGGCGTTCTTCAACCAGCATTATAGATATTATTGTGTTATAGGCTCTGATGATACGACTTATAGATAGGTATTTATTACCTTCCTTATACGAGTTTTGTTCGTTCCTTATGATATGACATTTTGGCATGTATTTATTGCCTTTCATATACGCGTTTCGCGAGTTCCTGGCGTTGATTAGCTATTTACACAGTACAGTACAACCTTCATTGACTGTTTTCGTCTATCATCTTGTTTTCCTCAGTTCGCTATGCTAATTTTTTGAATTATCTGCTTGTGGCGCTGCAATCCCTTTTATTCAATGACATTGCAACTTAACTATTGAAATATTTAACGTGTGCAGTCATGGACCTTTCTATTATTGGAGGTGCGATTGTTATTGGGAGGTGAAAGTTACTGAGTGGGGGGGGGGGGGTTACCAATATTCCTACGAGTGAATGGAGATGAGATTGTAATGCCTAAAGAAACTGAAAGCTGTATTCAGCTCACGGAATTAGAGATGAGACCACGTCTATGATTTCGGTGAATAGGAAAATTAATATTAAGAGGTCATCCCAATTTAAAAATTCAGAATAGGAATATTTAAACTATGCAGTTCAAGAGACGTGCAAATTCAAATTCCTGTTTCAAACAATGTTCGTATATAGATTTGAACTGAATTATAAAACCCATGAATTTAGAGGAGGCAGTCTCTTTATCTCCATGGTATGACCAGAAAATGATCCACTGATGCTGAATCCAATACAAAAAAAAGTGTTATAAATACCCCCCCCCCTTCCTAAATGGAGTTATTTGCCATAGAAACTAATAACTTTTCACAAAATTTGGGGAAAAAAAAGCTGAAATTTTTTCTGAGTGAAAATTTTCCAATGCAAGAAATTGCAAATGTTGCGTTTAAAACTTAGCTTTATTGCGTTTAAAATTTGCTCTTTGTTTATTCTTTTTCTATTACTCGTCGTTATGTTTCATTGTTTTACCCCAATTTTCAGTGTCCGTTTGGCGGAAAATGGTGGCTCAGAATTGGAAATGTCCATTTCTGTTTGTTAAAGAGAAATAGTACCCGCTCCCAGCAGAGGTCCCACCAGCAGGGTCCTACGCTTGGGCATCCATAAGGGAGGGTAAGAGCGGGAACTTCCCCGTCGTGGACATTGAGAGTCATAAACGTGGACGTTTCGCTAGTCAATGTTGTACATATTATCATTGAGTTTACCCTACTGACATCAGTGCTTTGCCCTCCCCCCCCTGGGAAATGTTCTATGGACGTCCACGGTCCTGCTTAGCGCGAGAAACGCGCGGGTTCGGCTGGTTTGACACAATAGGGTTATTGACGAAATTCTGTCTTATTCATGAATACTAAAATAAACTTTTATTCATAGGAATTTAATGCCCAGTCTCTTAAGAATGACCTCCGTCAGCAACAATGTATATTTGAGTTCCACGTGAGGGTTCTGCTGTTTTGACACAATAGGGTTATTGGCGAAATTCAGTCCGATTCTGGAATCCTACAATAAAAAAAACTTTCATGCATAGGAATTCAATTTACAGTCTCTTAAAAATATCCTCCGTCAGCAACAACCCATATTTGAACGTCACAAAAAATAGAATAGCGTACTTTGCCAAACATTGCATGCTTCACTATGTTATAGACACCGATGACTTAGTTATAGGCTTTTTGACTTTATTACCTTTTATAAGCGTTTTGTTCGTTTCTCGTGTAGATTTTCTTACTCACTGGACAATTATCTAATGTATTGTAACTCGGTTTCCCCTCTATATCGTTCTGTTGATGAATTCGTTATCCTAATTTTTTTAATTTTTACCAAAGACGCTGCAATCACTTTTATTCGATCAAGCATAGCCATTGTATCATAAAGACGTTACATGTGCACTCACGGACCTTTCCTTAAAAAGGTTCTTTGGAGTTTATTGAACTTTTTATTAAATTTGCGTATTTGCGCATATATCTGACATAATAAAAGAAGTTGTTTATCTGTGTGTGCGTCGTCTAGTTATGTCTATATCTTTGCATTCTAACAATGTGTTTTTTAATAACTACATTTTCCTTTTTTCTGTGATTTCATAATCAAACACGTAAAAATTGAAATTTCCGATTCCGCTCGCGAAAGAATTCTTTCTCGGCGATTTTGTAAATGCACTATTTAAGTAGCGGACGCTTAATTAGAACCACTGCCACACCGGACAATTCGTTCTATCCATTCGTAATTATAATGCATTTTAACCAATACAAGCTATTCCAAAGAACATATAACTTAAAGCGATTTTCTTTTAATTTATTTAATAAAAATGACAAAATCCTATTAACTATTTATCCTATTAACTATTTTATTAGTATATGGGACACATTTTATTTATTGGAAATGTTTCTGTACGGGGCCGTATAAAAGTTTAAATTTTGTATTTCTTCAAATTTAATCCCCTAAACATAACATTTAAAACATAACATTTAAAAAGTTTAACATAACATTTAAAAAGGTAAACATGAACAACATAAGATATAAGGATGAACATTAAAGCAGGTAAATAACTAGCTGTCAATATGAAAAAATATCTCAACTTCAGCTGAATGATATGATATATCAATCATCAGTCTTGAATAGCTCTGGAAAAAGAACGATGTGCAGAAATGTTTTTATAAAATATTGGAGGTAGAAAATTGCAAAATCTAGGAGCAGTAAAGAGATAAAATTTCCGAAATTTAGCAGAGTTGGTTCGAGGAGGTCAAATAATTTCTCACCTCAGCCTGAAGTTACATTGACTACCACTCACACTTTTATGTACATAAAATATAATAAAAGCTTTTGCAAACATAAAGTTGCCTAAATAGCAGAATCAAAAAGAGGGCTCTTAATGCTACATTTAAATTAAGGTTTCGATAACTTTCATTTTAAAGCGACGTAATCCTCAACATTAAAATTCCGCCAACACTACAGTGTTTCAAGTACGGTCATCAATATTTGCCATCACGAAGCCTCGTGTTCCAATTCTACAAAACGTGAATTATTTTTATTGTCACTTTATTTGTTAATCTTTACAATTAAATTCATGATTCGCGAATTTTCATCCGGAGAGTCACTGTCTCACTCGAGTTATTTCATATTCTCTGCGGGAAAGTAGGGGGGATGTAGGTCACGTGACAAGGATTATCGTGACAAGATGAGAATATTGGTCACGCGATCTTATCAGGAGAAGCGTAAAATTCGCATCGACAAAGATTTCGTGTTTTACAAAGCATGTGATAATTCTTGGACACTTGCTCAGATTTTGATGAAAATTTTATGTTGTATTTTCTTCTCTGCAATAGACCCACTTGACCTACTCACGCTAAACTTGAACTGAATTTTGTTGCTCTACAACTTTTGCAATTCGGGGGGGGGGGGGGGGGGGGGGCAAACGAAGGGGATTCTGGAGCCGGGTCAGGAACTTGCTAAAAGACTCATTGCTATAAAAGTAGTTGCTACAATTAGTACTACACTAGCGGACAAAGCGAGTTACCTTGGGTTAAATTTCATTAAAATTTTACCCATGAAATCCATTTAATCCATAAACTTTTGACTCCAAAATAACGCAGTATAAATCCATCCGCTATTATAAATCCCCCAGGTATACTCTAAAAGATCTGGCAAAACCTTTAAAGAAAATATTAATATTTCCAATCCCTTAATGACTTTTGCACGACTTAAAAAAAAATCTGATGTGGGCAACACATGACTTTCCTTATACAATGCAATGAATTTACTACTTTTACAGTAAAAAAAAATGGTTTTTCTTATAGTAGATACTTATACTCTTTTCAAGATATTGAATTTTTGACAATTAGTCGTCATTTTCATTGATTTAACGCCATTTTAATCCATTAGGCGAGATTTTCGTTAATTTGACAACATTTCAAAAAGTCGCCAAGTTGGCGACATTCCGCCAAAATCTCGCCAAGCTTTACTGACGGAGAAATAAGTTATTCTTATAGCAGATAAATGACTATTGACGCTCAAATACAAAAGTATTACGCGAAGGTTTTTTTTCTCATGAATGGAACGAGTTAGATCCACGAGAATGATGTCACCCAATTTACCGCATGGTATTATATATGAAAAGTGAACATGTTTCTCAATAGGAAATATATTTTTTATTTTATGATTTTTTGATAATTTTTTTGAAAAATGTGCAATATCTCAAGAACGGTTCATGTTAGCGTTCTAAAATTTATGTTAATCGTTTTCTAATGAAAAATTAAATACGAAATATCTATTTGCGTAACTTTATTTGCGGTTTTGATTTTTTGACGTCTTTTTCAAAATTTCACTCGAAAATTTAGGGGGCTTTCTGAACATTCGATTACGTTTAAAAACAATAGGCTTCCAGTGTTTACGGATTGTGATTTTTGTACTATATTTCTTTCGAATCGGTCCATTCGTTCGTAAGTTATCGTCTCCATAGACTCACTGACACACACACACGCACATAGACATCACTTCAAAAATGTTTGATTCGTGATCAGAGATGCTTGAAACGTGCTCTCCCTTCGAAAACTCGAATTCGAATTTTCGACCCCATCACAATACTTTCCTTATACATTATGTATATAAGGAAAGTAATGATGTGTACATCCACCATTAACGCACTGACGTGGCATTAATGATATCATTTATTTTTAAAGATATAGCTAAAAATGTCGTATAAATAAAACAGTTTATAGTCCAATAATCTTTAATTTTAACAAATTTAAATGTCTCATTTATTGGCATACTCCTAATTTTAACAGCATAGGTTAAAATTTGAAATATTTACGTATATTTCCGCATTTATTAATATTAAAATTTATTCTTATGTCATGGAACATCCGAAATTGAAATTAATAATAATAATAACTTCGCCAGAAGAAGTATAGGGAGTAAAAATTATAGTGACGACTGGTTTAGACAGTCGAGAAAAGGCTTTTCTTCTTTAGGAAACACAAGAAGCGCAATATTCACTCGTGAGAGCTAGATTGGTGACCGATGCAAGGACGGCAAACGTGACTGAAGCAGGCAGAAGAGATTACCTGCGGCGAGATAAGTAAAAAGAGGTAAAAAACCAAGTGTGAAAGAACCAGAGGCGGGGCACAATAAATGAAAGATTAAATAGCGAAGAGAAAAGTGAACGTAGAACGAAATATTCAAACTAATTATTTAGTGAGTAAAACACGAATATTAGAGCCTTTTATCTTTCACTGCAAAGCATGATACTGTATAAGGAAAGTATTAAAATCGTGTCGAAAATAGCAAAGCGAGTTTTCGACAGATCTATAGGTTTTGGGACCTCTAGAAGAAGAAAAATCTATTTTAGCATGATGTCTGTGTGTGGGTGTGTCTGTCTGTCTGTGCAATGTTTGTATCCAATTAAAATTCAAATAAATTGATCAAATTTGCTAAAATGTGGTAGATAAGTCACATGTGGGTTATCCTGGTACTGATTAGATTTTGGTACGATTCAGGAAAAAATAACTGGCTGCTTTTGTTTTTTTGCGAAATGGCCAGCAAAAATTGTATGGTTCGACTCTAGCTGATAAGCTAAATTGTCCCAATTACACAAAATTTGGTAGATAAGTCACTTGTGGGCTCCTTTGATGCTGGTTATATTTTGGTACGACAAGGAGGAAAAGAATCTGCCCTTTTTGTGAAATGGCTTGCAATTCTAAAATAGCCAATTTAAAATAAAACACTATATATGCTCAAATGTATCCATTAAATGCTTGTTTTATACGTAATTTTTGACGACAAATATAATAAGATCCGCCCTATTACTCAAAGGCGGACTATTCTTACAGATCTTACAGATCTGTACAGATCTTACAGATCTTACATTTTTCAATAAAATTTCTTAAAACTTAGTAGTTAAGTCCCAGGATGATTATCTTGATGCTGACTAGATTTTTAGATTTTTCAGAAAAGTAAAACCGACTCTCTTTTGTGAATTAGCCAGCAAAGATAGTAAAAATCTGAAATAAATGATTAAAACTGTTGAAATATATTAAGTACTTGTTTTTCATGTAAAGTTTGACATTTAAGCGAATGAGATTGACCCCATAAATGTAGACCATTTCAGAGATATTTTAGTTTTTTCGAATTTTGAAAACCTCGAGAACTTAAAGTGGATTAAGTTGCCAAATAAAACAAAGATACAATAAAAAGGCGAATTAGATATAATATCAGAAAAATGTTTATGTTATTTTCTGCAATTAAATTTAATTTAATGGATAATGGAATGAAAAATGACAAAAAAATTTGAATCTGCCAGGAAAGTCGTGTGCTGCCCACATCAGATTTTTAAATTTTAAAATGGAAACCAACAGGTCTCGGAAGCTATATGAGTCAACCGAACTAGAGGTACAAAATACAAAATTCTAAATGTAAAATACGAAATGAAAGTAAGTTGCCGATCTAGTTCTCGCAGTGGATGTTGCGCTTCATGTGTGTCCTGACGATGAAAACTATTTTTTGACTTCGAAACTAGTCGTCACACATTATTTATGTGTTGTTCGATACTTTTAACGAAGTTATTTTAGTTTTATTAACACTTTACAACAAAGTTGAAAAGTGTTTATGACTTTGTTCATTCTGTCTGTCTGTCTGTCTGTCTGTCTGTCCGTTAGCACGATAACTGCCGTAAAAATGACTTAATGAAAATGAAATTTTAGTATGTTGTTCAGACGGTCTGTAGGACCTATGGGAATATAAATGAATAATATCACACAATTAGTTTTGGATTGAACCCGGGTTGAAAAAATGAAATACATTGAGCCCTATGGGACCTAATTTTTCTAACATTTTTTAAGCGGATTTAAAATTCACAAATTGCTTCGAAAATTTTAGGTAATAGTCAAATTGTTCCATAAAATATATAAAAAAAAATTCAGCTAAATATATTCAGTAGTTTTTTAAATAAAAATTAAAATAATAATTACACATCTTATATGAAACGATCACGTGACCATGATATGAAACGATCACATGACCCACTTCAAAATGAGATATGGCATCCATCTTGTTTCAAATTCGTGATTTTTTAAAGTTCCTTTTAATTCATATTGAGTGTTGTATCCGTCTTAAAACCGATTTATTTTTGCTTAAATTCTGTGCATCTACATACTGAAACAACGCAATTGCAATATATCTGAGTTTAAATGATCATCCAAATTTGATTATTTCTATAACGAAGCCTATTTTTCACTTATTTAAATGTAAACAGCAAAATATGTAGAATGAGTTGTATAAGAATTACTGTAATTTTTTAACACAAAATTATTTAGGTCATAGAGTCTGCATAGCTGATATGAATGAAATATTCATTGATTTTACAGAGAGAAGGACGATTTTTTTCGATGAAGTTTTAAGCATAGAGTTAAATTACTTGTAGCTCCATGGTCTTAATTTTTAAATAAAATAAATTATTACTTTCCTTATATACATAATGCATAAGGAAAGTATTGTGACGGGGTCGAAAATTCGAATTCGAGTTTTCGACGGGAGAGCACGTTTCAAGCATCCCTGATCACGAATCAAACATTTTTGAAGTGATGTCTGTGTGTGTGTATGTATGTGTGTATGTGTGTGTGTGTGTGAAAGAATGTGTGTGTGTGTGTGTGTTTGTCAGTGAGCCTGTGGAGACGATAACTGACGAACGAATGGACCGATTCAAACCAAATTTGGTACAAAAATCACAATCCGTAAACACTGGAAGTCTATTGTTTTTATACGCAATCGAATGTTCAGAACCCCCCTAAATTTTCGAATGAAATTTTGAAAAAATCGTCAAAAAATCAAAACCGCTAATAAAGTTACGCAAATAGAGATATCTTATGTAATTTTTCATTAGAAAACGATTGGCATAAATTTTAGAACGCTAATTTGAAACGTTCTTGAGATATTGTACATTTTTCAAAAAAATTATGAAAAAGTCACATAAAAAAAAAAAAAATTCCTATTGAGAAACATGTTCACTTTTCATATGTAATATCATGCGATAAATTGAGTGACATCATTCTCGTGGATCTAGCTCGTTCCATTCATGAAAAAATATACTTTGAATAATACTTTTGTATTTGAACGCCAATAGTCATTTATATGCTGTAAGAATAACTTTTTTCTTAGTGCATAACGCTTGGCGAGATTTTGGCGACGAATTTGGCGGAATGTCGCCAACTTGGCGACTTTTTTGAAATGTTGCCAAATTAATGGAAATCTCGCCAAATGGATAAAAATGATGCTAAATCAATGAAAATGACGACTAATTGTCGAAAATTCAATGTTTTGGAAAGAATATTAGTATCTACTATAAGAAAAACCTATTTTTTTACAGTAAAAGTAGTAAATTCATTACATTATATAAGGAAAGTCATGTGTTGCCCACATTAGATTTTTATAGTATTGTGATGAATGACATGAATGTGAAATTATTTATGAATGAAATGCTGCTTTTTAGAGAGAGCCAGGCGTGTTATTACTTTCCTTATATACATAATGTATAAGGAAAGTATTGTGACGGGGTCGAAAATTCGAATTAGAGTTTTCGACGAGAGAGTACGTTTCGAGCATCCCTGATCACGAATCAAACATTTTTGACGTGATGTCTGTGTGTGTGTATGTGTGTGTGTGTGTGTGTGTGTCTGTGCTTGTGTGTGTGTGTGTGTGTGTGTGCTTGTGTGTGTGTCTGTCTGTGTGTCTGTGCAATGTATGTATCCAATCTAACTCAAAAACTAATGGATCGAATTTCATAAAATTTGGTAGGTAAGTCACTTGGATGTGACCCTGGTGCTGATTAGTTTTTGGTATGATTCGTAATGACAGAACCCACCTTTTTTTGCGAAATGGTCCGTAAAAATTTCATTTATCCACTCTAGCTAAAATACTAATTTACCAAATTTCACAAAATTTGGTAGATAAGTTACTTGTCGGATAATCTGGTACTGATTAGAATTTGATACGATTCGTAAAAAAAAAACCCGCCTTTTTTACGAAATGATCCGCAAAAATTCCATGTATCCGCTCTAGCTAAAATACAAATTGACCAAATATCACAATATTTGGTAAATAAGTTACTTGTGGGACACTCTGGTGCTGATTCGATTTTGATACGATTCGGAAGATAACACTCTGCCTTTTTTACGAAATGGCCCGCAAAAATCGCGAAAATCTAAAAAAAAAAAAAAAAAAAAAAAAGACTACGTATGCTGAATCATTTATCAATTAAATTCTTGTTTTATACGCGATTTTTGACGAGGAAAAGAATATAACACTCTCCATTATACTTTAGGACTAACCGTTCTCAAGATATTTGAGATTTCCTGCATTTTTGTTACGCCGCTTTCGGAAAAATGTCCAATTACCAAATAAAAACAAAAATTGAATTAAAAATGCAAATTTAGTGTTATTTGGTGCAATTAAACTCAATATAATGAATTATTAAAGAAATAAACAAAATATGAATTTAAGTCTGCAGGAAAAGTCATGTGCTACCCACATCAGATTTTTACTTTCCCTGCAATTCATGGTGATATACAGGGAAAGTATTGGAATCATGCCGAACATCGCAACTCGAATTTTCGACGAATCTACACGTTCGGAAACCTCTAGAAAACGAAAAAACTATTTTTAGCGTGACGTCTGTGTGTATGTCTGCCTGTGTGTCTGTACAATGTATGTATCCACTCTAACTCAAAAACTAATAGACCAAATTTTATAAAATTTGTTAGGTAAGTCACTTGGGTGTAACCTTGGTGCTGATTAGTTTTTGGTACGATTCGTTAAAACAGAACCCATCTTTTTTTTTAGAAATGGTCCGTTCAAATTGAGTTTTGCTGCAAAAAATTGAGTTTATCTGCACAAAAAACAAGGTTAAATTGAGTTTTGCTGCAAAAAATTGAGTTTAGCTGCACAAAAACAAGGTTAAATTGAGTTTTGCTGCAAAAAATTGAGTTTAGCTGCATAAAAAACAAGGTTAAATTGAGTTTTGCTGCACAAAAAACACGCGTGCATACTTGAAATTACACTGAATCTGCACATTTAATTTCATTTTCGCTTTTATTGGTAATTGCAGGAATATTCAAAGGCGGCGTAGCAAAAAAGCGAAAAAACTAAAATATCTCGAGAACGGCTAATGCTAGGGTAATGGGGTTGGTCTTATTCTTTTTATCATCGAAATGGATACATTTGAGCACACGTAGTCATTTATTTTAGATTTTAGTGATTTTTGCAGGCCATTTTGCAAATAAAACCAGGTTATATTTTTCCGAATCGTACCAACATCTAAACAGCATTAGGGTAACCTGCAAGTGACTTATCTAACTAATTGTATGAAATTTGGTAACTTAATTTTTTAGAATGGATACATGCGAGTTTTGCAGGCCATTTCGCAAAAAAAGTGGGTTCTGTTATCTCAAATCATATCAAAATCTAATCAGCACCACAGTGACCCACAAGAAACTTATATACGAAATTTTAGGATATTTGGTCAATTAGTTTTTCAGAAGTCAATAAGTGTCTCTCTCTCTCTCTCACACACACACACACACACACACACACACACACACACACATACACAAACACACGCTAAAGATAGTTTTGTTTTGTTCTAGAAGCCTCAAAACGTGTAGATCCCTGGAAAACTAGAGTTGCGATTTTCGGTATAATTCCAACAATTTTATATTTTCCCTATACATTACCATGTATTGCACGGAAAGTAAAAAAAAATCTGATGCGGCCAGCATATGAACTTTCCCTGCAGACTCATATTCACATTCTCTTTATTTCTTCAATAATTCATTAAATCGAGTTTAATGGCATAAAATAACATCCCATAATTACTTTAAATCACACTAAATTTGCACTTTTAATTCAGTTTTTGTTTTCATTGAATAACTGGGCTTATTTCCATAGGTACGTAGCGAAAATGCGAAAAAACTGAACTATCTCGAGAACGGCTAGTCCTAGTGTAATGGGGTTGGTCTTATTTTTTTCATCGTTAAAATTTACGTATAAAACAAGCATTTAATGGATATATTTGAGTATACATAATATTTTATTTTAGATTTTAACGATTGCTGTGGGCTATTTCGCAAAAACAGGCAGGTTATTATTTTCAGAATCATACCAAAATCTAATCAGTATCAGAGTAACTCACAAATAACTTATGTATCAAGTTTTGTAAAATTTAGCCAGTTTTTCAGCTAGAGTGAATACAGGTAATTTTTGCAGTCCATTTCACAAAAAAGGCAGGTCCTTTTATCCCGAATCGTACCAAAATCTGATCAGCACCAAGGTAACCTACAAGGAACTAATTTATTAATCAAATTTTATAAAATTCGGTCGATTAATTTTTTAGTTAGAGTGGATACATACATTGCACAGGCAGATAGACAGACAGACAGACACACACACACGTAACTCTAAAAACAGTTGTTTGTCTTCTACAGATCCCAAACCGTGTTGATCCATCGAAAACTCGAGTTGCGATTTTCGGCATCATTCCAATACTTTCCCTATACATTACATTACCATGTATTGCAGGGAAAGTAAAAATAGCAAAAAAGACCGAACTTTAAGAGGGTTGAAAGTAAGCCAAGTACAGAAAAATCTCACTCGGACAAAAGCTTTACTTTTTCGAGAAAAAAAAAGTCAAAATATTAAAATAATTTTTATATAATAATAAATGTTATCCTATTTCCGATAGAACAAGCATAAGTTGTTTAGATTTGTTAGGTTTGTAGATATAAACGTCCAAAGTATTTTCATTTTTCGCAACGCTACGATTTCAGCCCCGGGAACCCAACCATACTTGTTATTCACGTTAAATAACCGATAAAAAACATATTTAACCCATAATATTAAAGTCATTTTCGTGTTAAAAGTATTTTGGAACGAGAAACAGAGAAAAAATAATTTAATTAAACACTAAAAATATCCTTTCATTTTTTCTTTTTTTCCAAATCCGCGACTCGTTACAGCACGTGTCGCGAAAAAGTCGAAAATTATTTCACGTCATTTGCAACATATGGAGGCCTCCTAAATGATTTAATGGCGTGTTAACAAGCGTGTGTGATGTATTCGAAACGATTACTTTCGACTTTCATTAGGCATTTTTTGATACTTTATACAGGTTTCAAAAAGTTTAGAAGGAAATAATCATTTACAAAAATGTATTAAAAAGAGTTTTTACTTTCCCTGCAATACATAGTAACGTATAGGGAAAGTATTAGCATCATATTTAAAAATCGCAACAAGAGTTTCCGACGGATTTATACGTTTTGGGACCTCTAGAATACGATAAAACCATTTTTAGAGTTACGTGTGTGCGTGTGTGTGTCTGGCTGTCTGTCTGCTTGTCTGGCTTTCTGTGTGACCACTCTAATTCAAAAACTAATAGACCAAATTTCATAAAATTTGATAGGTAATTCGCTTATGGGTGACATTGATGCTAATTACTTTTGAGTACTATTTGGTATAAAAAAAAACCTGCCTTTTATTCGTGAAATGGCTCGCAGAAAATGCTGTATCAACTCTCGATGAAAACCTAATTGATCAAATTTTACAAAATTTAATAGAAAAATCAGTTGTGGGTTATCCTGGTGTTGATTAGATTTTGGTACGATTCAAATAATCTGCCTTCTCTACAAAATGGTCCGCAAAAATCGTCAAAGTTTGAAATAAAAACTACGGAAGTTCGAATATGTCAATTAAATTCTTGTTCCGTACGTTATTTTTAAAGATAAAAAGAATAAAACCAACCCCATTACACTAGGACTAGCCGTTTTCGACATAGTTTAGTTTTTTTCGCTACAACACCTTTAAAAATACGCCCAGTTACCAATTGAGAACGAAAATCGCATTATAAATGCAAATTCCGTGTCATTTTAAATAATTTTGAGTGTTATATTGTGCCATTAAACTCAATATAATTAATTATTGAAGAAATAAAGTAAACGTGAATATGAGTACGCAGAGAAAGTCATGTGCTGCCCACATCAAATACTTTATGTTGTTAAAAGTACTAACATGAATTATAAATAAAATATATACTATATCTCCATTTGACGCTCATTCGTATTCTCTATATTATTTAGGCCCATTTATATCATAAATAGAATCAAAATAGAAAGAAAGCATGTCCTTTCGTGGCCAAGTTTTCATTTTAAAATGTGTCTTAAAAACTCAATAGATGTCTCTTTTAATTTTTCCTATAATGCATGGTAATGTATAGAGAAGGTATTGGAATCGTGTCGAAAATTGGAACAACAGTTTTTGGCGAATCTACACTAGACGTCTTAATCATTCTAGAACACGAAATCACTGTTCTTAACTTTAAGTCTGAATGAGTCTGTCTGAGTGAGTTTATCTCTATGTGTGATTGTTTCCACTATAGCTCAAACTGTTCGACAAAATTTGGCAGAGATAAATCATCGGTGATAAAACTGAAATAACTTCATTAAATGCAGCATACAATACAAAAATAATAGTATCCAGCAGTTTTGAAGATAAGAAGCAACAGTCTTTGTCAAGACACACAAGAAACGCAACATTCACGCCAAACAGAAAAATAGGCGATTGATGCAAGGACAGCAAATGTGACTGTAGCAGGAGAGCGGTGTTGTCAATAGCGAGAAAAAAAGAGGTAAAAATCTCAGGAGGAAAGAACAAGAGGTGGAACACTTTGAATTAGCGATAAAAACCAAAGAGAGTGAACGTTCAACAAAGGATTCAAAAGCATGTGTTCAGTTTAAATCAATTGAATCCTTTGGCAACAGGATTTCCCTGCTTCACTCATGTTTGCTGCTCTTGTATTAGTCGCTCATTTTGCTCACGAAGTTTTCGGGTGTCCTGTTCTTCGTCTTCTAAATCGGTCGCTACAATTATTTTTGTATTCAATGATAATTTTAATTAAATTATTTTAGTTTTATTACTATGGCAGCAGTTTAAGATGCATATAAGTCATTTGTGAGTTTACCTTGGTGTCGATTAGATTTTGGTACGGTTTTAGTAAAAAGAAGCTGCTTTTCTTGCAAATCGGCTCCACAAAAATTGAAAAAAAAAATATATTAAGTAAAACACTAAATGTATTATTGATCAAATGCTTATTTTATACATAATTGTTGCCTACGAAAAAGAATATGGCCAGCCCCATTATTCTAAATCAAACCGCTCTCAAATTATTTTAGTTTCTTGGTATTTTTACACTGTCCCATTTGACAAATATCGTCGCCAAATATAAACGGAAATTAGTTTAAAAAGGCAAATTCGGTGTCATTCCAAATTGAAACACTGTCGTTTTGAGCAATTAGTTTCGATAAAATGCTTTATGAAAGAAAGGGAAAAAATCTGACGTGGGCAGCACATGACATTCCCTGCAGAATCATATTAGAGTTCTTTTTTTTCTTCAATAATTCATTATATTGAGCACAAAATAACACCCAAAATTATTTAAAATGACACTGAATTTGCATTTTCAATTCAATTTTATTTCTCATTGGGTAACAACTTATTTTCAAGAGTGGAATAGCGAAAATGGGAAAAATTAAAATATCTCGAGAATGACCAGTCCTAGTGTAATGGGGTTGGTCTTATTCTTTTCATCGTTATACATTACGTATAAAAAAAGCATTTCATAGATATATTTCAGAATCAGTAGTTTATTTTAAATTTTGGCGATTTTTGCGGGTCATTTGCAAAAAAATACAGGTTCTTTTCTTTCCGAATCGTACCCAAAATCTAATCAGCACTAGGGTAACTAACAAGTGACTTATTCACCAAATTTTGTAAAATTTGAGTGATTAGTTTTTTAGCTAGAATGCATACAAGCATTATTTGCGGACCATTTTGCAAAAAGAATAGTTTTTTTATATCTCGAGTCGCACCAAAAACTAAACAGCACCAGGGTCATACACAAGTAACCTGCCAAATTTTATGAAATTTGGTCCATTCGTTTTTGAGTTAGAGTGGATACATGCATTGCACAAACACACGCAGACATGCAGACAGGCAGACGGATGCACACACACACACATCCATAATAGTTTTTCGTATTCGAGAGGTTCCAAAACGTGTAGATCCGTCAAAAACTGGAGTTGCGATGTTCGGCATGATTCCAATACTTTCCCTATACATTACCATGTATTGCAGGAAAAGTAAAAATCTGATGTGAGCAACACATGACTTTCCCTGCAGACTCCAATTCATCGTTTCTTTATTTCATTAATAATTCCTTAAATTTAGTTTCATTGCACTAAATAACACACATAAATAGCGGACACAAAATCGGCATAGCAAAAATACGAAAGAACTAAATTATCTCGAGAACGGTTTACACAATGGTTTAATTGCACAAAATAACGCCCACAATTATCTGAAATAACATTGAATTGGCACTTTTAATTCAATTTTCGTTCTCAGTTGGTAACTGGACTTGTTTTCAACGGTGACGCAGCGTAAATGCGATAAAACTAAATATCTCGAGAAAAGCTAGCCCAGGTATAATGGGGTTAGTCTTATCCGTTTTATTGTTAAAAAATATGTATAAAACAAGAATTTAAATGATATATCTGAGCATACGCAGTATTTTATTTTAAATTTTGACAATTTTTGCAGGGTCATTTCGCAAAAAAAGGCAGGTTATTTTTTTCCGAATCGTACCAAAATCTAATCAGCACCAGGATGACTCACAAGTGACTTATATGCCAAATTTTGTAAAATTTGATCCATTCATTTTTCAGCTAGAGTGGATAAAGGCAATTTTTGCAAGTCAGCAAAAATTTTGCAAGAAAAGGCGGGTTCTTTTATCTCGAATCATACCTAAAACTAATCAGTACCAGGGTCACTCAGAAATGACTTATCTACCAAATTTTATGAAATTTGGTCAATCACTTTTTGAATTAGATTGGATACATACATTGCACAGACACAAAAAATAGCTAATGACGCTAAAAATAGTTTTTTCGTATTCTAGAGATCTCGAAACATGTAGATCCGTCGAAAACTCGAATTGCGATTTTCGGTATGATTCCAATACTTTCCCCATAGATTACCATGAATTGTAGGGAAAGTAAAAATCTGATGTAAGCAGCATATGACTTTCTCTGCAGACTTATATCCACGTTCTCTTTATTTCAATTACATTTAATTCACTTTTAATTCAATTTTTGTTCTCATTTGGTAACTGGACTTATTTTCAAAAGTGGCGTAGAGTAACTGCGAAAAAATTAAAATATCTCAAGAACGGCTAGACCTAGTGCAATGGGGTTCATCTTATTCTTCTCTTAGTTAAAAATTATGTATAAAACAAGCATTTAATGGATATATTTGAGCATACGTAGTTTTTTATTTTAGGTTTTGACGATTTTTGCGGGCCATTTTGCAAAAAAAAGGCAGGTTATTTTTTTCGAAATCGTACCAAATTTTAATTAGCACCAGAGTATCCCACAAGCGACTATCTACCAACTTTTGTGAAATTCGGTCCATTAGTTTTCCAGCTAGGGTGGATACAGGCAATTTTTGTGGGCCATTTCGCAAAAAATGGCGGGTTCTTTTATTTCGAATCGTAGTAAAAACTAATCAGCACCAGGATCACACCCAAGGGTCTTACCTACCGAAATTTATGAAATTCGGCCCATTAGTTTTTGAGTTAGAGTAGATACATACATTGCACAGACACACAGACAGACACACACACAGACGTCACGCTAAAAATAGTTTTTTCGCATTCTAGAGGTCTCGAAACGTGTAGATCCGTCGAAAACTCGAGTTGCAATTTTCGACATGATTCCAATACTTTCCCTATACATTAACATGTATTGCAGGGAAAGTAAAACGGTATCAAAATAAGAGTTAGGAGCAAGATATCATAATATCCCTGCAGACTCCAATTCATCGTTTCTTTATTTCATTAATAATTCCTTAAATTTAGTTTCATTGCACTAAATAACACACATAAATAGCGGACACAAAATCGGCATAGCAACAATGCAATGCAATATACATTTAAAAATATGCTACGTCTATATATTCAGACATTTGGGGAAAATACAAATAATTCAGAAAATCGTTCATTCTAAAAATACTAAAAATTTGATAAAAATTGTCTCTATTTCTTATTTAGGATAAAAAGTTCCAAATTTTAAAAAATCAAAAGTCTAAAGAGAAAGAGACAAATTTAAACGAAATACTAAAAATGCATTTCTGAACCGTAATAAGACCCTTACTTTTATTTTATAAATGAATACAACTTGTTAGAGCTTTACGAGAATCTCAGACATTTTATCTCCGTAAACGAATCTTTGGCATTGGAATTCAAAGACCTCGTTAAGGTAATTGTCAAGTAATAAACGTAGCTCGTCCTTTAAATCCATGTTTCAAACTTTAAAACTTTAAAAATGAAAAGTACGTAACTACCAGACTTTTTTCTGACAAAAGTTAAATAAGATAATAAGCTTTATGCAATCGTATTTTCGTGAAATCTGTATACAAAATATACAATCTTACTTTCCCTACAATACAAGATATAAAGGAAAATTATTGTGATTAGATCAAAGATCACGTCTCTCAGATTTTGATGAATTCACATATTTTAATGAATTGTTCTTAAAAATCCTCGAATATGAATCAACCATTATTATGTAAAGCGGTATCCGTGAGCTGTGAGCTTATAGGTAACTGTCGAGCAAATTGACGGAAATTTGCTAAAGTCACAATTCACACATTCCCTCAATCCACATATTTCAATAAATTATGTTTAAGAATCCCGGAATATAAATCAACCATTCTTTAAGGTGATATCCGTGAGCTTATAGGTATGATAATTGCAAGGCAAATTGAGCAAATTGACTTAAATTTAATACGATTACCTGGTAAGATCAGAACAGGGAAACACCCTTTAATTTTTTTTAGCATTTTTTTTCTTTTGAAAATCCAAAAATATAATTTTAGAAAATGATGTTAAAAATCTGTAAATAAATTATCGTTTTCTAAGTATTTTTTTTTCTGTTTAGAAATGAAAAACATAGCTTGCGGATCTTTACCATGTGCCATTCCTGAATATTATACGCTTTCGGGACAAAAATGGAAAAATTCATAATAAGTACTAGCAGCAAACCCGGTCTTCGTGCGGAGTATATAATATAAAGAAACTTAAAATTCACAATTAAGTGCAAATCCGTATAGTATACTAAATTACATTTTTAATCAAAATATTCTGTTAAAATACTTAATACTATGTATGTTCCTAAAAAGATGTTTAAGAATCTATGTTCTTGCTAGACAAAATTATCTTCATGGGCAGATCTGAAGAATAAAACATCATGGCCCCTTTTGTAAGCAAATTTGCAAAAATAAAAGGAATTGAATCAATATATGCAAATTGAAAGCATTAAAATTGCATAGGACCCGTATCACTTATAAAGGTGAATATTAGAAAATATAACCTGGATTAGTACATTACATGTATAAACTGAAAATATCAATAAACCCATAATTGACTCCAATATATACCAGAATGAAAGCACTAAAATTATATGGGAATATATATATATATTTCCCCGTACTACTTATATTATCGCTGATTAGAAAATATGCCAGTGTGTTAGTAGAAGATTACCCGTATTACAATATGAGTCTCAAAAATATTTGCCGAAATAAAACAGATGACTTAATAAATTGAAAACATCAATAATCCCCGTAATATTTATAACAGAAGGTCGTAATTGATTCCAATATATGCCAATATATATCAAAATATGTGCCAATATACCTATACTACTTATATTCTCGTAGATTAGAAGATATAGCCGTGCATTTATAGAAGATTACTCGTACAATATATGAGTTTAAACAATTTTTGACATAATAAAACAATGGCATACTAACTTGAAAATATCAATAATCCCTGAATCAATAACCCCCAAAAATATAAATAATAATAATGTTTAAACCTGAAGACCGTAATTGATATTATCCTGTCAAAAATGCAATGTCAATGAAATTTATTTTATTTATATATCTTTATTATTCAAATCGGAAAAGATTTCATTAAAATCGTATGCAGCATAACACATTGGATTTTAATCCGTTGCTAAACGACATGATATCATTTGCTTCAAATAAATTGATGGAAATCATATCGTCTGAATAATGCTATCTCCATGGAAGGTTTGATGACATTTTCGTCAATTTAGCGATAATTTAAAAAATCGCCAAATTTATCGCCAAGTGGGACTGTAGAACTGATAGTCCCATTTTGCGACAAATTGACGAAACATCTAAATACTATCCCCTAACAAAACACAATTAATTACATTTATTAAAAGCAATTTTATGAATTTCATAATATTTTTATGAGTTTACAAATATTTTTATCAATTTGGTGATATTTTAAAAATTCGCTAAATGTGTTACTAAGTAGGAAGGATGGACTGACCGACAAATGCTACCGAAACATCATTTCAGTACTATTTTAAAAAAACAAATTTAATTTCATTGATTTACGTCGTTTTTATCAATTTTGCAACATTTCCGTTAATTTGGCTGAAATGTTGAAAGAAAAGTTTCCAAGTTAGCGATATTCCCCCAAATTCGTAGCTCTGAATTTGCGGATCTGAAGAATAAAACATCCTGATCCCGTTTGTACATACTAAATGAAAACACTAAAATTGTATCAGAAGATATATCAGTTCTACTCTTTTTCCGTTTCAACAATCGGATAAATGAATTTATTGGGTACACACAATGAGCTTATTGGCTAAAGACAATATATAAGCTTAAAAACTCTTTGCCAAAATAAATGAAAGTTATGTACGCACTCCGCAATTAATATAATAAAAAGAAAAATCAAACCTCTCTTTTCTAAAATATATTTTCATATTCATTTATTTATTATTTAAATCGAAAAAATGATAATTAAAATTAACAAACAGATGTAATTTAATTGCGTTTCGGAGCAACATGATATAAAATAGAATCTTCCTCATAAACTGCGAAATTAAATAACCATTTTGATTTCTTTATACTTTTCATTGTTCAGTAAAAACTTATTAAAAATAAACCATGGAGATAGATTTCCAATTTAAATTCATGTTTCAAACAATTCATGTTTTCAGAAAGTGAGTAATTGGCACAAAAAAATCTCCCAGCAAACTCAGAGATAATTCCCTTTCAAACGATTTTCAAGCTTTTTGTTTGGATAAACCACGGAGTTAGAGAGTCCTAGGAAAAAATTTCGTTTTCAATTAATATCTCAACAACCCCTGATTTTAGAAAATTGGAAACTTGTACTAGATGTAAGGGAGGATATTTTAAGGCTCCTCATAAAATTTCATTAAATTTAGTTTAGTCGTTCTCCCGTAATGATGAGACAAACAAAAGTTTCGTTTTCTACTAATATTTCGAGAACCACTCGTCATAGAAGCTCGAAACATGGACTAAATTTTAGGTGGAACTATTTCAAGGCTACTGACAAAATTTCATCAAATTCGGTTTAGCCGTTCTTCCGTGATGACAGACAGACAGACTAATTTTTAATTTTATTTATTAGATATTTACCTATCAAATAAATGACGGCTAATCCATTGTAAGCATAAATAAATAGAAATATTGTTTACGAGGCATCACGAGGCATTTCTGAAATATGTAATTATCCATCATATAAGCCCATAATATATTGCTCGCAAGAATAATATACGTATTATTTTATACTATTTCTAGTCTAAAAATCTAGAACTAGTTACTAGTTTTATGTATTTATTAAAAAGATATAAACCATATATAGGCAGGTGAAGACAATTTCATAATGAGATATGAATAAATTTACTCTCGAGGGGGTGAACGATATCTACCGAACAATCTCTAGACTACGCCGCTTTTTTGAACTTTTCAAAAAATTGAAGACGTAATAATGAATGTGCTAAACATTTTCACAAGGAAAGAAATTGTCATTTTGCACATATTTCCTTTTATCATGGAATCATTTACAGAATGTCACATAATAATATGTGTCATTAATAATATGTGCCGTACTTTATATAAGTTTTTAAATTTTAATAAAGGAAATCATAAAAATATAAAATATATATCCTATATTCACTACTACCAAATGCGCCAAGTACTTTTGTACTAAACACCTTGTACTTTTGCGCTAAGTACTTGTAAGTACTTTTACTAATAAAAAAACCACCAATTCTTAGGGCTCGTCACGTGCCATTTCCAACTTTGTAATTGTTTTTTTTTCATCTACCTCGCTTTGTTGTCGAATTCGTTTTCTTAAATTTTAAATTCTCCGTCGGGGACCCTGCAATCACTTTTGCTCGGTCGGGAATGATTACTTTAGTATAAATAGATCTAAAGTATACTCTTCTCTACAAATTCATTCGCGTACTTAGGGACTTTTCCAGCAACCCTGTATATCACTCAATGTTTCGTCCATAGCTTACTTGTGTTAAAATGGCTGATAACGCATACATCATTCGCAACGAACAAAGCGTATAGTGAACGATTTCTGGTAACGAAACTCGTTCGTAAATCAAGAACTGTCTATATTAATCTTAGTTGATAGGAGAGGTTAAGTGCTGTCGAATATTATACTTTTCTTTGATGACAAAATAAAAGTACAGGCCTATGGAGGATATAAAGAAAATTAAATAAATAACAGAAATATATTTTCGAAGTGTTATAAACATCTTCGTTTGCTAGAGAAAATAGAACTCTTAGAAAGAAATTGACAGCCTTCAACATTTATCTCCATAAACGACCTTTCAGCAGTAGAATTTAAAGACATCGTTAGGGAAATTGTTCTTTTTAGAGTAATAAGGGGCCTTGTTTGTATTTTAAATACCTCTTTAGAACATTTGAGAAGAAATAACTGAAGTTTAAGAACATTTCCCTAAAAGGAGAATAAAGCTAGAAAAAATCTAAATAACAATGAAGACAGGAAGTTGGTTAGAAATAATGCTGATGAGAACAACAAAATCTGGCTTTCTGACTTGTAGAGATAAAAACTGATTGAGAAGTAAATCTGAATAACAGATGAAAAAATAATCATAGATGGTAGCAAAGTCTATGTCATAAAGAGATTTTAAAGATGGGGCATTTTTTTTTTCGAGTCTCGTGCTGTTTTGTCTGGCATATTTTATAGAGAACTTCCTCGAAAGCTTTAACACCCAAAAATTAAATAGTTTAAAAAAGCCATTTGGTTTCAAATATATTGAGTATTAATTTTTTTTTACTTGTCTAAAATAGTTTTCTTTTAACTATTATATAAAAAGAGCTATACGCACTTATTGAAAAAAATTCACTATTTTAATAAATTTTCTCTAAATTAAAAGAAAAAAAATGATTTCAAACTGTAGAGCTTCTTGTCGAAATGAATTTCTTTTTCTGAATGCTAGATTTAAAATATTTTCTGAAAAAAAAAATTAAGGATAATGCGCACCATGTTTTAATAAATATGCAAATTCGGCATTTCTTTCGAACTAGATGTTTGTGCATTATTTTTAGAAAAAAATAGAAAAAGGTGGATTTTGAGAAGTTTGAGTTGAAAGACGTCCTACAGTTTTTCTAGATTGCTCAGCATTTGTTTTCCATTCTTTAAGTTAGATATTCAATCTCGACTTTTAAAAAAAATTTCTTCAGTAAATTCTAGTTATTCGAGTTGAATAATTCCCCCTTTTGAGCAAAATCGAATACCAGAAAAAAAAATTATTTTCTCATTTCGTAAATAATAGTTTAACAAAGTTCTTTTAGTTATCGAAAGACGCCACAGTTTTTAGATATGGAAACACTATAAAAGGCTTTTTTTTTTTTTCAAAACAAAATTTTGCAAGTCTCATATTATCTCAAAATAATCCGGTATGTATTTTTGCTTTTCATTCTGTTTAGTAACTTCCCAAGGGTTATCGGCTTTGATTAAAATATTGAAAAATGCGAGTATTTTTTAAAAAAATTAATTAACTTAAATTTTTTTTCTAAAATATTTAAGAAAATATTATGATAAGTTCTTCCTGCGAATGAAACTAATAACGTCTAAGAATGCAAACAAACCAAATTAGATCAGCTAATCTAAGTTGAAACAAGAGACAGAAAGCAAAGAATTACTCAAATGGTCATCCATTCTCCACCCGCGAACCATAGTCTTGCGGTGATTTCCACTCATCAGTACAATTCAGGCGATGATCATAGAGTATAAAAAATCGGCGGTGGCTCCATTCCAATGGAGCCGAACTCTTATAATAATAACATCGTCTAAAATAAAATTTAACTCAATGGAGACAAGGTAAACGGTATCAACCCAACTAATTTACGAGCAAGTAATTTTTATTTTAACATATATTATTCGAAATAAATGCAAAAAAATCGGCGGTGACTCCAATCCAATGGAGCTGTACTGTTGCGAGAATAACATTTTGTAAAAAATAACTCAAATTTTTATAATATAAAAAAAAACTATCCAAAATCCGATTATACACACTATCAAAGAGCTATAAATTCTTGCTTATTGTTTAAATTTATCACCTTTAGTTTTTAAGATACAAGCATTACAAACTTAAACGTAAAATTTTCATGCTTATTCAAATTAAAAAGACGATTACTTGAAAATTATAAAAGCATTTTTTTAAAATAAATATAGATGTAGAAACTAAACTTCATCATACATATTTTTGTCGCATACTATGTCTACTTTTTATAGTTTCAAAGATATTTCGAGTGAAAGTATGGAAATTGAAAATATTTTTTTCAAATTTTTTCGAAGAAATAGAGCTCAATGCAAAATTTAATTATATATACTTATTGAGTTTTAAAGAACTGCAAACGCTTGCTTATTCTTCAACAGTAGCTATTTTAGTTTTCGAGATAGAAGCATTACCAACAAACAAAATAGAAAATTTTCGATCATTATCAAATTACCAAGACCCTTACTCAAAAACTATAAGAACATTTTTAGTAATATATATAGATTTTAATACTAAATTATCTAGTACTAAAATCTATCTATCTTTCATAATTTGCTATATATTTGTAGTAAAGCTACTTTTAATTTAATCTAGTAGAGCTACTTTAAGTTTTTCGAATAAAGTAAATCTCAATATATATAAATAAATCTAACTATGTAAAATTGAAAATCTGTCTGTCTGATTGTTTGTCTCATCATCACAGGAGAACGGCTGAACCGAATTTAATGAAATTTTGTGGGTAGCCTTAAGATACCCCCTTCAATTTAGTCTAAGATTCGACTTTCTAAGACCAGGGGTTATCGAGATATTAATGAAAAACAAAACTTTTTCCTAGGAGTTCTACTCTCTAACTCCCTGGTTCCTCCAAACAAAAAAGGTTGGAAATCGCTGGTTTAAAAAGTGAAAGTGAATTAAAACTCTATCTCCGAGTTTGGTTGGAGATTTTTGCGCTAATTAGTCACTTCTTGAAAATATGAATTGTTTGGAAACATAAATGCCTGAAACGTGAATTTAAATGAAAAATCTATTAGAATGGTTTATTTTTCACAAGATTTTATTCAACAATGAAATATATTAAAAAATCAAAATGCTTATTTAATTATTAGCATTTTATGAGGAAGATTCTACCTTATATCACGTTGCTCCGCAACGAAATTAAATTAAATGTGTTTGTCAATTTTTATTATTATTTTTTCGATGTGAATAATAAATAAATGGATGTAAAAATATATCTTATAAATGAATGATGTGATTTTTCTTTTAATTATATTAATTGCAGATTGTGTTCATCACTTACATGTATTTTGGCAAAGAGTTTTCGAGCTTATATATTGTGTTTAGCTAATAAACTCATATATTGTGTTTAGCCAATAAACTCATTTAGCCGATTGTTGAAACAGAAAAAGAGTAGAACGGGTATATCTTCTAATACAATTTTAGTGTTTTCATTTAGTATATACAAACGGGATCAGGATGTTTTATTCTTTAGATCTGCAAATTCAAAGCTAAGAATTTGGCGGGATATCGCTAACTTGGCAACTTTTCTTAAACGTTGCCAAATTGACGAAAATGTCGCCAAATTGATAAAACAAAGCAAATCAATGAAATGAAATTTGTTTTTTTAGGAGAGTACTGAAATAATGTTTTGGTAGCATTTGTTGGTCAGTCCATCCGTCCTACTTAGTAACACATTTCATGAATTTTTAAAATGTCACCAAACTGATAAAAATGTTTTCAAATTCATAAAAATATCATGAATTGATAAATTTGCTCTTAATAATTGAAATTAATTGTGTTTTGTTATAAGTATTGTGATGACGTTTCGTCAATTTATCGCGAAGTGGGGTTATCAGTGCTACACTTGGCAATAAATTTGGCGATTTATTAAAATGTTGCTAAATTGGCGAAAATGTCGTCAAACCTTCCATGGAGATAGCATTATTCAGACGATATTTTTCCCACCAATTTATTTGAAGTAAATTATATCATGTCGCTTAGCAACGGATTTAAATCCAATGTCATTATGCGGCATACGATTTTTATGAAATCTTTTCCGATTTGAATAATAAAGATATGGATATAAAATAAATTTCATTGACATTGCATTTTTGACTGGATAATATCATTTACGGTCTTCAGGATTAAACATTACTATTATTGATATTTTCGGGAATTATTGATTCAGAGATTATTGATATTTTCGGGGATTATTGATTCAGGGATTATTGATATTTTCGGGGATTATTGATATTTTCGGGGATTATTGATTCAGGGATTATTGGTAGTTTCGGGGATTATTGATTCAGGGATTATTGATATTTTCGGGGATTATTGATTCAGGGATTATTGATAGTTTCGGGGATTATTGATATTTTCAAGTTATTATACCATTGTTTTTTTATGGCAAAAATTGTTGAAACCCATATATTGTACTTTGTACGAATAATTGTCTACAAATGCACTAGTATATCTTCTAATCTATGAGAATATAAGTAGTACAAGCATATTGACATATATTTTGATATATATTGGCATATATTGGAATCAATTACTGTATTTTATAAAGATTACGGCGATTATTGATATTTTCAATTTATTACATCATCTGTTTTATTTTGGTAAATATTATTGAGACTCATATTGTAATACGGGCAATCTTCTACTAACAAACTGGCATATTTTCTAATCTGCGACAATATAAGTAGTACGGGTATATATATTCCCATATAATTTTAACGCTTTCATGTTGGCATATAGTATTAGAATCAATTACGGCCTTCAGGTTTAAAGGTTACGGATTTATTAATTACGGGTTTATAAGTAGTACGTATCTCATACAATTTTAACGCTTTTATTTTGCATATATTGATTGAATTTCATATTTTTTGTAAATTTGCTTACAAAAGGGGCCAGGATGTTTTATTCTTCAGATCTGCAAGTGAAGATAATTTTGTATAGCGAGAACAGATATTCTTAAACTTCTCTTTAGGAACAATGAATTTAATATTTTAAGATAATATTTTGATTACAATGTCATTTATTATACTATAGGAATTTGCATATGAATGTCAATTTTAAGTTTCTTTATATTATATACTCAGTACGAAAAACGAGTATGCTGCTAGTCTATATAAATAAAATCGAAAATCTGTCTGTGTCTGTATATATGCATGTATGTATGTATGTATGTATGTATGTATGTATGTATGTATGTATGTATGTATGTATGTATGTATGTATGTATGTATGTATGTATGTATGTATGTATGCTTGCTTGCTCATCATCAAGGGAGAACGGAATCCAATTTCACGAAATTTTGTGGGTAGCCTTGGAATAATCCCACTTAAAATTGAGTCCATGTTTCGAGTTTCTAGGACCAAGGGTTATCTTGATATTAATTGAAAACCCATAGTTAAACTTTCCATAGACGTAGCATTCATTATACAGACGATATTTTCCCCCGTAAGTTTATTTGAAGAAAATGATATTATGGTGCTTAACAACGGATTTTAATCTAATATGTTTATGCCGCAGACGATTTTTATTAAAACTTTTCGAATTTAAATAATAAAAAAATGTATATAAAATAATTTTTTTGTTAATTGCTTTGTTGACTACTGAATTATATTACGGCCTTTAGGTTTGCGGCAGCAAAGACATCTATCAAAGATGCCACACGAGCCAAACCCGAATTATAAGAACAGAGGAGGAGCTAGCTTTTGCTCAGTGATTATAGTGTCGGTCTACGAAGCATCAGGTCCCTGGTTCGGGACCACGGCGACGCTCAATCGCCACAATGGTGACCCGGACGTGATCTGAACACGCAACCTTCTGATCTGACGACTTCGCCTCTCAGCACGAGATGGCAGCACCACAAGGAGTCAGAAGCCTTGACACTCCCTTCCTGATTGACCACGACTGTCCGTCACGCCGAGGCAACACGCCTCCCGGCCCTGACGTCACGCCGAGGCGACACGCCTCTCGGCCTCCTCATCAGCGAGGGGAGTGTGCGGCAGCAAAGACATCTATCAAAGATGCCACACGAGCCAAACCCGAATTATAAGAACAGAGGAGGAGCTAGCTTTTGCTCAGTGATTATAGTGTCGGTCTACGAAGCATCAGGTCCCTGGTTCGGGACCACGGCGACGCTCAATCGCCACAGGTTCAAAAACTACTGGGATTATTGATATTTTCAATTTATTATGTCATCTGTTTTGTTTTTTTTGGCAGAAACGATTGAAACTCATATTCTAGTACGGGTAATATTTCTATTAGTATACGGTTTCTAATCTAGGAGAATATAAGTAGTACGGTTATATCTTCCCATATAATTTTAACGCTGTCATTTTCGCGTATATTAATTTAATTTCATATTTTTTTTAAATTTGCTTACAAACGGGACCAGGGAGTTTCATTCTTCAGATCTGCCTGTGCAGATAAATTTTGTATATTGAGAACAGCGATACTTAAACTTATTATAGGAGCATTACTTTAAATATCTTAATAGAATATTTTGAATAAATAGTATAGGAATTTGCACATGATTGTGAATTTTATGTTTATTTTATCTAATCTATGAGAATATACGTAGTACGGGTTTCCCATACAATTTTAGCGGTGCTCGCATTTTGATATTGGAATTTATTACGGCTTTCGGGTTTAAAGATTAAGAGGTTATTGATATTTTCAATTTACTACGTTATCTGTTTTATTCTGGTAAATATTTTTGAAATTCACATATTGTAGTACGGATAGTCTTCTACTAATACATAGGTATATCTATAAGAATATAAGTAGTAGGTGTATAAAATCTTAGGGCATTCATTTTGGCATATATTGGAATCAATTACGGCCTTCCGGTTTAAAGATTACCGGAATTATTGATATTTTCAATTTATTATGTTATCAGTTATTTTTTAGCAAAGATTTGTGAAACGCACATATTGCAGATGGGTAATCTTCTACTAATACACAGGTATGTCTTCTAATATTCGAGAATATACATTAGTACGGGTATATCTTCCCGTACAATTTTATCGCTTGTAGTTTGGCATATATTGATTTAATTTAATATTTTTTGTAAATCTGTTTACTAGCGGGACCAGGATGTTTTATTCTTCAGATCTGCCCGTGAAGATAATTTTGTATACAGAGAACAGATATTATTAAACTTCTTTTTAGAAGCATTCATTTAAATATTTTATTAGAACGCTTTGAATAACAATGTCATTCAGAACATTATAGGAATTTGCACATGATTGTGACTTTTAAGCTTTTATATAATATACAATCCGTACGAAGAGTGGGTAAACTGGTAGTATATTATAATACTGAAGTTATTTTTACATATTCATAATCTGGAGCCTATTTCCAACAAAAAGAAGAAAAATTATTTACATTTTTATCTATTAGATTTATATATTTTGTGACGTCTTGTCAATTAGTCTTTCAGCTAAAGTGGATATACACTTTTCTGCGTGCGATTTTGTAAAACAAGGCAGGTTCTCTATTTGCGAATCGTACAAAAATAGAATCAGCACCAGACCAAGTTTTGTGAATTTTGGTCAATCAGTTTTTGAGCTAGAGTGGTTACACACATTGCACAGACAGCGAGACATATGCACAGACGTTACGCTAAAAAATGTTCCAAGCATTTAATGCATACGACGATTTTTGCGGGCCATTTCGCAAATAAAGGCAGGTCCTTTTATACCGAATCGTACCAGAATCTAATCAGCACAAGAGTAACTCACGAGAGACATACATGTAAAATTTTATGGAATTTGGTAAGTTAATTTTTGAGTTAGACTGGATACGTGCATTTCGCAGACAGACACACACACAAGCACTGGTACAGTCACACACACACATAGAGAGACGCAGATACATACACACAGATACACACACATACGCAGATACATACACACAGTCAAGCACACACATCCGCAGATACACATCCGGTCAAGCACACACATCCGCAGATGCACACGTACACACGCAGATACACACACACACTCACGCACACACATCCGCAGATACACACGTACACACGCAGATACACGCAAACAGTCACACACATACGCAGATACATACACACAGTCAAGCACACACATCCGCAGATACACATCTGCAGATGCACACGTACACACGCAGATACACACACACACTCACGCACACACATCCGCAGATACACACGTACACACGCAGATACACGCAAACAGTCACGCGCATACGCAGATACACACAGACATACACACACACACACATGTCAAGCTAAAAATAGGGTTCTCGTGTTCTAGAAGTCCCAAAATGTGTAAATCTGTCGAAAACTCGAGTTACGATTTTCGGCACGATTCCAACACTCCCCTTACATTACCACGTATTGCAGGGAAAGTGAAATGAAAAATATAAATGTCCCCGAAAGTGTAAAATATAAAATCTCAAAGTTTCAAACTAAGATGATTTCATCCTTTCACATGTGTTAAGTCGCGCATAAGTTACAAAACACAAATTCAATTTCACCAATAACACATCGCAGAACTCCTAGATTTCAAGAAATATTTTACTATATCACTGAATACACAGAATTTATACATCAAGGAAAAGTGTTTCCCGATTTCACGAATTTTCTGCAGTTTCACAGATTATTTCACTCTATACAGATAAATCTATATCCACAAACCGCTGTTTTATTTCAGCCATTTCCCAAGGAACATTTCGAACAACCCTCTGGGAAAACATACATTTTAAGTTGTTTCGTAAAGAAGATGGAATGCGATTTTAAATTGTGTTGTTATCCCCAATATTTTTATCTACATTCAGATTTTGTAATCACGTGTGGTTGTAGATGCTATAGCATTCTTGTATAAAGGATGGATTGTACAGCTAATCATATACATAAAGAGAAACAGCTGATCTGTTCGATTGCACACTGCAAACTAACATTTATTCTTTATTTTACGGAAAGCAGCAGTTTCTAGTTAAATGTACTAAAAGTATCGATCATTGCCATAAAAATCTGATGGTGACACCACATGACTTTTGTACAGACTCAAATTAATGTTTTTTCCTTATTTCTTTCAGAATTCATTAAATGGAGTTTGTTAGCACACACACAAAAAAAAAACACGGATAATTACTAGAAATTACGTTGAATTTATAGTTTTAATTACGTTTTCATTTTCATTGGGCGACTTGGGTGTAATTTCAAATGTGGCGCTGCAAAAATGTGAGAAAACTTTAATATCACGAGAAAGGTTAGTCTTTGACTGATGAGGTTGGTCCAATTATTTTGTCATCAAAAATGGCAAATAGAACAAATATTTAATAGTTATATGTAAGCATATTTAATCTTTCATTTTAAATTCTGATGACTATTGAGGTTCATATCCCGAAAAAGGCACGTTCTTCCGAATCGTGCCAAAATTTAATCAGCGCCAGGGTAAGACAAGTGACACGCGTACAAAATTTTGTTAAATTTTGTATATTAATTTTTGAGCTACAATGGATACCGGGTGGTCAGAATTAAAACACCCCTACTCTGAGTTCTCTATACACCGAACTACTCAGTGTAAAGACTCCAAAATTGTTGAACCTACTATTCAAGACATGGGGAAAGGGATTACGCGAAAAAAAAATTAGTTCCAGAAACACCGATAGGTGGCGCTGTACAACAGAAAATATGCTGAAAAGACAAAATAATCACAAAAAAAAAAAAAACACATGCGATATGGAATATTTCCTTTTTTAATTTCTTTTGCTGATACGAAAAAAAAGAAGATAAAAAAAGTGAAGAAACTTAAACTGTCATTGTAAATGCAATTTCGCACTGTAAGCACAAAAATTTGCATAAACCCATGGTTTGCAGCTACTATGTTCTGGGCATAAAAGGGGATAAAACTGGGAAATTTTCATTCTTATCAGCGATGGCTGTCACACTGCCAGAACGCGCTTTGTTTGTGAAGCTGTTTTATGAAAACAAAGGACATGCTGCAGCTGCACTTCGAGAGTTTCGTCGACTTAAGAATTTACGGAAAGGACCATTACTTCCACAAGCTCTCAGGAGAATGATCGTTCGATTCGAGAAAACTGGACATCTTGGAGTTCAGCCGGGTCGAGGACGCAAATCGACTCGTTCAGATGGCGTTGACGATGTTGCCCCCGCTACTGTTGAATAATCAATGAGTAACGTTATACGCAGCATTCCCTGCATCGATAAGGTCCTTGTGATATGAATGTTTGGTACGTTCGAATAAAATGTATTACAAATGTGTATTTTGTGTCTTTTCAGCATATTTTCTGTTGTACAGCGCCACCTATCGGTGCTTCTGGAACTAATGTTTTTTTCACGTAATCCCTTTCCCCATGTTTTGAATAGCATGTTCAACAATTTTGGAGCCTTTACACTGAGTAGTTCGATCTATAGAGAGCTCAGAGTGGGGGTGTTTCAATTCTGACCACACGGTACATTGCACAAATACACAGACAGGCACACATACACAGATTTCATACGCACATACAGAATTCTTCATGTTCTAGATTGCTCGAACGTATAGATTCATCAAAAACTCGAGTTGCTATTTTTGACACGTCCCCAATGCTTTCTTCATACATTACCATGCATTCTGGGGAAAGTAAAATGAATCCCAAAAAGGTACTTCTGGAACTGAGAAATTATCTGTAATTTCATGGTTGTAGTTTCTTGGTTCCATCTTACAAAGAAACTTTCGGTGGACTTCACGGCCTGCGTAATGATAACAAGAAAGATCAATCATGCATAGAGCATTGATTATGAGACACTTGAACCTCATTCAAATGACGACATTGAAATATAAATTGCCTGGTTTAAACATCTCTAAAATGCGATACATTCCTCGGTAATATTTTAAAAATTATCACAATACTACATTAATTTATTATATTTCAAAACTTCAAAGTTCATCGAAAAAAACGAACTTCATTCAAATGACGTCAATTAAATATAAATCGCCTGGCTCCTCGGTAATGTTTTTAACATTATCATAATACTTCAATAATTTATTGTATTTGAAAACTTCATCAAAAACAACTGAAATTTATTCAAATGACGCCTTCGAAATATAACACGCCTGGCTCTCTCTATAAAAGGCCGACGAGGTTGTCGAGTGGTCAAGGCAAGCGTTTCCGTAGCAATCGCTCGACCGCCACGTTGTGGGTTCGAGCCCCACGTAAGGCATGGATGTTTGTGTTGTGGGCGCAATGTGATCCGCCCCCCTCTGGTGCGCCTGGGGCAACGCCAATGGACGGCTAAATGGTTCACACTCTGGCCGCTGTAATCAGTGGCGGATTTCAGGAGGGGCGATCACCCCCCCCCCCAAACGCCTGACAAACGTCGACGTTTTATCAAATAAATTATAAAATTAAAAATATATATATATCATTAGGGAGATACTTTGGCCTTGATACTTTCCCTCCCTCAGTTTATCCACGAAATCTCGCCCCCATAATCAAAGTCAAAAGTCTGCGCCTATGGAAGGCTGTGACGGCATATTTGGCGAGCAATGCTTGTACGAGACTACCGACTATGTACCACGTGAACAGTAGCCAATAAGAGCCTCTGGTTGGCTACTGCACACGTGGTACAGAGTCGGTAGCGTCGTATAAGCATTAATCGTTCCCAAAATTTGCTGCACCTCTGATATCTTTATAACAAAAAATAAAAAGGATACGAAGTTCAATACCCTACAACTTTTGATGCACGGATACCCTGAAAAACACCTTTTGAAAAAAGAAAAGACTAATGGTTTGATCGAGTTTACTACCCCTGGCAAAAACGATGGAATCACTTCCATGTTATTTCAATGGGATACGAAGTTCCATGCTCTACAACTTTTGATGCACGGATATCCTAAAAAACCCTTTTTGAGCGAAATTGAAGAACTTTAAACGCTTAACAAAACGAAAAATATTTGAAAAATTTTGCACTTTTAATTATTTAATAATTTATATAAATTGATAATTTATGGTTATTTACCATACTTAAATATTATAATTATTTTATTAGTATATTTTGAATGATTTATCGAATTTTCGCAACAGAAATATTCGAATTTTGACGGATTTCATATGATCTGCTTTCGCTGAGAACCGACAGAGGCTTCTTATGTATTATATATACTAATGGAAGAACTCGTGCAAAATTTATATAAATCACCCAATTTTTTTCAGACTATTTCAACCAGCAGTGCAAAATAGGCAAACACAAACATATCTTTAAAAAAAAGTCCATCTCAAACAGACAATATGAAAAGGTATTTATGGAAATACCCAAATGTGGTAAAAGTATCAAATTGCGAGTGAGATGCTGGACCCCATTTTAACGCTTGCCTTTTCCTTGTACGATTTTTAGTTGCAGAAGTTAATGTATTTATTTTCTGTATTTTAATGACGTTAACAATTTCTCTCATCTGCAATCTCCAACTATATAAAGGTGAAGCTAGTTCTATAATATATTGATTGCATGTAGAGAATTATTTCTCGATTTAGAATATTGTTTTTCGGTTGGTACCTACCAACGTTGCTTCTTTTCTGAAAAAAAAAATCGTACTGCTCAAACGACCCCCCCCCCCCCCCCCCCGCAATACATCAGTTGCGGGGAGGAGAATACTGCCTTTAGATAACTTGGTCGTGAAATATAAGATCTATTCATAATTGTCCAGCTGGCAGCGCTCGAACGAGTACAATGCTTATGTGGCATCATGAAACCAAATTACTATAATGTATTTAAAAATGGAATAAATTGTGAGACCCTATCTGAGACCAGAAATAGATCTCACACAAATATTGATAGAATTAATGAAATACGATGCATAAATATTACTAAAATAATTTTCAATAGAATTTATAAAAGCTGAATAGAATTTATTGAATTTATAGAAGCATTTTTTTATAAAAGCTGAACTTCGCTCACAACGAAAATAATTCGAATGAGATAAAATGCAAAAGATGTGTTTATGCCATTGCTGTTTTCGTTTTGGAGATCCATAGACTTGCAAACAAAGTTAACTTACAAGACTTAACTTACAAGCAAAGTCTTTCAATCCGAACTTTTCAACTTTAATAAAGCATTTACTGCCACTAGAATAAATAAATTTAAAGTTAACTAGAGTGGCTCAACTCAACTTTTTTAAACCAACATCCAATTTTAAGTAGCTTGGGATATTTTTTCTGCTGCAAATTTCACAAGAAAATAATTAAAAAATCTATATATTTGATCCAAATTATCAGAAGTATAACACATTACCCTTCATTTGTTAACTTAACACATTTTCATTTGTTAATTAACACTTTTGTTTGATACTTATTTTAACAATGTACTCCACAGGGGTAACTGGTCTGCCACCCGAGGGAGACTAATGACGTCAAAAACGTAAACATTTTATTGCGGCTATTTTTAACTACAGTAATTGAAACTATTAAGTTTCGTAATCATTGAGCCATAAATACATAATTTTATATAAGATTTTTTCAAATGCTTAAAAATGAATGTTAAGAAAACATACAATTTCGAATATGATTTCAAAGATTTCTCTCAAATTTTAAAATATTACATCTTGTTCTAGATTTCTCGTTAACAAAGACGAATGCATAAAATTTAATGGATATCCATTAATATTTGGGGTAGCTATCGTGTGCATAAAAACAGACAGATGGACGGACATTACTCTAAACAGAGTGAAAATATGTTTAGGAGGTCCAAAAATATATATTAGCATCAAAATATCGAAATCGAAAATTTTCATGAAAACAGTACTTCGTAAGAAAGATACTAATACCCTATACTTCGTAAGAAAAAGTAAAAATACATAACCGCTAAATCCCAAAACCAACTCTGAAAATAAATGTAATGAACCGTATTTTCTCTATGCAAGTCCAAGTTTCGTACTGCACATATTATTTTCAAACTGCACAAAATGTGCGTTACTGCACTTTAAGAAAACCCTATACAAACCCCAACATCTCACTTCATACATCTTCACACACTACAAAAAGCGAAAATGGCACTCAAAATGAAATCCAGTTTATCCAATAAAATATTCCAAACCCGATAACTTCAATAAATATTTCATCTTTATAGTGAATATCCAGATACTTTTAAATCAAAACTGGAAAAAGAAAAACTTTGCCTTCTTCCAATATACACACTATCAACCTGATTCCGCAAACCGCTATTTTATTTTGAACATTTTCCAAGGAATAAAAGGAACTCTCTCTCAGAAAGTATAAATTCTCTGCCATGTCTGTATAATACTGGAATGATTGAATAAAAGTTATACAACCAGAGTTCAGAAAAAGGAGATACAACTTCTATGGATAAAACGCTTGAATATGTCAAAATACTTTGAGAATTATATCTAGGTGCCGCTAGTGTTAATAAAGTAGCTGCTGTTTTATTTGACACAACAGAAATATGCAGTATTTAGTATATTTCTTTTTGATTCGTTTTAAATGACGGTTCCCTAATAATGAGTATAATTAACCAGTACGTTTTCCATAGTTGTAGGATAGAATACAGAATATAGGGAGATAAAAATAAATTGAAAGGTAAAATAATTTTGAATACGTAGGCATATTCTTTATTGTTTCAGTTCTATTTTACATTGCGTTCATCATTTATTACTTTCCTTATATACATAATGTATAAGGAAAATATTGTGACGGGGTCGGAAATTCGAATTCCAGTTTTCGACGGGAGAGCACGTTCCAAGCATTCCTGATGACGAATCAAACATTTGAAGTGATGTCTTTGTATGTGTGTGTGTGAAAGTGTGTGTGTGTGTGTGTGCGGAGACGCTAACTGACGAACAAATCGACAGAGTCGAGCGAAATTTGGTACAAAAATCACAATCCATAAACACTGGAAGCCTATTGTTTTTATACGCAATCGAATGTTCAGAACCCCTCTAAGTTTTCGAGTGAAATTTTGAAAAAATCGTCAAAAAATTAAAACCGCTAATAAAGTTACGCAAATAGACATTTATTATGTAATTTTTCATTAGAAAACGATTGCCAAATTTTAGAACGCTAACATGAACCGTTCTCGAGATATTGAACATTTTTCAAAAAAATTATCAAAAAGGCATATAAAATAAAAAAAAATATTTCCTATTGAGAAACATGTTCACTTTTCATATGTAATACCATGCGATAAATTGGGTGACATCATTCTCGTGGATCTACCTCGTTCCAATCATGAAAAAAGACACTTTGAGCAATACTTTTGTATTTGAACGCTAATAGTCATTTATCTGCTGCAAGAATAATTTATTTCTTCGTCCATAACACTTGGCGAGATTTTGGCGACGAATTTGGTGGAACTTGGCGACTTTTTTAAATGTTGCTAAATTAACAAAACACTCGCCAAATGGATAAAAATGGCGCTAAATCAATGACGACGCATTGATGATGACGACATAGAAAATGACGACTCATTGACGAGAATTCAATATGGAAAGAATATAAATAACTACTATAAAAATAATCTATTTTTTTTACTGTAAAAGTAGTAAATTTATTGCATTATGTAAGGAAAGTCATGTGCTGCTCACATCAGATTTTTTTTACAAAATGGACAGTTTAAAGAAATATTTTAAGCCTTTCGCTATAGAAATGCATACAATGCAGGACTACTTATCTCATTCAGAGCTACCTGATTGTTTATCTCAAACTATATTGGCGTTTTCTTAATATGAAGTTTTACCATCTTATTTTTATCTCCACAGTTCCAACTTTAAAATACGGAGCATATTTACACATTTTTAGAATATTTTTATTGCAAAAAATAACAAAAATTAATTAAAAACTATTTCCGACAACAGCTCATTTTATAAAAGTTAAATTATCGTTTGCTGTAGTTAAATTTTGTCTACTTAAAAAATGGCGTATGTAAATAAACGTCGTCTACGGTTTTGAAGAGAATTTGAAGAGAATTAAAAACGCTATAAAAACCTTGGATTTCGCATCTATAAATGCAAAATATGCAATACTATTAATAATATAGCAAAAAGCATCTAGCCTCGCTTTCAACCGGAAAAATAACAATAAATGGAAACCTAAAGAATGTACGTACATTTACAACTATTTCAAAAGTAATGTCTCGTCTGAAAAGAAAATCCTCTGACTCAAAGGATAATTGCAGTATCTTTAAATAATTCTGTAGAGATTGTAAACAAAATAATAAATAAATATATAAATCTTAGAAAAGTTAAAAACCACGATGTTCACCGCCTTTCGCCTAGACTGGCTAATCGCAGAACACGCTGTAGAATTAATTCTCCTTGAAAATTATTTAGCCGGTGACAGATGGAAATATATTGTAACAATTGCACACCATGGATCTACTTAAATGATTGTAGCAAAAGAAGATAGATTTACTACCGCAAAAGAGGAGCAAAAGACCTAAAATCTTGGTTCCAAGTTTTAGTAGAGGATTCATGATTATTGCGGGCTTTTCGTACAACTATAAATTAAAGTTAAGAAAAGTGAAAAAAAAATGTGAAAATCAATTCAACATATTGCCAAGATGACATTTTAACTCCTTTATATAAAGAAATAACCATCCGTTTATCCAAAGTCATAATAAAGTAGAACTTCATGAGGATAAATCTACCAGCCACAGATCAAAATCTACCGCTAAATTTCTTGAAAAAAAAAATAAAAGATGTACGCGTTAAGACTATACAATTTACTCATATTTTTTTTAAATTCCTTGATGTGTCACCCATTTGTTATTGTGCTTTTGGATTATAAAAAGATATGTTTCTAAACACAGACCTAAAACAATATATGAACTAACTGTAAAATATGGCATACTTCAACGGACTCTCTGTGACGTATTTCAATTCATTTTGTCTTCAAAGCTGCATGATACCTACCACCGAATGCAAGAAGAGCTTACATTCACTATACATTGTAACAGTTGTTCCTCTGTATGTTTTTATCTATCGCTGTTTTCGCGTAAATATAACATGGAGTCGTATACTTCACCAATGACTAACTAGCCTGCATAACGAAGTGCTGGACTTTAAGAAATATTTCACTGTGACAATGAATTCGAAAGGATTTTATTTTTGCAATAGAAACACAGAAAAGTGAAATACATTAAAGTTTTACGGTTTCTTCGACTCTCCTCACGATCCATCTAAATCCGCAAACCGCTGTTTTATTTAAGAAATTGTCCAAGAGTATTCCAAAGGCTTTGACAGAAAACATAAATTTTCTTTTGTTTGACAAAGACGATATATTTGAGTGAAACCGCTAAATGTAGAATTATTTTTTGTTTACTGCAAATCCTTTCTTGCGCATTTTACATATATTTAGAAAATTATATATTTTCCATAATCTATTTAATAAATGTGAAAATAATAGTTTCATAGTAGAAAATAATAGTTTAATAGTTTCTGTGTCATTATTAAAATGATATTTTTGAATACTTTAAAATTAAACAGACGAGTCTATTTATGGCATTATCTAATTATTTAGATAGCATTAAATTAATTAAAAATATTGTATGAGTTAGATACTTCTATAATCTTACTCATACACAGTAATTATATTTTGCTGCATTTAACGAGTCATAAATGTGAACATTATGTAATATAAATGCAATTCAAAAACAGAAAGATTTAAACATACCAACATTTTAAGACTGAACGTATTTTCTCAGTTAGATACAGAAAGATTAAGTTTACCTGGAAAGAGAAAAAAAATTATAACACATTGGATTTAATTAACATTTTAGAAATCAAAATATAAAAATGAATGCAAAAAAGATCACAGATCAAGTCTTATAAACTCAAGTCTAATAAAATAAAGAAAATAGACACGCAGAAATGTATGAGAAAGGAAACTCCTATATAATAAGGACACAATTAAAGTTTCATGGATGAAGAACTTCATATATGCTAATTAAAAAAAATGCAAAATACCAAAGAACTTTCTATCAAGTGAAGTTTAACGACGCTAAATGTGCACTATGTGGAGTATTTTCGTTCTGATAACTAAGTAAAAAATCTAATGTGACCAGCATATGACTTTCCCTACAGACTCAAATTAATTTTCTCTTAAATTCTATAATAAATCATTGAATTGAGTTTTACTGCACAAAATAACGTGCATAATTATTTAAATTGACACTGAATTTGCACGTTTAATTCAACTTTTGTTTTCATTTTGTAACTACGTAATTTCAAAGACGGAGTAGCAAAAATAAGAGCAAACTCAAATATCTCGACAACGGTTCATTCTAGAGTGACGGGACTGATCATATTCCTATTATCGTAAAAAATTACGTATAAAACAAGCATTTAATAGACACACATGTAGCCTTTTATATGTAGCCTTTTATTTTAGATTTTAAAAAGACAGGTTCTCTTTTTCCGAATCGTACAAAACTCTAATCAGCACCAAGGTCACCTAAAAGTGACTTATCTCCCGAATTTTGTGAAATTTGGTAAATTAATGTTTTAACTAGAGTGGATATATGCGAATTTTGCGGGCCATTTCGCAAGAAAAAAATTTATCCCAAATAGTACCAAATTCTAACCAGCACCAAAGTCACCTACAAAATTTCATGGGTCTATTAGTTTACGAATTAGAACAGATACATACATTGCACAGACAGACCTATACAGAGACATACACACAGACACATATACACAGACGCCACTTTAAAAATAGTTTTTTTCATGTTCTAGATTTCTCAAAACGTGTAAATCCGACCAAAACTCGAATTGCGATTTTCGACACGATTCCAATATTTTCCCTATATATTACTATGTATTGTAGGGAAAGTAAAAGTGTTTCTTACATTATAAAATTAAAAACATAGGATCGGTGTAAAGGCTTCCTAAAAATGTTTTTAAGAGTCAAATCAAATCGGAATAAAATGCCGTTAAGTAGTTTAGGAATATTTACAATAAATTGACCACGCCCAATTGAATAAAAAGTATTACAACATTCCTAATGGGAAATTTGAATAGTTAGGATAACGAACTCGGCAAAGTAAAATAAGCAAAAAAAAATTACAAAGTTGTAGAGAATTATTTAATGAGTAGGAATATGGACATTTAAACCTTGAAGTTAGAGAGACTTGCTTTTTCTTCAAATTTCTCTTTTAAAGAGTACCATTAATGAAAACTTTAATTAAGCTTCAACAAATCTATCGAAAGTCAGAAAGAGTCAGTCCCTTTACCTCCATGGTATGACTATAAAATGGCCCAATGATGATAAATCCAATGCAAAAACCCGTTAATATTCCCTCCAAAATTAAGTTACTTCCCGTAGAAACTGATAACTTTTCACAAAACTTGAAAAAAAAAAGCGTTAACATTTCCTGAGAGCGAATGCTGTCTCAAGCATAAAAAACTGCAAATATTGCGTTTAAAAATGAATTAATTTGCTCTTTGTTTATTCTATTTTTTTTTTTTACATGTTGTTATATTTCATTTTTACCCCCAGTTTTCGTGTGCGTTCGTGTTTGTTTGGCGAAAATGTAGAAGAAGGTGGTGCCTCAGAATAGAAAATGTCCAATTCTGAGGCACCACCTGCAGCGGCACCACTTGAGACAGAAACAGTACCTGCTTCGGCAGAGGCCCCACCATCAGGGTTGTGCGTAGCGCGAAAGTGGTCTCTGCTGGTCACTATTAAACGAATAAAAGCACAAAAAACTCATGTATACTATTAATTCGACCAGACTCAATCTAAATCAGTTTTTCAAATTACCTCTTGGATCTGGAGAAATAGCTTATCAAAGTTTTGTTTTTTTTGCTATTTTTGTAGAGAAGTGCTTTACAAAAGTTATTTATTTCAGAGTCATTTCACGAGAAAACTCTTGCCGGTCAAATCACTGATGCTCAATCCAATGCAAAAGAAAAAATGTTTTTTTAATCCTCCCTAAAGTGAGTTATTTCCGATAAAACCTAATGGCTTTTCACAACATTCGAACCAGTCGAAGTGAATGGTCAAAGCTACTCTAGGCTGCCCTAATATACACCAGGCTGCAACGGTTTAAGTTTATTCTCATAAAACTCGTCCTTAAGAGGCATTTCTAAAATTTATGACTGCATTTAATTATGGAAAAACTTTGGTTTATTTAGAACACAATTATATATTTTTCTTACCAAATACTGTTTTATTTATGCTCTATTACAGTTTAATTTTCCTTTATCTGACTGTAATTTTGCAAAATAAGTTTGTTTCTCTACTTAAAGATTCCCTTGATTTAGACATCCATTAACAAGAAATTTGCTTACATAATAAAATCTTCGATCGAGAAATCCAATCGTATAGCTCGAACTTCAATGAGGAAACGATCCGCTGATCCAAAAATTTTAATAGTTCGCTCGCTTAAAAAATATAATTAATGATCGGGTGGCTTCAAAAAATCATTTTTTATATTGGAGCAAAGTGCAATATTTAAAAGAGATAGAGTTAAATCTTAAACTTCGGATTACCGGTCGATTTTTTATATCACAATATAAATAAGCCAAAGTTTTGAACACCGTAAAAGTATATATATAATTTCTTAATTCATAAAATTCTTCTATTAATCGTATAGATCCCTCTTGAAATTCGTTTGAAACATAATTTTTCGATCTTTCCGGGGGTGCTAGAATGGAAACTCTGATAATAGTTTCGATTGCTAAGGAACTGTGTGGAGGAACTGTGGAAGGAATATGTGAATATCGCTCAAAATCATTCTAAAACATAAAATAACTAAAAATCTAATTCGAATTAAAAAAATAACACCGATGTCCACCGTACTGGGTCCTGAAGTACTTGCGTATCAAATTTCATGACCGTATGAAGCTTACATTTTCCGCTATAGATCATACACACACACACATGGATATTTTCCTCTATTATGTAAGATTATGCCTCGTTTTTAGGGAGTTAGTAAATTATATTTTCTCCTATATATAGTCAAAATTCAGAAAGTCGTTGTCTTATTAAGATAATAACTTCAGCTCTTAATGTACTATTAATAAACTGTTTATCTCTTTGACTATATCCTCAGGGCTAAATACGTATCCAATGACTCAACTTTCACGTTTAACTTTAACGACTTTTCCCATGAACAACCAGTGGTCGTTTAAAACTGTCTAAGAATCATCACGGCGAAGGTCTCCTCTGAGCTCAGTGTGAAATTAATGACCGAGAAAAGGAAGCATTGTTATTAACATGGGGATCGGAATTATCACTAAACCCAAGTTTAGGACCTAGCCAGGCATAAAATCGTTTCTAGGGAATTTTTCGTCCTGTCTTTAAAAGAGGGCTATACAAACCAGGCTCAAATCGAATTATTTTACAATAGTATTACTTTACAACGGTAAACATTTCTGGGGAAGATAAAAATAGTTAAATCATGTTTAATATTTTTATTAAATAATAAAATATACCTGGATGTGGCGGGGGTTAAAGATGTTTATAATTTACCTTTGGTAAAAATCGAAATTGGAAAATATAACGAATTCTCGAAAACTAAACAATGCTTTTACGATACGCCCGTTTAGAACCAAATATAAATAACTTGCTGCACGGGCACAATGCGACTTGTATAATGTTATGAATATATAAAAGGTTTCAATGTGGTTTACCTCCACTTACACTTACGTGAAAGTAGAGTTGTCGTACCTTGGCGAGTTTTTTGGGACATGGGTGGCCTATAAACTATTGCATATAAAAATATGAAATTTGGTACACTTATAGAAAAATCTTTGGGGAATACGCTAAAAGAAACCGTTTTTTGATATATATTGTAGTTTAAGAAATATTTAATGGCAAAGACCAAATATTTGAGCTGCGAGTTCGCGTCCTGGATAGACTAACAATAGCAAGACCACAAATTTTTGCAGGCAGGTACCTACATCGGTAAATTTTTGCAGGACGGAGCCCCTTTTTTTAATTTCGATGTAGTTTGAGATATTTTAATTTTTTATGCACTTCTGAAGTGAACTCTTTTTTTTGTATCGGCACGTTTAGCGATGTCTCTGTCTTGTACCGTAAAAACTATAGCATACAAAAATATGAAATTTGGTACATTTATAGAGAAATATTAGGGTAACACGATGAAATAAACCGTTTATCGATTTAAACTTGAGTTTGGCATGAAATAGCTCGCGAAGCGAGCTCATGATCAAGGAATTCAGTTTTTGAATTCCCTGGGCTAAGAAAAATCCCTGATTTTCCCTCCTGTGGAAATAGGCAGGGTTAGATAGGAAAGAGATTTTTGAAAGTAGAATTTTTAGGAAAGATAGATATGAAGCGAGCTCTGCGAGCGCAGCGAATATGAGGCGAAGCCTCCCGAAAGGGGTTGAGTGAGCGAAGCGAGCAGGGGGCAGAACTCCCTAGTAATTAAAAAAAATTAGAATGCGAAGAAGATATAAATCTAAGATCATGGCAAATGATAGAATTGTGCTAATCTTGCATTTTTGGATGCAACAGCATAAAATATAGATTGCGTGTGTGTGTGGAGGCGATATCTCAGGAACCAATGAAGCGATTCGAATGAAATTTGGTACAAGAATTTGAATCCGTGGATACTGGAAGTTTGTTTTTTCTAGACGCAATGGAATGTTCAGAACACGCCCAAATTTTGAAATGAAATTTTGAAACTATCAAAAAATCAAAACCCTCAATAAAGTTACGCAAATACTTATTTCTTGTGTAATTTTTATTAGAATACGATTGACACCAACTTCAGAACGCCAGCATGAGCCGTTCTCGAGACATTGCACATTTTTTATTATGTAAGATATTGACCATTGTACTTCATTTTTAGCAAATTAATAAAATATATTTTCTCCTATACTGTCATAAATGCAGTCAGTAAATGTCGTATTCAATAACTTTCATATTAAGATAACAGTTTTAAAATTCACTATTAATAAACTGATTTTTATCTCTTTGATTATATCTTCAGGGTTAAATACGTATCCAAAGACAACTTTCACGTTTAGCTTTAACGACTTCTCAGTGAACAACCAGTGGTTGTCCAAAATGGTCTAAGTATCATAACTGCGAAGTCCCCGGTGATCTCAGTGTGAAATTAATGACCGAGAAAAGGAAACATCGTTATTAACAAGGGGATCGGAATTATCACTAAGCCTAAATTTAGGATCCCGTTAGGCGTGGAAGTGTTTCTAGAGAATGTTTCGTCCTATCCTTAAAATAGAATTATTTAAATCAGGTTTAAATAGAATTTTTTGCAATGCTCGGTAAATATATTTTGCAGAATTAAGATAAATATGTTTAAACCTTCTTTAATATCGGTGTGATATATTGCTATCAAATTTTATTTTTAAGCATATTTTCAATTTCTGAGAAATTGGATAACCTAATGCTCTTAATGAAATAAGTCGCAACTTTTCTTAATGTGTTTTATTTTACAATAAATAAAACTGATGTTTGTAAGATAAAAGCTTGCAAAACTTTTTTTAATAGAGCAGGTGACTTAAAGCCTATTGTTATCAATAAGGTGATTTAAAGCCTATTGTTATCAATAAGGTGATTTAAAGCCTATTGTTTCGAGAGTGTTGAAAGCTCCCTTCTTATGGCGTAACGAACAGGTACACCAGTACGAACTGCAAGACAACAACCCGACTGCGATTTTTATCGTTGTGAGTTTTAACTCTATTTAAAGTGCTCATTGCTTGTTTCGTATCAGTTCGTTCTTGGCAGTGATTAAGGGTGAATATTATTCCACCTGTTCATTTAGCCTGCATAAGCCTTTTATAGTCACCTTACTGACATATGCCTGCTTTTTTCAAAAAAGTTTTGCAATTGTTTATTTTGTTTAACGATAGTTGGCACTTAGCGTTAAAAATAGCCGTCATTTATCAAATTTTTGCTGTCTCATGGCTGATACTAAATGTATGCGAAGTTCCAGTTTTTGAGGTCACCGTCGGGCTTCTGGTGGGTCTAGAAAGTCACAAACATATAGATTTTCAGACTTTATAGATTTTCAGTGATATCATACAAAGTACATGTAGAGAATATCTGCAGTCACAAGTACATTCAAGTAAACATAAAAACTGCTTCAATTCCTTTGAGGAGAAGTTTGGATTAGATTTGGATATAAAATAAGAAATTCTTTGAGTTTATAATTCATTGCGTGATTTGAAACCATTAACGGCCGCAAAGATACCGTGTGGGAAATTCGATTACCACATCTTGGAAATGTTTAATTAATGCATTATATCAAATCAGGCTAATAGTTGATAACTTTATTAGTTAAGTACCCAGTTTTGATATGGATTAGGTTTAATTGTCATGAAATGGGGGAGTTGTGAATTGTGTGTACTTCTACTTTACCTACATACATAGTATAATGTATAGGTAAAGTATTGTAACGAGGTCGAAAATTCTAAACCGACTTTTCGACGGAAGAGCAAGTTCCAAGAATCCCTGCATTTGAATCGGGCGTTTTGGAGGTGATGTCTGTATGTGTAAGAAATATAGGGATAGAGTAAGAGTGAGAGAAGGGGGTGAGAGAGGGAGTGAGAGAGAGTTGGAGAAGGGGTGAGAGAGGAAGTGAAAGATGGGGGTGAGAGAGTGACAGTAAGAATGAGAGAGACAGAGAGATGAGAGAGAAATTGAGCATAAGAGAGTAAATGTGAGAGAGATGAGAGCGAGTGAGAAATTGGCAATAAGAGTGTGAGAGACAGAGAGATAAGAGAGAAAGTGGGCGTAAGAGAGTAAAGATGAGAGATATGAGAGAGTGTAAGAGAGTGAGAATGTGTGTGTGTGAGAGAGAGAGAGACCATGAGTCTATGGACGCAATGTCTCACAAACGAATGGAACTTTTTGAAAAAATTTGGCAAGATAATTATATTCAATAAATACTGGAACCCTATTGATTTTATATGCAATCGATTGTTCGGCAGACTCCCGAAATTTTCGAATATTTTTGTTTTATAAAATCATAAAAAACATCCGAACATTATAAAATATTAAAAAAATAATCATTTTATATGTAACATTTAGGACACTAGCTTAGGCCGTTCCCGAGATATTGCACATTTTAAAAATATATTTATTAAAAACATTGCATAAAATTAAAAAAAGTAGTAGTAGCAGTAAGTACCGTCCAATAGATTGATTTTTCATATGCAATATTATAGGACACATTTGCTAACAAAATTTTCGAGGATCTAGCTCGTTCCATTTATGACAGAATAAAGACATCTATTGATTAGAACTTAAACCATCAAATAAAAGTCGCCCTTCCCCTTTCTGTATACCTACATGTAACACTTAGTGACATATTTAGCGACAAACTCCGTGAAACATAGCCCCTTGATCACTTTTGAAAATGTCGCCATACAGTCAAAAGAAACGTTTAATTAGCGAAAATGATGCCAAATTAGTGAAAATTCTACATTTTTGAAAATGAATTTCAATTTCTTTGATAGTCTTTGTCGTTTTTAAAAGAATTAATATTCTTAATGCAGAGAAAGTCAGGTACTGCCAACATCAGATTTTTTGTATGCAGGTGTAGCAAAAAAAAATCCCTGTAGAGCTACATAATGAAACAATGACGTTCCGGGGGCTGATTTATTTCAGACTTATCTCTCTTCCTGTTTGACAATAGGGGAAAATGTCAATTGCAAAGTTATACAGAGTTGCAAAATTATTACTAAACGTTTTCGTGCATGACCCACCCACCCTTCGTGAGAGATGAAAAATAACGTTCTAAATAACAATTAAAAAAAATAATTTTATAATTTTGCATGTAACAGTGTATCCGTAGAGATTCTAGAAAACACACAGAAATATCTTATTACACGTGCGAAAAAATACATTGTTGCTGAAGCCGAGCATCATATGTTTTGTTTATGGTAAAGTCAAATTTATCCAGCCGCATTATCCAAATGTCCGATTTCTCGGTGGAGGGGGAAGCATTAGATTGTTAATTTGATTGCTGATAGATTTTATTGCTAATTTTGCAACGCTTTACAACTTTGTATTCATCTTGCCCCTTATCTCTAACAGGATACCATATAGCTATTCATATCCCCTAACAATGGGTCAGCCCCGCCCCCTAAGTTTGTCTCATCATGTATAGAAATGCCTAATAACACTACAACTGTTTACAAATATACAACAAGACTTCTTGAGATATTGGCCTGGTTCATGACTATACTTAAAACCCTGCATAAATATGTATGTGCATATATGTCGTCTTCTCATGACTATACTTAACACCCTGTATATATATGTATGTGCATCTATGACATCTTCTCATGACTGTACATAACACCCTGTATAAATATGTATGTCATCTTCTCATGATTACACTTAACACCCTGTACAAATATGTATGTGTTTATATCTCATATTCTCATGACTATACTTAACACCCTGTATATATATGTATGTGCATATATGTCATCTTCTCATGACTGTACATAACACCCTGTATATATATGTATGTGCGTAAATAGCATCTCTTCCTAGGATCAGATAAAGCAAAATATCACACACAAATTGTGCATTCCTCAATATCAAAAATTGTTAGTTTACAGAAATATAGAAGTTTATAAATATAGAAATTTATAGAAATATAGAAGTTTTATAGAAATTTATAAATATAGAAATTTATAGAAATATAGAAGTTTTATAGAAATTTACAAATATAGAAATTTATATACATACAGAAGTTTCATAGAATTTCATAAATATAAAAATTTATAGAAATACAGAAGTTTTATAGAATTTTATAAATATAGAAATTTATAGAAATATAGAAGTTTTATAGAATTTTATAAATATGGAAATTTATAGAAATACAGAAGCTTTATAGATGTTTTTCAACAAATTTTTCTATACTTCAAAAATATTATTCAAATTGATTTTGAAACTTAATGAAATCAAATGTCGTTACTTCATACTTGAAATAGAGAAATGTCGATATTTAATAGATCGTTGATAATCGATAAAATGAAAATCAACCTCCCAACGTGCTGTTTCGCTCTTTTCGTGTCATGGAAATCTTACATATCTTCCTGAAAGGAGGTAACTGTTTATAAATTTACAAAAACAATTAACTGCTCTCCTTGAGACGTATAAATTTGAGAACAGCAGCTACCAATGATTAATCTTGGCAGAGTGGGAGAAAGTTAATTAAGAAAGGAAATAACTTTCTTCTCATTTTGGAGTTACTGAGAAAAGCAGTGCATCACCAAAAAACTAATTATTCGGTTAAGTATACTTTTACTTTTTCATACTACGAGTATAATATAGGAAAAGTAAGTTTTACCGAAAATATTCAAATTCGAGATTTTGGAAATGATACAAATGATAAAATTTGCGTACAGAAATAAAAATAGAATGTCTGGGTAGTTTAACGACCTCTAAATATGCATAACCGAATTAAAATTTTCCTAGTCGATTATTACTAAGGTAGGAATTTTATCGAGGGAAATACAGGCGGAATTCTCGGAGAGGTCACGGAGTAAATGGCAAAATTTCGTAACCGAGGATTTATATTAACATTTCCCGAAAAGTTAGTCCCGTTAAGGAAACGGTGAACTTTTATTTATTTATTTATTGACTTAGAAACGTGAAAATTTGTATAAATATTCCTCTTAACATTACTATATATAATACCATTAATTTTTTTTTTCAATTTTGTTATAATTTTGTATTTTTTTTAATTTAATTTTTTTAACGAACGATCGGTATATCGATCGGTTTTCGATCACGGTATATGGTTTTATAATTTGATTGACGCGATTCCTCGATCACGGTATGTGAATTTATAATTTGGTTAACTCGTTTCCTAGATCACGGTATAGGATTTTTAAATTTGATAAACGCAATTCCTCGATCTCCGTGTATGCAACACACATATATAAAACAAGATATATAAAAACGTGAAGCACAGACATGTGGAATCGCAAAGGGCACATGCATCATTGCACACAAGGCCATTGATATTCCCACACGTGAGTAATCAAATCCATCTCAGACATCCGTGCAGTCTGAAAGAAGCTGTCACTTCTCTCTAGCTAGATGATCCCGGGGATAAAGATTTCTCCCTAACTGACATCTTTGTTTTTCATCTTCCTTGCCCAAACGAATGGGGCCCTCTCTGACATTCCGAGGGGCCGTTCGAACCCTGTCGAGTATGTTCAGAGTAAGTGGGATTTCTTCCACACCAGCTGCGAATTGACAAGGTCTTGCCCAGTGGGAGACGCCCTCAAATAGACTGAAATTTGCGTTTGTGGAACTCAAGCTTCCCGTTTGGGAAACTTTATAGGATATATATTAGATCTGTGTAATCGTATGGGGATATATGCGAGGATAAATTGCGTAAAACTGCAGGGAGGGGTCTTAGATCATGTATTACGTTTCCCACAATGCATGGTAATGTATAGGGAAAGTATTGGAATGGTGTCAAAACTAGTGTTTTCGGTGGAGCTACACGTTTAGAGTCCCCTAGAACGCTTAAAATCCATTTTCAGCGTAGAGTCTGTGAATCTGCTGCCTGTGTGTGTTTGTGTGTCTATGCAATATACATGTCTACGCCAGCTCAAAAATTCTATTCGATGAAATTTTACGAAATTTAGTAGATAAGTAAATCACTTTTAAGTTACTCTGGTGCTAATTACATTTGATATTCGCACAATTCAAAAAAATCTGATGTGGGCAACACATGGCTTTCCTTATATAATGCAATGAATTTACAACTTTTACAGATAAAAAAATGTTATTCTTATAGTAGATACTTATATTTTTTCCAAGATATTGAATTTCCTTCAATGAGTCGTCATTTTCATTGATTTGGCGTCATTTTTATCCATTTGGCGAGATTTTTGTTAATTTGGCAATAATTAAAAATGTCGCCAAGTTGGCGACATTCTGCCAAATTCGTCGCCAAAATATCACCAAGCGTTATGGACGGAGAAATAAGTTATTCTTACAGCAGATAAATGACTATTGGCATTCAAATACAAAAGGATTATTCAAAGTATCTTTTTTCATGAATGGAACGAGCTAGTTCTACGAAAATAATGACACCCAATTTATCGCATGGTATTACATATGAAAAGTGAACACGTTTCTCAATAGGAAATATTTTTTTTTATTTTATATGACTTTTTGATAATTTGTTTGAAAAATGTGCAATATCTCGAGAACGGTTCATGTTAGCGTTTTAAAATTTATGTCAACCGTTTTCTAATAAAAAATGACATAAGAAATATCTATTTGCGCAACTTTATTAGTGGTTTTGATTTTTTGACGATTTTTTCAAAATTTCCCTCGAAAATTTAGGGGGGTTCTGAACATTCGATTGCGTATAAAACCAATAGGCTTCCAGTGTTTACGAATTGTGATTTTTGTACCAAATTTGGTTCGAATCGGTCCATTCGTTCGTTAGTTATCGTCTCCACAGACTCACTGACACACACATACACACATACTTTCACACACACACACACACACAGACATTACTTCAAAAATGTTTCATTCGTGATCAGGGATGCTTGAAACGTGCTCTCCCATCGAAAACTCGAATTCGAATTTTCGACCCCATCACGATACTTTCCTTATACATTATGTATATAAGGAAAGTAAAAATAATATCCTGGGTTTATTTCCCACAAAACGGCCGTTAGAATCATAAAAATATTTAAAACAAAACTACATATACTTAATTATCTGTATTAATTTAATTCGTAAATTTTCGAAGGAAAAAAACATTTTAAAACCGTATATGTAATTGAATATCGTTTGAAATAAATATCCGTGTCATTTTATGCAATTAAACTCAATGAATTATGAAGGATATGAAGAGAAAATGAATTTGAGACTGTAGGATAAGTTATGTGTTGCGCACATCGCATTCTTTTAGCGCTAAAAAGCTTTTAAACATTTTTTCAAGACCTTCAACTGCGAAATATGCATTTACGAGGCAATTCTTAAACTATAATATATGCATTAGTGTCGGTAAATATTTTTCACAGAAGCAAACCCGAACAGAAGCATTGTTCGACAATTTCTGATTTTAAGACACTTGTGCTGAAAAATCAAATTTTTGAACAATGGATCATAATCACTTTTGATTATAGCATTGAAATGACGAAATTTTATTGAAGATATCTTCACTAAGAGAAAATGATAATCAAAGTAACGCATAACTTTCAGGAGAAACAGTATTTTAAAGAAGATCAAAATATGGATTGATTTTTTTTACTTTCCTTATATACATAATGCACGGGAGAGCACGTTTCAAGCATTCCTGATCACGAATCAAACATTTTTGAAGTGATGTCTGTGTGAAAGTGTGTGCGTGTGTGTGTGTGTGTGTGTGTGTGTGTGGAGACGATAACTGACGAACGAATGGACCGATTTGAACGAAATTTGGTACAAAAATCACAATTCGTAAACACTGGAAGCCTATTGTTTTTATACGCAATCGAATGTTCAGAACCCCCCTAAATTTTGAGTGAAATTTTGAAAAAATCGTCAAAAAATCAAAACCGCTAATAAAGTTACACAAATAGACATATCTTATGTAATTTTTCATTAGAAAACGATTGACATAAATTTTAGAACGCTAACACGAACCTTTCTCGAGATATTGCGCATTTTTCAAAAAAATTATCAAAAAGTTATATAAAATAAAAAAAAATATTTCCTATTGAGAAACATGTTCACTTTTCATATGTAATACCATGCGACAAATTAGGTGACATCATTCTCGTGGATCTAGCTCGTTCCATTCATTAAAAAAGACACTTTGAGTAATACTTTTGTATTTGAACGCCAATAGTCATTTATCCAATAGTAAGAATAACTTATTTCTCAGTCCATAACGCTTGGCGAGATTTTGGCGACAACTTTGGCGGAATGCCACCAACTTGGCGACATTTTTAATTGTTGCCAAATTAACAGAAATCTCGCCAAATTGATAAAAATGACGCTAAATCAATGAAAATGACGGCTCATTGAAGAAAATTTAATATCTTGGAAAGAATATAAGTATCTACTATAAGAATAACATTTTTTTAACTGTAAAAGTAGTAAATTCATTACATTATATAAGGAAAGCCATGTGTTGTCCACATCAGATATTTTGTAAATAAGATAGATGTTTGAATTTTTTGTACATGGTTTTATTGTGTATTTCATAAAATTGTGCATGGAGTTAACATTTTATTTTCAGTTTAAACTGAGAACTGTCCAGTCACTCGTTTTATCATTATACAAAGCAGATATTTACATTAAGTCTAATATCAGTAGCAATTAAAAATTCAAGCACAATATTGTGTAGTATATTCCAAGGAATGTAAAACAATTGCTGTGAAATGTTATTATGTAAAAATATAATGAGGAGTGATAAAAATAGAAAACGTTTTTCAAGTTTTTATTAAACATGCATTTCAATATTTTTTTTTTCAAATTTAATTTACAATTTACTACTAAAACATAATAAAACCACAACTATAAAACTTAAACTGAAAAGTTTGAGAAGGAATGAGAAGAAGGAAGGAAATTCGTCACCCAAAAGAGTTGAAGTTCCATAGGCTGCGACCAATACTCTGTCACACTTTATGTGCTGCATTAACAATCCCTAAAAGTCGCAAAAAAGCCCACGATACCTTGTTGCGGGAAATGCCTGCAAAATGAACTGCAAAGTAAGCATCCAAAATAAAGAGCTCCTCAGACGATAACATCAACCGGAAACCTAGCTCCACCGTCACGTATTAAGTGATATAAAACTTTGACATAAAGAAGTGAGTAAGCTGTTACTTTCCTTATATACATAGTATAATGTATAAGGAAAGTATTGTGATGGGGGTCAAAAATTCAAGTTTTCAACATGAGAGCATGTTTCAAGTATCCCTGAGCATGAATCGAACGTTTTTGAGGTAATGTCTGTAGGTATGTGTGCGTGTATGAGTGAGTATGTATGTGTATGTGTGCGTCAGTGAGTCTGTGGAGACGACATCTCACAAACGAATGGGGCGATTCGAATAAAATTTGAACAAAATTTACATTCAGTGAACACTGAAAGCCTATTGTATTTAAACGAAATCGAATGTTTCGAAGAACGCTACGCTCCTTCAATTTAGATACACAGATAATACACAGCTAAACAAATAATATATATGTGTGTGTGTGTGTGTGTGTGTGTGTGTGTATTCAAAGTATTGGAATAGCGCCGAAAATCGGAAGTCGAATTTTCGAAGGATCTACACGTTTTGGGATTTCTAGAATACGAAAAACTATTTTTAAGGAGTCGTCTGTGTGTGTAGGGGTGTATCTGTGAGGATATTGCATCTACTCTAACTGAAAAACTAATGGACCGAATTTCATAAAATCTGGTAGGTAAGTTTTTTGTGGAAAACCCTCATGTTCATTAAATTTTAGTACGATTCGTAATAAAACAATTTGCCTTCTTTGCGAAATGGCAGGCAAAAATTGCCTTTATCCACTCTAGTTAAAAACTAATGGACCAAATTTAACAAATTTGGTCCAAATTTAACGATTCGGGAAAAAGGAACGGGTTGTTTTTGCGAAATGGCCCGCAAAAATCGTTAGATCTGAAAATAGAAGACTACGTGTGCTCAATTATACCAAATGCTTATTTTATACCTTTCACCTGATTTTTGACAGCAAAAAGAATAAGACTAACCCCATTACTCTAGGACTAGTCGTTCTTGAGATATTTTAGTTTTTTCGTTACAACCAACAATGATTTATAGAAGTACGCCACCTTTGACAATAAGTCCAGCTATCAAATGAGAACCAAATTTAAGTTTAACGTGTGAATTCAATGTCATTTAAAAAACTTATGGCTGTTATTTTGTGCAGATAAACTCAAAATATTATTGAAGAAATAAAGAGAACGTGGATATAAGTCTGAAGTGAAAGTCATGTGCTGCCTACATCAGAATTTTTAACAATCCTACAACATTGATTCATAGAAGTGAACGGGGATTATTTGCAGGCCATTTCGAAAAAATCTGATGTGGGCAACACATGACTTTCCTTATATAATGTAATGAATTTACTACTTTTGCAGTAAAAAAATAGATTTTTCTTATAGTAGATACTAATATTCTTTCCAAGATATTGAATTTTCGACAATTAGTCGTCATTTTCATTGATTTAGCATCATTTATATCCATTTGGTGTGATTTTCATTAATTTGTCAACATTTCAAAAAAGTCGCCAAGTTGGCGACATTCCGCCAAATTCGTCGCCAAAATCTCGCCAAGCGTTATGCAGTAAGAAAAAAGTTATTCTTACAGCAAATAAATGACTATTGGCGTTCAAATACAAAAGTATTATTCAAAGTATATTTTTTCATGAATGGAACGAGCTAGATCCACGAGAATGATGTCACTCAATTTATCGCATGGTATTACATATGAAACGTGAACATGTTTCTCAATAGGAATTTTTTTTTATGTGACTTTTTCATAATTTTTTTGAAAAATGTACAATATCTCGAGAACGGTTCATGTTAGCGTTCTAAAATTTATGCCAATCGTTTTCTAATGAAAAATTACATAAGAAATGTCTATTTGCGTAACTTTATTAGCGGTTTTGATTTTTTGACGATTTTTTCAAAATTTCATTCGAAAATTTAGGGGGGTTCTGAACATTCGATTACGTATAAAAACAATAGGCTTCCAGTGTTTACGGATTGTGATTTTTGCACCAAATTTGGTTCGAATCGGTCCATTCGTTCGTCAGTTATCGTCTCCACAGACTCACTGACACACACACACACACATACTTACACACACACACACACACACACACACACAGACATCACTCCAAAAATGTTTGATTCGTGATCAGGGATGCTTGAAACGTGCTCTCCCGTCAAAAACTCGATTTCGAATTTTCGACCCCGTCACAATACTTTCCTTATACATTATGTATATAAGGAAAGTAAAAAATGCAGGATCTATATTTGAGGATCCACCCAATTTTTGTAGAATAAAATGTTCTACAAATTTAAGGTGTATACCAAATTTCAACTCTCTAGGACGTAGGAAAGTGCATTAAAAATGCCATCAAATAAGTATAAAATGACAGACAGACGACCATCCATCATGAAGAGTTATATAAAATTTAAAAAAAATTGAAAAATTGGTATCTACCATGTTTATTTTAAAATGTGAAACCTCTCATATATAAAATAATTAAACTCTTGGAAAGATATTTATTATAAAATATATCTCTTTTTTCTTTTTGGAGGATATAACAAGAGTCAGAATTTAATTGAATTTGCTTTTCGCCCTATATTAGATAATTTTTATTTAAAAAGCTAACTAACAGATTTCATTGAAATTTTTTTATGTATTTTATGGGATAATTTGAATATTTCCTAAAACTTTCGAAGCATTTTGGGAATTTTAAATTAGCTTAAAAAATGTTTGAAAAATGAGATCCCATAGGGTTCGATGTATTTCATTTTTTTAACCCGGGTTCAGTCCGAAACTAATTGGGTGATATTAGTCATTTATATTCCCATAGGTCCCACAGACCGTCTGAAAAACATACTAAAATTTCATTTTGATAAAGTCATTTTTACGGCAGTTATCGTGCTGACGGACAGACAGACAGAATGAACAAAGTCATAAACACTTTTCAACTATGTTGTAAAGTGTTAATAAACAGATTTTCAATTTTATTTAAACATGCACACGCACAATTCTTCTCTCACAAAGTTATTGGGAGGTGTTTAAGGACTTTCGTAGGATTCCTGTATAAATAAAATTTTGCTAAGATTTTCTGCTCGAATTATTCTAAACATCATGCAATTTAAATTAAAACAACTTTTACGATGAATCTTATACTGGGAATTTTCGGAATAAGACAAATCTGAATAAGAGAAAAATATCATCTTCTGTATTTAAATATCCTCTAACCATTTTCAATTACCGTTTCATTTCCTTGCCAGCTGGAACATCCAGCTTCAAACCTGCGCTTTAAATTGTAGGAATATTCCACGAAACTTTTCGCAGGCGGCGCAAATGTTCAGTCAAGATTCAGCTGTTCCCTTGCCAATCCAAAAGGAACACAGAGAGCGTGTTCACAAAGAATTTTAATTTTGTTTAAGCGTTGCGAGTGCGATTAATTAAGGCTTGTTCTGATGTGTGAGGAGCTTCATTTTCTGCACACGACCACCTGTATTTTAGAACAATTTGAAGGATAAGAGAAAGGTGGTTTTTACATTTCATTACTTTCTCTTACTGTGTAATACAATAAAGAAAAAGTATTGTTTTCACGAAAATTTTCTAACTCCAGATTTGGATGCCAATGTATGTTTTAACACCTCCTGAACACGTTCTGCCTATTTTTTGAGTGATGTCCGTCTACCTGTCTGTATATCTGTGGTCGATTTTTTATGCACACGATAGCTGTCACAAATATTAATGGATATTCACAAAACTTTATATCTGGCTTTGTTTCCAAAAACCAAGAACTAGATAGATTTTTTTAATTCGAGTAAAATCTCTTAAATTTATTAGAAATTTCATATATTTTTTTAACGTGGCAGCGCAGGACAAAATATAGCCGTGATACAATATTTTTGTTCGTAACGTCATTAACTCACCTCGAGGGGCAAGTTGTCTCCCCCCCCCCCCTCCAGGCAGTGCATTGTCAAGTATGGTATCAATCGAAAGATTTCTTCAAGTCTTTTAAAGTGAAAAGTAACTCATTATAATTATAATCATTTGAACAAATAGCGATTTTTCAAGATTTTTCTTTGCGAAATTAATTTTTTTTCATGGATTTTGGTATCAAAGTCGAGTTGAGGCACACTCTATTTAATTTATGTGAAAGAAAAGCATTATGGGGTGGGGCCAAAAATTAAACGTTTGGAATTTTATGGATTTACACATTTTAACCTTTTGTCTACGGGTGGGACAGCGTTCATCCCAAACGAAGAACCTCTCAAAAAGACAGGTAGTTGACATACCTCGTCCAAGGACGCCAATGCCCGCAAAGGGGGATCGAACTGTTTGGGATAGGGTATGTCAAATACCTGTCTTTTTAAGAGGTTCTTCGTTTGAGATGGACACTGTCCCACCCGTAAGCAGAAGGTTAATTATGTTCAATTTCACCCATCTGGTCTATATCTCCCTTCAATCAACCGTTACCATTTTCACCGTTACAAAACCAACCACCTAGAAAAGTTACTTTTCATCCAAGTTGTCACAACCCATCAGTCCCAAGTACACGACTTGTGATAAATGACGTTAAAATGCATAGACACCGCCCCGGTTGTTATGACAACGAAGTATAAATAAAGAAAAAGCCACGCCAAATGTATTACATCAAGAACTCATCAGCCCCAAGCGATTGTGAATTGAATTCGGCAAACCTATAATAAAATGACGCAAGAGGATTAAGTTATTTCTGTATTATCCCCCGACTGGCTCCCATCTGCGAGTTGGGAGTGGAAAGTCACACCCAGTTTTACGTTGCGGAAGCCGGTTACTTACTACGTAAGGCAAGTATTGGGCGACCTGAATGGGAATAGTTCTTACTTAGCTTAGGACTTATCTAGAATAAAATTATGATTTTTTCCCTTTTTATTTCGTTATTACACGAGTTTATTCCGTTTTGTTACCGAAATAAAGATATCAATACCTGCTGCAAACTGTATCGAATATGCAGTTTTTACATAATAATGTTACGAAACGTGCCCTCAAGAACTGCGGGTGTATAAGCAGAATACAAGAAGGAGCACTTAAATGATCCACTCATTTTACAAAATGACTGATATTATTCACAGAATGTTGGCGAGAGTAATTTCACAAAACAGCCGCTACTATTCTTAAAATATTGACAAAAATCACAATCCAATGTAGCTCGTGTCACGTCCATTCGTCAACTCCCCTGCGACGGAGGGATGAGTCCTTTTTATAGCCTCTCTGTAGAAACTTCTGGAAATTTTTATATCTCAAAGAATAATCGTTCTATCGAAAAGTTTCTGAAACATTCCGGAAGTCGCCAAATTAGCGATAAAGCGCCAAATCTGGCAACCCTACTTCTAACTGGGAAATTTTGGCAACTCTGGGCTCACGTCATGCTGACGTTATGGACTGTTTTCTTCGCCTGGCCTTCGAGACAGACGAAAGAGGAGGCGCCAATGGGAATATTGCGCGTTCGCAACAATAACTTTTCCTACAACATTCAAATATTATAAAAAGAACTGGCCATTTACGTCTGATGTAACTATTAAGATATCTCAAGCTCAGTTATACTGATAGAATGGATCGATTATACACCCTTACGTTGATCGATTATAAATTAAGAAAATTTAAATATTTTTTTCTGCACAGGATGATACTGATAATTTTGTGTAATTAGCAGTTACTTCATCTATACCTGGTTAAATGTTGTAACAACAATTTTCGAGATTTAAACAAATTTTCGAGCGAAATTCTAAATAAACATTTTCAAATTTTTTCCTTATTCATAGGACAAGCCCCGCGTGTATGCAGAGTTTCAAGTTTCTACTTTCAGCCGTTTGAGCTTTGTCACTTAATCAGTTATCATCCGTGTATTAACTTCACCAGACCGAGAGCAAAATTGAAGTAGGTACTGAACAAGTTATTAACTAAATTGGACTCGAATATTTCTGGTTATGGGATGCTTCAAAAGAGTCCAGATCATAGATCGACATGCCTTTATTCTATATCTAAAGAAGACTTAAAACGAGGGTCAAAATGATAGCAATGTGGAAAAATTGAAGATTTATTAAATCCCTGTGACATAGTTTTCATGTTATTAATACGAAATTTTAAATAATATACCTCCTCCCCCCCCCCCCCCCGTTTCTTCTATTTCTACTCATTTCATCATTCTGACTTCGGATTTCGTCCTCTTGACTTTCGGTTGGCTCTCTCGCACTGACAAAGGGGATCCAGTGCATCTTCGAAACGGCTGTAGGCTGCATTATTATTACTTTCCTTATATTCATAAAATAATGTATTATTACTTTCCTTATATACATAAAATAATGTATTATTACTTTCCTTATATACATAAAATAAGGTATAAGGAAAGTATTGTGACGGGGTCGAAAATTCGAACTTGAGTTTTCTACGAGAGATACGTTTCAAGCACCTCTGAACTAGAGTCAAACGTTTCTGAGGTGATGTATGTGTGTGTGTGTGTGTGTGTGTGTGCATGTGTGAGTCTATGGAGGCGATATCTCACGAACCAATGGAGCGATTCAACGAAATTTGGCACAAAAATTACAATCTGAATACTTAAAGCCTATTGTTTTTAAACATGTTCAGATCCCCCCCCCTCCCTAAATTTTCGAGTAAAATCTTGAAAACATAAAAAAAAAACCTTTAATAAAAATTATGCAAATAGTCTTATAAATTATTTTTTATTGTAAAAGGAGACAATTCGTTGCATTATATAAGGAAAGTCATGTACTGCCCACATCAAATTTCTTTTTATTCGCGCTCAAATTAGTTGCTCAAGTTTTCCTTAAGAAAAAATTATTCAATCCCCAGATTCAAAGTCCGATGGATTTAAATCCTTCTCTGTCCATGATTTTATGCAATTTAACTATTAACAACCAATAATTAACAAAATATGTACATCTAAAAAAAAGACAGAAGAAAATCTGATGTGGTCAACACATAACTTTCCCTACAGATTCATTTCATTTTTTTTCTTTATTTCTTTATTAATTCATTAAATTGAGCTTCATTACACAAAATAGCACGCATATTTATTTGAAATGACACTGAATTGGCACTTTTAAATCAATTTTAGGTTTCATTTTGTAACTGGATATATTTTCATAGGCGGCGAAGCATAAATGTGAACAAACTAAAATGTCTCGAGAACGGCTAGACCTAGAGTTATAGGACTGATCATATTTTTTCCATCGTCAAAAATTACATATAAATCAAGCATTTAATGCATACATTTGAGAATACGCAGTCTTTTATTTCAGCTTTTGGCGAGCTGTTATTTTAGATTTTGCAAAAAAAAAAAAAAAAAAAAAAAAAAAAAAAAAAAAAAAAAAATTGTCCCAAATCACATCAAAATCTAAATCTAATCAACACTAAGAAAATCCACAGGTGACTTATCTACCAAATTTTGTGAAATTCGGTCCATTAGTTTTTCAGCTAGAGTGGATACAGGTCATTTTTGCGGGCCATTTCGCAAAAAAAGGCAGGTTATTTTATTCCGAATGGTACCAAAATCCAATCAGTAGCCCACAAGCGACTTACCTATAACATTTTATGCAATTTGGTTCATCCGCTTTTGAGTTATAATATACACATTAGTTTATGTATGTATAGTACATGCATTAGTTATTTATATTAGTTTCTGAATGTATGTATTCACATTAATAGAGTGGATATATGCATTGCACAAGTAACACACACAGACGTCAAGCTAAAAATAAGTTTTCGTTTTGTAAAGGTCCCGAAACGTGTAGATCCGTCAAAAACTCGGGTTGAGATTTTCGTCACGATTCCAGTACTTACCCTATACATTACCACGTATTGCAGGGAAAGTAAAATACAGGAGCTATGAAAACGAACGTGAACTCCATCATCCCGCCTCACGAAGGCAAAAGTAGATCTTCAAAGAAAGAAACCTTTCACCCAGTTTCCAAACGCAGTGAAAGATGTGTTGTGCTGATCTCCGAGCGGCCCGTATATTTTTACGTCGAAGTCGAAACAAGCCACACTTCTGTTCCAGCAACTGAGATACACTTCCTAATTTTAGAAACACTTTATAAAGAAAGTTTTAGTGGTCCACAGCTCAACTCTTCTAATCTCATTCGTAAACATGGTAATGCCGTGAAATTATGAATTAGAATGTGTGTAGAGAAAATAAAATCGGATTTGGCCAGCACGTGACTTTCCCAACAAACTGAATTTCATGTTTTCCTTATTTCTTTGATTCATTCAATTGAGTTTAATGGCACAAAATAGCACTCACATTTATTTAAAATGACGCCGATATTACACTTTTAAATCAATTTTAGGTTTCATTTTATAACTGGATATATTTTCACAGGTGGCGCAGCGAAAATGCGTTTAATTGATTTAATGGCATTTAATTGATATATTTGAGAATACGTAGTCTTTAATTTTTAAATTTACAGATATTTGCGGGCCATTTCGCAAAAAACGGTAGGTTCCTTTTTCCGAATCGTACCAAAATCTAATCAGCATCTGGTTAACCTACAAGTGATATATCTACCAAATTCTGTGAAATTTGGCTTATTAGCATTTCATCTAGATTGAATACAAGCAATTTTCTCGGACTCTTTCGCAAAAAAGGACGGGCTTCTTTATCCCGATTTGTACCAAAATCCAATCAGCACCAGGGTCATACACTAGTGACTTACCTATCCAATTTTATGAAATTGGATCCTTTAGTTTTTGAATGAGAGGGAATACATACTTTGCACAGACTGACAGACAGACAGACACACATACACACACACACACCACGCTAAAAATAATTTATTCGTATTCTAGAGGTCCCGAAACGTGTAGATCCGTCGAAAACTCGAGTTGTGATTTTCAGCACGATTCCAATACTTTCCCTATACATTACCGTGTATTGCAGGGAAAGTAATAATACATTCTACACTGGACTAGTGGCGTTGAGTCAGGTAGGCAAGTAAACAGTGTGCACCCAAATAATTTGCGGCCATGTAATATAAAACTCAACTGTTGTAATATCGAAAAGAAAACTCCCTCCAAAATCTAATTATGTACACTTATAGATGTTTCAAAGAGCTACAAATTCTTGCTTATTGATTATTAGTTCTTATTAAGTTATTGATTATAAGATTAATTATTAGTTAATTCTTGCTTATTGATTATAAGATTAATTATTAGTTATTTATTGCTTATTAATTATAAGATTAATTATTAGTTATTTATTGCTTATTAATTATAAGATCAATTATTAGTTAATTCTTACTTATTGAGTCTAAGATCAATTATAATTATTTCTTGCTAATTAATTATTAGTTCTTATCAAGTTATTGATTATAAGATTAATTATTAGTTAATTCTTGTTTATTGATTATAAGATTAATTATTAGTAATTCTTGTTTATTGATTATAAAATTAATGATTAGTTAATTATTGCTTATTGATTATTAGTTCTTAAGTTATTGATTATAAGATTCATTATTAGTTAATTATTGCTTATTGATTATAAGATTAATTATTAGTTAATTCTTGCTTATTGATTAAAAGATTAATGATTAGCCAATTCTTACTAATTGATTATAAGATAAATGATTAGTTAATTCTTACTTATTGTTTATAAGATTATTAGATTTTAGTTTCTAAAATATAAACATTAGAAACTTGAGAAAGGTAAAATTTTTATACTTCAACTTCATAAAACCATTACTTGAAAACTGCAAGGTTTTTTTTGTTTTTTATTTTTGTTTTTTCTTTTTAAAGAAATATAGATTTAGAAATTAAATTTCCGTATACATATTTTTATTGCTTGTTATTTATATTTATCTTTTAAATTTTAACATATATTTTGAGTGAAAGTTAGAAAAATTAAAAATAGCAGTTGCTCGGAGAACTAGCTACATATTTAAATTTTTTTCAAAAAGAAAAGGTTCAAAATATTAAAATAATTTTTACATATTTATAATCTGTACCCTATTTCCGACAAAACAAGAAAAATTATCTAATTTTTTATCAATTGGGTTCTGGTGTATAAGCGTCCAACGTGTTTACATTTTCCGTAACGCTTCGTTTTTCCGCCAGAGAAACCCCCAACCACAGACGTTATACACATTGGCGACTCATCTAGCGAAATACTGCCCATTTGGCGACTTTTTATAATGCTGCAAAATTTTCGAGATTGTTGACAAATTGGGAAAAAAATGACGCCAAAATTACGAAAATGACGCCAAATGGGTCAATTAATAATTAACATATTTTGCTGTACTGGAGTATATTGCTTAGCGGATGTTCGCAATATTTCCAATTGTCAATTTACACTTGCGCAAAATGCAAGTTAATTGGGTACAAAATAGTGTCACATGCTGCCTTCCAATAAAGCGCTCAATGCCAGTACTTTTCAGAGTTAAAAATATTGCGCTGTGGATGGTGGTTCTTGTCCATCATTACTTTGCATTGAAATAACAAATAAATGCATTGACAGAAGTAATGTACTTGCATTATGTAGAGAAAGCCATGTGCTGTCTACATCCGATTTTGTTTTTTGTTTATTTGATAAGCATGGGGGGGAGGCGAAAAGGTTTTATCTGCAAATCTTTACCACGAAATGAACATTTAATTTACAACTTATCGACCAAAATCAATCCGAATAGCAAATGGTTTTCTTTAATTTTCCCGAAAAGAACCTCTGATTCGTAAAAATAAGACGGCAGAGTTCGTTTCATATAGCATGTCGATTTCTGGAAATAAAAATTTCCGAAATTCGGTCATTGCATGCTCTATTTTCATATTAATTGCAATTAATTGCACAGCTAATTCCACTAAGCGAAAGTATTATTTCCCGTGTGTTTATTATTTCCATGGCCTTTGAATGTCGATCGATTATTCTATTCGAAATCGCTTTCCGCCATTTTTTTTTTGTTCCATGTAAACGACACAAAAGATTCTGCACTACTAACTTGTCGTTGACTGGTGTTAATATCATGTCGAATGCAGGGATGACATTTTTCATGGGTAAAAGAGATTAATGAATGGTATGTTTAATTAGGACCTGCACGTGGTTTTGCCGTGAATGACAGTCTTCGCTTGCGAACACAGGGATAATGGATGTTTCAGATATTGCATTTTTTCCTTGATAACACATTATATAGATAACAATCAACAATTTTTTCATCTTTATGTAGTGTCTGTGGGCAGTATAGTTATTTAAAAGTAAAATGAGGCGATTTACGATTATTTTAATCGGCAACTTACCGATTTTCAAGGAAATTTGATCCAATAATTTCTTTTTTTTCTTTTTTTTTTTTAAATTGAAAACATGAAAATATTTATACTAAAAATGATTATCCAAAATATTCATTCTATTTTTAATTTAAAATTGAATAACATAATTTATAAAGCCCTCACATTCCGCATTATGAAAGTATAGCAAACATTCTATAATCTAAACTGGTAAATAATAATAATAATAATAAAATAATTATAAATACGCCCACTTTTTGCAAATAAGTGAACGCTTCCGGAGTACTTTTAACCAGCATTGAATAATAGTTAGACAATTTTAAGAGTTATCACGAACCTTTCTTTTTCATCTGGTAAGATATATTTTTCCCTTTCAGGGTAACGTACATCTCAGGAAAAAAAACAAGTGATTTCCATAAAATGTGGTATGCTTATTGTTACTGATAACAATAATCTATAATAATAAAATGAAGAATTTGTCTGATTGATAGCGATATTGCGTGATATCTACGGCACTTACAGGTCTTTGGTTTTTTGTACATTATCATCTATATCTGAACTAATGCGCCGCGAAGGTCTTTTCCAAAGTTTTAATTATATTTATTTAACGAATTTATAAAGTTTAAAATCAGCTAATCTCCAGCTACCGATACGATCTAACAGATACTATCACGATTTTTCAGTTACCGGCTCTTCAGCTACCAACACGATCTAACAGTTATAAATACAATCTAACAGCTACAAATACGATCTAACAGCTACCAATATGATCTAACAGCTACCAATATGATCTAACAGTTATCGTCGTGATCTAATAGCTGCTCATATGATCTATCATCTACCCATAAGATGCAACAACTACCGTCTACCGTCACGATCTATTAGCTGTATAAACGATCTAACAACTGCCGTCACGATCTATTGCTAAATTACTCTCTCAGAGGTTTTAATTCTTTTATTTGTTTATTTATTTATTTTTGCTTTGTGAAGAGCATGTGTGGGAATTTGGCAATGATTTAGAATTTAAAGTAAAGTGAGTAGCGTTATTTGAAATGTATTATTTAAGTAGCGGGCGTTTATTTACGACCCGGGAAACGTCGGTTAATTCATTCTCGTACATTTCTTGATATCTGCAAGATTGGTTTATAAGACGCTGTCACATGGTGATTTCCAAAATATGTGACATTGTGTAATTTTGGAGAAGAAGGCGACCTGCAAATGACGGTCCCTAGCCCTGGTACAAATATGTATAGGGTCCCCCTCTGGCCACCTGCAAAAGAGAGGGTCAGTGAAGCTACCAGGGCATCTTCGGTTATGATTTCATTAGAAGATTTAAAGGCGTAATTGACACGCAAAATAACATTTTAAAAATTGGAAACTTAGAGATACAACTTAGAAACCAAAATCAAACATCGCGAGATACACATGTACACAGTTTAATAGAAAAACCCAACGTTTCCAGAATTAACAGGAAAATCAGATTTTTGCCGAATGAATCCAAACAGATTTTGATCATACCCGAGAATGAAGTACAGGAAGGCACGGATATTTTATTTGAACCGGTACAGAAAAACTATATAAGCATGAATTATGGAATTTATAAAATGGCAGAGAAGGGAATCTGGGTAAGAGTGCAAAATAACACAGAATCGGAATTTACTCTAAATAAACATATGATTTTGGGACAGGTATCAGAAAATTTTGAAATTAAACAAGAGAAAAATAAGCCAGAGGAGGAGGAAAACTATATTTGTAAAGAAATGATAAATTTGATTCAGGCGACACCCGAAGTGATAGAGCAGAGAAAAAAAGATTTGGAACCGACAGATTTTAAACTAGAACATATGAGCGCAGAGAGGAGGAAAGATTTTGAACAATTTGTATTACAGTACGCGGACATTTTTTCAAAAAACATTTCGACCATTGGGGCTACGGACTTAATCCAACCCAAAATTGAATTAGCGCACAACCACGCAATCAAATCTAGGCCATATGATATACCATACTCGCTACAAAACACTGCGAAAGCACAATTAAAAGACTTGGAGCAGGCAGGAATTATTTCTAAAACCAACTCAAATTATGCGTGTCCAATGATTTTAGTACGCAAGAAGGACGGAGAACACAGACTTTGTTTAGATTTAAGACTGATAAATAACATCTCCACCATATTCCCATATAATATTCCGAAAATCAATGAAATTATCACCAAATTAGCAGGGTTTAAATATTTTTCAAAACTAGATTTTAACAGTGCATTCAGCCAAGTGGTCTTAAGCCCGGAAGCACAGAATATTTTTTCGTTTGTAACGCCCTTCGGCAATTTTAAATATAATAGAATGGTTTTCGGACACGTTAGCTCAGCGCCCATTTTCCAAAATATTATTGATACGATTTTAGCGGACTTACAAGACCAAAACATCTTAGCGTACATTGATGATGTGATTGTCCCAGCAGACTCTTACGAGGAAATGAAATGCAAATTACAATTAGTTTTTAACAAATTTAGAGAGAATAATTTAACGTTAAGCCCGAGCAAATGCGATTTTTTCTTACCAAAAATAAATTATTTAGGATTCGAGATTACCGATAAAGGAATAAGTCCAATGGACAATAATATAAACAAAATTACATCTTTTCCGGTGCCAAAGACCTTGAGAAAACTTAAAAGATTTTTAGGAGTATGCAATTTTTATCGGAATTCAATAAAAGATTACGCGCAAATTACGGCGGTGCTTTCAGACCTAACGCAGAAGGACGCAAAATTTAAATGGACTCCAGAGTGCGAGAAGGCTTTCCAGACATTACAAAATTGTTTTTTTGAAAAACCTATTCTAATTCAGCCAAATTTCGACGAAAAATTCTACCTTAACACAGATGCATCTTTATTATCTGTGTCGGCATGCCTTTTACAACTGAGAGATGGCATTCTTAAGCCAATTGCATATTTTAGCCGCAAGTTAAATCCACAAGAAAAAAAATACCCCGCAGTAAAGATTGAGTTACTTGCAATACATCAAGGAATACAGTTTTTTAGGAATTTTTTGTACGGACGAGAATTTTTTTTGCTCTCAGACCACAAATCATTAGGTGATAATTTAAAGATTAATAATCCTCCGACAGTAATGCAGCGTTGGTTGTTGGATATATCAGAATATAAATTTAAATTTATTCACATCCCGGGAAAACAAAACGTACTGGCAGATTTTTTAAGTCGCGAAGAATTTGCGAACCACTCAGAACAAGAAGTAAACAAAACACCCTCCCCTCTCCATACTTTCCAAGAGAGCGCTCCAGATACGGAGCAAGACAGTAAAGAAACGAATCAGGGAGCTTCAGGGGAACCGGTTGTCAAACGATCGCAGGAAGAAGGCCACGTTCAAAATGAAAATAAACAAACGGGGGAGCTTTCAGTGAATGGTATAATTCACGCAGAGCAGGAAGACGCGAATGGGTATGTAAATGTGGACAATATTTATATTAGAAATGTAGAAGAGTTAACCGAAATACCGACAATAGAAGAAATACGGAAGGAGCAGAATAAAGATCCAAAAATCACAGAACTAAAGAAAAATCTAAAAAGCGAAAAGCACAAACACAGTAAAAACAATGAGACATTTTATATAGATGAGGAGACGGGACTGGTAATGCATATTGGTAGATGGAAAGATCGACCGTGGCGGGAGAATTTTAAGAGGACAATAGTAATTCCACGCATTTTACAGAAAAACATTTTAGCCATGGCTCATGTCACTCATGCAGGGGTTGATAAGACGTTTAAATTAATAGAAGATAGATATTATTGGGGAGGTATGTATTCAGACACACATAATTATGTCCTTTCTTGTGAAAAGTGTAAAAGTCGGAAAGGAAAGCTGCTGATAACAAATATGGGTAGAGTCCCCATTCCTGAAGGCCCTTTGCATAGCATTTCAATAGATTTATGTGGCCCTTTCAGAGTTAGTGTCAATAACAACAGATACGTGCTAACTATGATTTGCCAATTTACGAAATATTTAACAGTTTTCCCTATACCAGACATACGTGCAGAAACCGTGGCGGAAAAGTTATTACAGTCGTTTGTCTCCAGCGGATTACCATTTTCCATAACTTGTGACAGGGGGTCTCAATTTACTTCAAAAGTTTACAAATGTATGACGGAGAAATTACAAATAGTAGCTAAATTAACGCCTGTTCGATCACCTTGGTGCAATGGAGCCATCGAAAAATGTCATCATGCGCTTAAAAATACACTTTATACTCTCACTGATAATTCACCTTTTTGGGATACTGCAGTTCAAATACACGTCATGACATATAACGCAACCGTTCACTCATCGACAGGCGAAACACCCAATTTTCTTTATTACGGACGGGACATTCCAATTTTTTTTGAGACACAAACACAAAATGAGCAACAACAGGATACATCATATAGGGGATAATTGCACTTAGGATATAGAATTTTGGTTAAGAAATCGCAGAATTTTTTTTTTCACATTTCAGTCATGGCAGAAGAACGGAACGAAGTCCCAGTAGCTCACGTCAGCAAAATTCCGGGTATTACACATTTGTTAGGGGAATTAAATGGGGAAGACATGGAAGAAACGAAATTGTTTTTCGAACACTTCAGCGCTATATCAGAACTGGGAAATTGGAACGATGCAGAAAAACTGGTTATAATCAAATCGCGATTACGGGATAATGCTAGGAAATTTTATATGAGTTCTCGGGAGTTGAGGAGCGAAACCTCTTTTGAAGCTTTCAAGCAGAGATTTTTAGATTTTTTTACAGACAAACCCCATATCACCGCCAACCAAGTAATTTTTTCATCAATTAAACAAAACCAAGGTGAAACTATAAAACAATTATCACACAGGATTAGAACACTAACGTTGGAGTACATAGGTGAGGCTCAGATAAACGATGACACTCAACACATTATTGATAAATTAAGCCTTAGTAAATTTATAGAAGCTATTAGGCCAGAATTCCAAATTGAAGTGATTAAAGGGAATCCCAAAACATTCATAGAAGCAGTAAAAATAGCACAAAATTTAGAGTCAGCTAATTTAGCGGCAATGGTAGTAGCGGTAAATAATATATCACAAAAAAATGACATACAGGAACTGCGCAAGGAACAAGAACAATTTAATGCACAATTATTGGATAATATCACTAAAGAGATTAATAACTTAAAAGTCAAGGATCACGCAGAAGTAGAAAAGAAACAAAACATTTTTTTGTGTCATTTTTGCGGCAGACCGGTGCAGGGGCGCAAATGAGAAACTTCAAATGGTATTTACAGAATTGGGAGTTTTGAAAGGCAAATTTGGTAATAAGGTACAGAAAATGAATATTTGATAATACATGGCATGGCAACTCGGAGGGAAGATTAAATTTTAAGAATAGAAATTTTTTACATTTGGTTTGTAAGAAAATAAAGATTAAGATGAATTGGTAGAAAAGGTATACATATATTAAAACGAAAGGAAAGGAAATTTACGTTTGGGTTGAAGGAAAATAAAGATTAGGATGATTTTGTAGAGAATGTATATAGATATAAAAAAAAAAAAAGTATTTCGGGGATAGTTAAAGAAGTAAGCAATGTTTGAATAAGGTTATGACGAGGTGTAAATAAATTTTTTCATGATAGGAATTTTTGTAATCGTTTAATGGTAATGTAATTTTTTCTGAGAGAGAGAGATTTTTCAATTTTTGAGTGTCTGTATGTATGTTCTTTGGCCTGTGTGCAAACTTATCTCCAGCAGTACGTCTGGAAAGATACGGACAACGAGGAGCAGTGACATCTCTACAGCTGACTTACGAGAAGCGACACCCTATGCCAGATCCTGAGGTGCGATTGCAACCCACCGAAGCAGGGGCGTGCCAGATACACCAGACTTGATGTACTGGACATCACACGGTACTCCGAGCTCATGCAGTGGCGTTAGGCCATACTATGGACCATTTACACGGTATAATATAGTGAAGTACAACTAACTTTCCATCTGTGTTACAGCAACGTGTTCTGTTTTTAGATTACAAACTATTATCCACTACAGTGTGCCCACAAAGTCAATGATATATACTCAGACTTTAAACATAGGAACGTGAAATATGGAATATCGATCGAACGCATAAGCTGAAGTTTGATTTTAACGAAATGGACTTTGAACAAAAAACTTGAACAAAACTTGAACATGAACAAATAGTATAACCTGTTACATGATATTGCAATTCATTTTTGAGAATATTACTATTATTATTACTTTGATTTTTTTATTATGGATAATATGTATTTTTTGATACTTGATTTTTATGGTATAAGTTGTATTTTACTGTTACAATTTGTTTGTTTTTTCCCTTGGCTTTGCAAAAACAAAAAAAAATAGCATTGGGGAAAAGGAGTAAATGTCACATGGTGATTTCCAAAATATGTGACATTGTGTAATTTTGGAGAAGAAGGCGACCTGCAAATGACGGTCCCTAGCCCTGGTACAAATATGTATAGGGTCCCCCTCTGGCCACCTGCAAAAGAGAGGGTCAGTGAAGCTGCCTGGGTGGTCTTACACAAGAGGAAGACAGAACGGGGGGAAAGCGGTCGTTGGGGCCGCAATTAAGCCCAGGGGTTCGCACGGGAGCTGGGACTCCTGACCACCTGCAAGCGATAATTCAGGGGCTAGTGGGCAAGCCCTACTGTCATGGACTGGCCACTGAGAGTGGAAGCTAAGTGTCCACCAGTAATATTTAGGGGGGCTTAAGTCCTGTCAGCAAGTAATATTTGAGGGGGAGGAGACTTGATGATACAAGTTTTTGGAGAGAGTTTTTGTCAGGAGAAAGGAATCGAGAGTGCCGATATGAATTTTGTATAGTGAACTTGTAGAAATTTTCACGGGAACGAAATGCTCTCCGTTTCCCCGCCTGATCAACCGATCGTCCGGCCGATGTGCCCAAGAGCCGAGGTAAGGCCTTTGACTGTACACAGCATTCAATAATTGAATCTCCTCTCCGCTCGTTTAAATACCTATGTGAGGAATAGTGTTATGGAAGTTACTTGTCTTTTGAAGTGTATGACTATTATTTTAATATTTGAGAATTGTGAATAAGATTGTGGTACAATTAATGATTAATGAATTTACGAGGTCATAATGTTTTTTTCGAGATGTTAATATTAAAAGGCAGTTACTTTTATATTCATGTGTTATGAACAAAGCCTTTTTTCATGTTTTTTATTTTTAAACGATAATTATGTAAATAAACTTGGTTTTTTCTTATTCATAAAATCTAATCCGTGTCCTCATTTCAAATCTTATTAATTACTTATTTTTTTCAGCTTTAACCACTTGAGATCAATTATAGGCCGTATTTTAGCGTTCAAATCGAACGTGAGGTGGAAAACCTCGCGACAGACGCATACATTATTTGGAGCAGAACTAAACTGAGCTGTTCTACTGTGACGGCGACTCAAATTGTGCAATTCCGAATAAGGGTATTTCCGAAACGAAGATGTTATTTTATTTAGATGATATTTCACATACAAGTACTTCCTATTGGATTGAAGTCGTAACGAAGCTCTAATCTGGAATGTTGAACCCATAAATAATAGTAATTGATTAAAAGTACTGCATTATTAACTCTGTGGGAAGTTTTTATTTGTCTGGAAATGCACCAATAATAATTAAAAAAAAAACATGTTTTTACTTTACACGACTGAACACTAATAAACCCTATTTAGCGTGACGTCTGCATCTGTACACTACACGTATCCCCACTGGACGAAAAGCTATTCGACGAAATTTCACAACGTAAACATGTGACATGACCCATAAACATGTAATTCCACCCCTGCGAAATGAACACCGTCCAAAACAGAAATGTTTCCTTATACTATAAAACAATAAACAATATCAGAGGCGATGCTAATTTAATCAAAAATCCATCACATAGCTTATTCAGCAATTTTCTCCGAAATGATAAATGCACTCCTACATTAAAAATTCAACCAATAGTTGGCGTTGACAACTTCGAACTACAGATGATACACAAAACGCAAGAGAGATAGGGAGATTACTAATTGATTCACAATAGTTTCTATATTAAGTGTTCTATTAGTTTTGGGTAAGAAACAAACATTATTTGCGTTATGATTCAGTGCGTGAGTAAATGCTATTAACAGCCGCGAAATTATAACAGATGAAAAATTCGATTATATCTTAGATAAGGAAACGTAATTAATGTATTTCATCAAATTAAGTGGTTAGTTGATAACTTTACTAATGAAGCGCTAGTTTTGCTTTCAATTAACGTTTTTTCTCTCAATACATAAATATGTATAGCATAACTATAATAATTGAATCGAAAACTGATATTAACGTTTTCGATGGGTTTACATACTTTCTGCGCACTTAAGCGGGCATTCAATTTTCTTTTTTATTTTATATTTCTATTTTATATTTCTATTTATTTTATATTTCTATTTTCTATTTATATGCCTATGAGTGGTATTGCTGGATTTCTTTGTTTGTGTTGAGAGGCTCTCATCCACCATACCCCATCCCGCCCCAAAAGCACTGGTCCAGTCGTGTTATCTTGATAAAGGAAAAATTCACAAAACAGCAATCCATCTTGCACAAACCGGGAACCAAGATATGCGCCACCTTGACGAACTATAATTTCTTGACGGGCCACACATAAAATAAAATTTTAAAAATAAAAATTAATGAAATTACATAAAAATTTGTTTTATTCACTCAGTTTTTTAAATAAATGCATCAGTAACATGTTTGCCTTCTTTAGACCACCCATTACTTTCCCTACAATTCTCAGTAATGTATAGAGAAAGTACTGGAATCGTGCCGAAAATCGCAACTCGAGTTTTCGACAGGTCTACATGTTCCGAGCACACCAGGACCCGTTAAAACTACTTTCAGCTTGACGGCTGTGTATGCGTGTTTCTTTTGTCTGCCTGTATATCAACGCTATCCATGTATACATCCACTCTGTTTGTAAAACAATTGACCAAATTGCATAAAATTGGGTAGATACATCAGTTGTGGGTTATTCTGTAGCTCATTAGATTTTTGTACGATTCGAAAAAAAAATCCTACCTTTTTTCGCGAAATGGCGCGCAAAAATCATCAAAATTTAAAATAAAAGACTACATATGCTCAAATGTATCCATTAAATGCTTGTTTTATGCATACATTTTCACAATGAGAGAAATAAAACCAACTCCATTACACTAGGACTAGCCGTTCTTTAGATATTCTAGGACTTATTATTCTTGAGATACTATAGTTTTTTCGCATTTTGACCATGCCACCTTTAAAAATACCTCCAGTAGCTAAATGAAAACGACAATTGAATTAAAACTGCGAATTTAGTGTAATTTAAATTAAGTATCCATGTTAATGTGTGCAATTAGGCTTCATTAAATAAATTGTGAAAAAGAGAACATAAATGTAACTGTAGTTAAAGTCATGTGCAGCCCAAATCAGAAACGTCAACATGAAATGGAAAATATTTATATTTATTTCAAAATCTTATTCAGATTTTGCAAGTTCAGAGAAACGATTATAAAAATTCTGCCGATTGTTTCAAAATGTCATCGACCTACTTTGAAGAAATTCTAGTGATTTGTTTCAAACTTACTTAGGAAAGGAAAATATTAAATATTATTGTTTTTAATTTGACGTTCAAACGGCGGTAATTTCATCAGAAATATTATTATTGCTTATCTCAATATCTATTGTAATAAGTAATTTAGCACAGTGGGTCTTTTATAAACACTTTACAACATAGTTGAAAAGTGTTTATGACTTTGATCATTCAGTCTGTCTGTCCGTTAGCACGATAACTGCCGTAAAAATGATCACAATGAAATTTTAGTATGTTGTTCAGACGGTCTGTGGAACCTATAGGAATATAAATTAATAATATCACCCAATTCGTTTTGGGTGGAATCCAGGTTGACAAAATGAAATACATTGAACACAATGGACCTAATTTTTAAAACGAATTTAAAATTCACATATTGCTTCAAAAGGTTTAGGAAATATTCAAATTATCCCATAAAAAATATAAAAAAAATTTCAGCAAAATATATTCTGTAGTTTTTTAAATAAAAATTAAAATATTAATGACACCCATATCATATGATGAGTATACGTGACCTACTTCAAAATAAAATATGGCATCCATCTTGTGTTAAAATCTTGATTTTTAAAGTTCTTTCTAATTCATATTTAGTGTTGTATCCGTCCTAAAACCGCTTTATTTTTGCTTAAATTCTGTGTATCTACATACTGAAACAACGCAATTACAATATATTTGAGTTTAAATGATCATCCAATTTTGATTATTTCTACAACGAAGCTTAATTTTCACTTATGGAGAATGTAAACGCATGAAGCTGTACGATGTTGTATAAGAATTGCTGAAATTCTTTAATGCAAAATTATTTAACTCCGGAGTCTGCAATATAGCTGATATGAATGAAACATGCATTGATTTTACATAGAGACGCAGACGATTTTATAGGACTTTTTCGATGAAATTTTAAACACAGTTAAATTACTTTTACCTGCATGGTTTTACATTTTTAAGTAAAATAAATTATTGTAGTATTTTAATGAATGAAAGGGATGGGGAAAAAGTGCATGAATGAAATATTTACTGCTTTTACATAGAGAGCCAGGCAATTTATACGAGTATTTAAATGACGTATTTCAAAGTACGTATTTCAATGAAGTCATTTGAATAAAGTTCATTTTTTTCGATGAAGTTTTAAGTTTTCAAATATAATAAATTTTTGTAGTATTATGATAATTTAAAAAAATATTACCGCTGAATGTATAGCATTTTAGAGATGTTTAAATAAAATTGCATTGCAGTTGGAAAATGTTTCATAAACTATGCCTTATGCATAATTAATCTTTCTTGTTATCTTTATTTTTATTATGGCTTTTCATAGTCGAAATAACTTGCCGAGCCGCATGCAGCCTGTGGGCTAGGGTTATCCAGACTATATTGTGACATACGATTCCATCCAATAAGTCACAAAAGTGAAGAGGATAAGTTTGGTAACATTAAGAATACATTTGTGAGCATCAACATACACATGAATGGTCCAGTTATACTACAAGGAAAATAATCTGTTACGAAAAAAAATCTGATATGAGCAACTTTCCCTACAGACTGAAATTATTATTTTCTTTTCATTTCTTTCATAATTCATCGAGTTGAGTTTACTTGCACAAAATGACACGAATAATTGTAGGAAATTATATCCTATTATATATGCAATTTTAAAATATGTTTTTTAATCAAGTAACTTATTGCACTATGAAACGTCGCCAGTTTGTTTAATACAAATTAAATACCTCAAGAATGGTTAATCTTAGAGAAATGGAGTTGGTATTATTAACACTTTGCAACATAGTTGAAAAGTGTTTATGAATTTGTTCATTCTGTCTGTCTGTCTGTCCGTTCGCACGATAACTGCCGCAAAAATGACTATCAAAATGAAATTTTAGTATGCTGTTCAGACGGTCTGTGGGACATATGGGAATGTACATGAATAATATCACCCAATTAGTTTTTAATTGAATCTGGGTTGAAAAAATAAAATACATTGAACCCTATAGGACCTAATTTTTCAAACATTTTTTAAGCGAATTTAAAATTCAAAAACTGCTTCGAAAGTTTTAGGAAATATTCAAAGTATCCCATAAGAAATATGAAAAAAATTTCAGCAAAATATATATTCGGTAGTTTTTAAATAAAAATTTAAATAATAATGACACCCATATTATATGAAGAGATCCACTTCAAAATAAAATGGGGCATCCATCTTGTGTCAAAATCGTGATTTTTAGAATTCTTTTCAATTTATATTGTGTTGTATTCGTCCCAAAGCCGCTTTATTTTTACCTAATTTCCGTGCATCTATATTCTGAAATAACACAATTACAATATATTTGAATTTAAATTAGCATCAAACTTTGATTATTTCTACAACGCAGCCTAATTTTGACTTATGGAGAATGTAAACACATCAAGGTGTAAGATGAGTTGTATAAGAATTGCTGCATTTTTTTAACTCAAAATTATTTAGCTCTGACGTTTGCAATATAGCTGATATGAATGACACATTCATTGGTTTTACATAGAGAAGCAGACGACTTTATAGCAGACTTTTTTGATGAAGTTTTAAGTACAGAGTTAAATTACAGTTACCTTCATCGTTTTAAGTTTTTAAATAAAATAAATTATTATAGTATTGTGATGAGTGAAAGAAATGGAACAAAAGTGTATGAATGAAATATTTACTGCTTTTACATAGAGAGCTAGGCGATTTATATTTCAATGACGTCATTCGGATAAAGTTCATTTTTTTCGATGATTTAGGCATGATTGATCTTTCTGGTTATTTTTGATTATATAAGAAATAACCATTTAATCAATATAATGAAACATATTTTGCTTAGTATTACAAATTTTGACGACTTTTGCGAGTCATTTTGCATAAAAAGGCAGGTTATTTTCCGAACTGTACCATAATCTCATCAGCACAATATTAAACCATAAATGATTTATTTGCTAATTTCGTCTAAAAATTAAATTTCGTCTAATTTAATTTCGTCTAAAAATTATGTGAGAAACAAAGCTTAAATAATTTTTAATCTGGAGTGAATATATGCATTGCAAAGACACGGAGATACACAGACACACACACATACATGTTTTAGACGTGTTTTAGAAGACTCAAAACGTATAGATCTGTCAAAAACTCGAGTTCAGATTTTCGACACGATTCCAATATTTTAACTGTATATTACCATGTATTGCAGGGACAGTAAAATGAATAAAAGAACCCGACTTGAACGATTACAACCTTCTACTTCGAAGAACAGTAAATTTAAATAAAGTTCAAGAAGGACTCATTAATCACAATCTCTTTCATTATTTGAAGAGGGAAAAGTTTGTGCGCGAGAAATCCTCAGAGCCGTTACGAATAAGTTTTTCGAAATCCAGGGATAAATGCAAACATCAATAAACCGCACTTCCCTTTACAGGCGGGTATTTTTCAAAAAGGTTGAAAGTGAAAAGCCGGATGTGGGCAGCACATGAGTTTCCCCAGATTCAAATTCATTTTATGAATTATAAAAGAAATTAAGTTGGGGAGCGACAGCTCAGTGGTTAGCGCGCGGAAATTTCATTCGGTCTGCCCGGCTTCGGTTCCCGCCAAAACTGCCGCCGTGTTCACGCGAAGTACGATCACGTTAAACATTTGGATCCATAAGTCCTTTCGAGAGGTTGGTGGTAGGGGAAGGAGGGTACGGTCCCTGTGGATGCCTCCCCCCAATGGGTTCAGGTCTAAATTGAGTGGCACTTCCCGACCGTCTTTGTACATTTCTGGTAGATCGGACGGTCTGGGTAAAAGAAGAAAAAGAAATGAAGTTAAACTGCACATAAGTTTAATTGCAATAACATTCATAATTATTTGAAATGACACTGGATTGGCAGGGTTAATTCAATTTTCGTTTCTATTTGGTAACTGGACGTATTTCCAAATGCGGTGTGGTAAAAATGCAAAAAACTGAAATATCTCGAAAACGGCTCGTCCTGGACAAATGGTGTTGGTCTTATTTTTTCCATCGTCAAAAATTACGTAGAAAGCAAACATTTAATGGATACATTTGAGCATACGTAATCTTTTATTTTAGATTTTAACAATTTTTATGGATCATTTCGCTAGAAAAAGTCAGGTTATTTTTTTCCGGGGTAATCCATAGTGACTTTAGCACCAGGGTAATCCATAAGTGACTTATCTACCAAATTTTGTGAAATTTGGTCTGTTAGATTTTTTCGTTAAAGTGGATAGATACATTGTTAGATTTTTTAGCTAAAGTGGATACATTGTTAGATTTTTTAGCTAAAGTGGATACATAAGATTTTGCCGGTCATACCGTAAAAAAGCAGGTTCTCGAATCGTACCAAAATCTAATCAGCAGCAGGGTCACCCACAAGTAACTTAACTATAAAATTTTATGAAATTGGGTCAATTAGTTTTTTAGTTAAAAGTGGATACACAGACAGAGAGAGAGAGAGACGTCACTCTAAAACTAGATTTTTCTTGTTCTAGAGAGCTCAAACCGTGTAGATTCGTCGAAAACTCAAGTTGCAATTTTCGACACGCGTTCAATACTTTTCTTAAAGCTTACCATGTATTTCAGGGAAAGTAAAAATGAGTTTCGCAGATCCAAAATATTTAAAATTTTGTTCACAAGGAAAGGGGGTATCATGTTTAAATGTTTAAATGTTAGACTTTGCTGCGATTTGTGAAACTTTCATTAAATTTTTACCCTTTTTAAACAGAAATACAGAGTTCCTAGAAAAATCCTCAAGTACCATCATAACTGTGTAAGGAAAAGTTCATGAGTGTACAAGTTAGGTCTAACTACAGTCAATTGATCATGATTGATCTAACTGCACTAAATTGATCATTGAATGTCAGTCATTGTAGTGCCCCTAGCGAGGAATTTAAGCAAGAAAGATCTATCATACATAAAGCATTAATCAATTTCCAACTGAAATAAAATTTTATTTACATTTTAAGCTGCTTCAAAAATTGCCATACGCAAAGTTAATCTTAAAACTTCATTGAAAAAGACGATGTTAGTGACTCAAAATGAACTTTATTCCAATGACGTCGTCGAAAGTATAATTTGCGAAGTGCTTACAAAGCACATTGGGAGCGTAGTCAAACATTTATTAACCACACTCCCAAAAAATAAGCACGAAATGCGAAGTCTCAGATCACGAGCGAACGAATTTTATTGGACGAAACTTGCTGTATACTTTGAGTACAATATGTAATTATAAAAACACGTGCATAATAGCAATTGGCTCCGTGCCAAATACGTAAATCAGCATCTTAGAATAAACAGGTGTTTCTTTCTGTGCGTCCTTACTTCTACTTCGGACGTTAGGGTGAAAATTCGAAATAGCCATTTCATTCGATATCTCCCACAAAAATGAGTTTAGATGATGGTCAGCGATGGCTACCCATGAGCAGGTTAGAATCTGGCCAATCTATTATAGGAGTGGCTAAATTCTTCAGAGTCCGCCATTCTGTGATTTCACGCTTATGGACCCAATCCCAAAACAACGGAACAATAAGTAGAAGGCCCCGCCCTCAAGTTACAACATCTTCCGATGACCGCTACTTAGCGTGATTGGTCAGACGCAACAGGCAAGCAACAGCACCTGCTTTACGTTCTAGTCTCCCTGCAGCTACAGGTAGGCTTGTATCCGTTACAACTATGAGAAGGAGATTGCACGCACATGGTTTTTATGCGCGGAGGCGAACCATTTGAGTTCCGTTGTCTGCGAGGCACAGAGCAGCCAGTCTCCAGTGGTGTCAGGAACACGTCAGTTGAGCTATAGACGATTGGAGCAATGTCCTATTCACCGATGAATCCATATTCGTTTTGCAGTCGGACGATCGACGGATTTTTGTGTGGAGGAAGACTGGTATACGGTATTAAGCTATTAACATAGTCCAGCGCCACTCATTTTCTGGTGGTGGCATCCTTGTATGGGCTGGGATTTCCTTCAGCGGACGTACTGAACCCCATTTCTTCCTCAACGGTACTGTGACAAGCCTAAGATATCGCGACGAAGTCTTTGCTACCTATGTTCGCCCTTATGTGGATGCAATAAGATCTGAGTTTGTTCTTACGAACGACAATGCCCGGCCACATAGAGCTCGTATCGTAAGCGATTACCTGATGACAGAGGGAATCCAGCGAATGGAGTGGCCAGCGTATTCCCCAGACATAAACCCAATAGAGCATGTATGGGATGCTCTCGGGGGAGCTGTAGATTCTCGGCAAAGCCTTCCAAACACTACCCAAGAGCTCCAAGATGCTCTCATACACGAGTAACGATTACTGCCTTCCGACCTCATTGAGCAGTTAATCGGAAGAATGTATCATCATTGCCAAGTCTTCATTACTGTGAGAAGAGGTCATATTCTTTATTGACAGACATTTCACATTCAAAACTATGACCTACCGTTTTCTTATTTCTTTTTAATGTGTTAGTTTACATTCGAAACTCTTTTTTTTTCTTTGTATGCAAATAATAGACAGAGTCCTATTCTATGTTACTGTAAAATTTGGAATAAATTGCTGCAGTCATTTCTGATTTGTGCCCGACTTTCACTTTCGTGCTTATTTTTTGAAGGAGAGTGTATATTGAAAAGTGTTAAAATAGGATTTCAAACTCGGAAACAAAGTGAGACAGACGAAAAAAAGTTGCAGTGTGTGGCCGAGCATTGTCCTGTTGAAAAATTTCTTCTGGGATCCCTGCCATGAGTGGCAACACATATGGCTGAAGAACCAACCCTGCGGTAGAACCAACCCTGTGCATTTGGTAAAAAATGTTTCTGCCGTTATTGGTGCTTTCAAATTTTTTTCCCGTCTGTTTTGTACTTATGCTTTACGTGCCTCGGACTGTTTAAATGGATTTTTTCCTTTTAAAATTATTTTAATTTAGCTTAAAAAATTTAAAATTCTGCGTTTTATCATTGCATATTCCTGGAACTTTCATACCTTTTATTCAATTTTCAATTTCTTTTTGCCTTATGTATCCTTTTATTAGACTTGGTCTCATCCACTGCTCGAACATTATGTTTCGTTACTTAACTTATTTAACATTTGCATTTAATTCTGAATTTAAATCCTTACTAAAACGTAGCCTTCTGTTTTCTATATTCTTTGACAAATTTTTAATTTTTCTTCACACTTATATGGTGAAGTGTTGTGTTTGATTGAACTCGGCTACAGCTTAAGTACCTTTTTTCATATTCTGTTTCCTTCCTTAAGTGGATTTAAAAAAAATGTATTTAAACTTTATTTACAGGCACTTAAAAATGTCTCCATACACATTCTCTTTTTTTTACTTTTTTCTGTGTTTTTTCTTTTTCTATTTCCCTGATAAAACTTGAATTTTTTTACGCTAATCTACAGCGACAGATTATACTGTTTTGGAACATCATTTCTGTTACGGTGGCAGAACGGACCCTGTGCTGCATCTGACAAAAATGTATGCTATTCGTGTCTCGTACATTATTTGTATGTTTTCCTTTAAACTCAGCTCTCTCTCTATCTTTTTTTTTTTTAATTTTGCTCCCTCTCTGGGCCTTTTTTTTTTTTTTTTTTTCCCCTTCAAAAATTTAATTTTATTGTGTTCTCATTGATTTTTCTGTAAACTTTGTTAATGTTCATTTATTTATACAGTTTTCACGGAGTCATTTCTGTCGCTATTGAATATATTATTGCTTTTGGCCTGAATATCATTTGATTTTTTCTGATTTTTCTTTTTTGTTCTCCTTGGCGATGATCAGGGTAGTTGAATATATAATATTGTAAACTGTACTGTTCGGTGCCCAAACGTTGATTTTGATTGTTTTGAATTGTGAGCTTCTCATTTGATCAAAATTTTAACATTATTTAAGCTCTTTTTTCAGATTTGGTTAATCTTGTCAGTTTTAGACTTGTCAACTTAAATTTGTTCATTGCCGTTTTTTTTTTAATTTAACAGTTTTAATTAGAATTTTTCAGATTGCCGAAGTCTACAAACTTTATAGCTGCCATTTCTTGGAATTTAATAAATTTATACGAGAGCTTCTCCTTGGATTAAATTGCTTACTATCGTTCTTTTTTCATCTTAGTCATTTTGTTAACCTTGGCGACGTTTTGGGCCCCGTCTTTGTTATGAAACGTTTATTTTTATATTATGTTATTTTTATTATATTCTTTTATGTTTTACTTGGTACCCTGTTTTTTGTATTTTGGTTTGAGCTCCGGTTTTTTTTTTTTTATTATTATTATTAAAGCTCTTTTAAAAATATTAAATTTGCACTCACAGGTTTCTCTGGGAAACCTTTGTAACCCTGTTATTTTATCCCTTTTGTACTTTTCCCTTGCTTTTTGGCATTTTAACTAAGTTTATTGTATCTTTGTTGGCGTGAGTGTTTTTTTTTTTTTAACCTTGGCTTCTTTGCTCCTGGACTCGCGGGCTGAACTGTTGTTTCGTATTTCTTCTTTTCCTGGTGGTCCTTTGAGGGGGGACCTCTGGGTTGAACTCTTTTTTGGGAAGTCTTTGGGTAGAGACTTTCCTCTAGTATTATTTATCTTGAAACCTGTCAGCCCTTTCGGGACTTTATATTTATTCCTTGTATTCCTATTTAGCTTTGCTGTTCCTGGATTTTTTTCCCTGGTCTTGCTGGCTGGTCTCTCTGTGCTCTTTCCTGGAGATCTTTTGGGAGGGGGATCTCTGGGTTATCCTTTTCTTGGGAGGTCCTTTGAGGGGGGGATCTCCCTTGATTGCTTTTTCATATTTCAACCTTGTCGGCCCTTTCTGGACTTTATAATTGCTTTTGTTCTCATTGTTACTCCTGTCCAGCTTTGCGGCTTCTGGTTTTTTTTTTTTTTTTTTTGCGTGGGTGTGTTTGTTCTTTGTTCGTTTTGTGGTTATCCTCTTCTCGGATTCCTGCTCTGCAGCCGTCCGCTTTTCGACTTTAAATTTTTACTCTGGATTCCTGGTTATCAGCCGTCCTCTTTTGGTTCTTAAATTCTTTGTTTTTTATCTTTTTCCTTTTTGTACCTTTTTTGTGTTTCCTCTTCGGATCCCTGTTCTGCAGCCGTCTGCCTTTTGGCTTTCAAATTTTCTCGGATTCCTGTTTTTCAGCCGTCCGCTTTTGGTTTCAAAAACTTCTTTATTTTGTCTTTTACTTCTCTGTTTATCTTTTGTTACTTTTTTCCTTTTTTTCTCGGATTCCTGTCCTGCAGCCGTCCTTTTTTTTTTTTTTTTGTTTTTTTTTTTGCTTGGATCCCTGGTGTACAGCTGTCCATTTTTGGCCTCTTTTTTTTTTTTTTTTAAATTTTGCGTGGGTGTGTTTGTTCTTTGTTCGTTTAGTGGTTGTCCTCTTCTCGGATTCCTGCTCTGCAGCCGTCCGCTTTTCGGCTTGAAATTTTTACTCTGGATTCCTGGTTTTCAGCCGTCCTCTTTTGGTTCTTAAATTCTTTGTTTTTTTTTATCTTTTTCCTTTTTGTGTCTCGCTTGTATTGCATTGTATTGTACTGTACTATGTTGTATTGTTTTTATGTTTTGTTCTGTCGTTGCCTTTCTTTTGCTTGTTCTGTGTATTTTATGTATTTCTTGTTCTTCTTTTCGTTTTGTTTTTGTTGTTTATACTACCTTTGTGCTTGGGTTTTTTTCCCTTCGGGGTTTTCCCCTCTTTTCTTTTTTTCCTTCTTATGTCTCTCTTGTATTGTATTGAATTGTATTGTTTTTATGTTTTGTTTTGTCGTTGCCATTCTTTTATTTGTCTTGTTGTAACTGTGTTGTGATTCAATTTTAACCTGTTTTGTAATGTTTTGGATCTAAAATAAAGTTCCCGGCCACACACTTAGCTACAGTAAACCTTCGGGTCTGTCGTGTGGTCTGGGTTTTCAACACTTCAACATATGGCTGAAGGACGTTACGAGCGTACTGCTTGGCTGTTATGGTTCCGTAGATCAATATTAGAGGTGAACGGGTGTCGTATGCGAGGGCAGTCCATACCATCAAACCAGCTGTGGGAGCGGTATGCCGCTGTAAAGCGAAGGCAAGATTTAAGCGTTCACCACGGGTCCTCCACACACGTACACGTTTGTCATTACTGCCCAAATTGAATCTCGATTTGTCGTTGAATTTGAACCTGGTTCCATGCGGTCCAATCCCGTCGAGCGTGACACCACTCCAAACGGAGGCGACGGTGGGAGGGTGTTATTGAAATCACACTTAATGGGAGCAGCGATACCAAATGTCCTTCAGCAGGGCGCCTCGCGATGGTACGGACAGACACATGGGCCCGTAGTGAAGATGTTGCCTGACAATGATGCAGTTGACGCTGTGCGTGCGTGTCGAGTGATGTGATGGTCTTCTCGACTATTGGTCTGCCGAGGGCGTCCTGAACCTGGCCGCCATGTATGCGACCTCTCTCTCTCGTTCACTGGTCCCAACACCTCACAGTAAAGTCACAACGGCCTAGGTGGCAGGCTATTGGCCGAGCTGACCACCCGGCTTCCATCATCCCGATGATTCTCACCCTCTCGAACTCTGACAGATGATCAAATTGTCTTCGATGGCGGCGTAACGGCATCCCTAATGAAAAAGCGTCCCTCTGCAACGAATTAAGTACAGGCAAAAATCATCTGCGTACCTTTTTTCTGAGCACGGGATAGCAAAGTTCAACGGCCTCTAGTGGCAATGCGCAATCACGCTGCATTTCTAATCATTTGCATATTTGCCTGAAACATACCTTCAGGCCAAGTCTCATTACGATCCCACAATTACTTCTTGGTGCACAAATTTTTATAGCAATGAGTATATATATATATATATATATATATATATAAATTTGAAATTTTTTAATCGGAAACTATGCATAAACTACGGTAAGTACAAAAACCCATCTCTAGCATATCTGTTAAAAATAAGTAACTATAGACCAAGACTAAGGATAAAAATAATAGGTAGCTTATCACTATATAATGGAATGGAGCTGAGGAGAATATTAAATAATATACAAACATAATTATTTATATATTATTTATATATATATATATATATATATATATATATATATATATATGTATATATATATATAGATATGAAAAATAAGAAAAAGCAGATACGGCAAAAATGAGAAAAGGCAATAATAATTAGCTCAAGATAAAAGATCAAGACATGGAGAACAATCTGTTGAAACCACATAAAAAAATTGGCGGTTAACTGGAAATTGCATTCTCGTCGGGACAGCCATACAATTTGAATTAAAACTGAAAGATTAGCCAGTTTGACAATGGCGACAGTATTTGACTATAGACATCATTGGAACTATCTACTGGCTAATGGAACGTGAAATAATAAAATCTAAAAGAATTAAAAACCAGAAATATAAAAATCAGAAATATAAACTTACAGGTACTGTCACCACGTGCGAGTCGAAATGCTTGCAACAAAGCATTCTACTTCTAATCGTTAAAGCGAGTGGAAATCGGAATGATCATAATACTGAACATGAATGAAAAAATGTTTCGAATGAAGACTTTCAAAAATGGTAATCAGTTTAGGACTCAGGATAAGTGGAAAGTAGTCTTTCAAAAATAGTAATCAGTATTGGACTCAGGCCTAGTGGAAAGTTAGGTGATAAGAATGGGTAAAATTCACAAAAATGAGTTATCCATATATATACTCCGTGCGAAGTTAATTAAAAGGTTATGATAAAAGTTTATAAAAAACAATCTGCTAAAAGAGTTTGTGTGAGCAACAAAATCTACATGGATATAACTTATACTAATAATTCGCGAATGAAATTAATAAAAAAAATTCTTTCCTTTGCTATTTCGCAACCCTTAACATTTTACTTTGAAGAACAATGAATGCAAATAAATCACGACAATTCATTCATTACAATCATTTTCAGTATTTGAAGAGGGAAAAGTTTGAGCGGGAAAAATGCGTCGAGTCAATATACGAACGTCCGCATAACAAGATTCTCGAAATCCAGGGACAAACACAGACATTAATACACGGCAGCACTTTTCTTTAAAAGCATTTTTAATGAGATCGAAAATAAATAATGAGTTTTCAAATACATATGAGATTTAGAATTGTGCTCCTGAGAATAGGGTAAATTATTTTCAACAGTTATTATGGAACTGCTTATTATTAACTTTATCAGTAAGGAACGAAATATGTGGTGCTTATTATTAAAGTTACTCTACTCAGAGTTATTAAATATTTTTGAGAAAATACATTTTAGTGAAACTTATTAATAACGTTATTAAGATCATATGAACGCGATTCGGAAATTAAAAGTTTATAACCCGTTTTTGAATCACCAAAACAAAATGTTCACAAAGACGTAAACAAAATATATATATTTTTTAAATTATAGTTTTTTAACATTTTACAACAAAGTTGAAAAGTGTCTTTGTTTTTTACATAACTCAACCTCTCTCGTCGAAAAGGACCACCTGTATTTTCCTGTAACTCATTGGTAGCGTTCCCTGAAGATCAGGCAGATGAAAAATAATCTGCTGAAACCCCATTGTGAAAAAATTCTGTTACAAGTTTGAATTTTCATCTCCTTAAAATAAATCATGTTGAAATGTTATAAATAAATACCCATTAAAAAAACTATTTCTATATGTATTTTTTCTTGCGCCTGCAAATCTGAAAGATAAAAAATCTTGACCCCGTTTATAAACTAATGTGCAAAAATATGAAGATTGGAGCACATACGCCAAAATAAAGACACTAAAATGGAAAAATAAATTATTGTAATCCATTTATTTCCCACTTTCAACAATCACATAAGCACATTCGAAAATATATTAATTGAAAAAACTTTTCCCAAGATTTTACTGTAAACTTGTATTTCACAGCAGTAACTGATATACAAATATCAAAAATATAATATCGTTCATTTATTATATTTAATTTTATACCAATTGCTTTTTTACTGAAATAGAATAAAATAAATGAGAATCGTCTGTCACAAAACGTACTTAATTAAATTACTGTACTGAAAAATTGTGTTGCGAACGCGTGATACTCCCTTTCATCCTAATTAATTCGCTCCCTTCGAAGACTTCTCGGAGAAAGCACCATGACGAGAGAAGTTCTTGACGCCAGCATGATGTGAACGAAGGGTTGTCATAATTTCCGAGTCTGAAGGATTTGCAGATTTGTCGATTTATCGCCAATTTGTCGACTTTTCTAACATTCGAGAGAGACCGCAAAATAACGATTAGTCTCTTTATGCATGATTAATTTTTCTTGTTAGTAGCTTTAAAAATTTTGAAAAATCGACTGGCGTCCCCTTTCTTGTCTTTCGTTCCGATCGCAGACTAAGCGCTGCTATCGGTTTGTTTTCTCCAGAAGATAGCGGTACGAAAATTATTTCCTTGACGTCACTTTATGGTTGCTAGAATTTTGAGTCAGACGAAGGATTGCCAGATTTGGCAATTTATCGCCAGATTTGTCGACATTCGGCGACTTCCAGAATGTTCTAGCATCTTCACGAAATAAAGATTAGTCTAGGAGATATTAGATAATTCAGGAAATTTCTGCAGAGATTTCCAGAAGTTTCTATACAGAGAAAATATAAGGACTCATCAACCCGTTGAAGTGCAGTTGACGAGTTGACAAGATACGAGTAACTAACTTTTGTCAATATTTTGACAATAGTTGAGTCTGTTTTACGGAATTATTTTCGTCAATATTTGAGGAATAATATCGCGTATTTTGTGAAATGAGTGGAGCATTTATGTGCTGTTGGATTGTATAGTATTCCTGTTTACTTTGTCCTTGTGAATAAACTTAAGTTATCCAGAAACTTGGACTCATTCTTATATCCTACGCGTGCATTCGCGATTCCTGAGGATACGTTCGTAACAACATTTTCTTAAAAAAGAGTTTCAGAAAATAAAATCGTCTGCATGATGTTATTTCTATGAAAGCGTTTTTTATTAATGTCTCCACAACCCCTGGGACTTCAGTTTCGAAACATGTACAGGGTTATCCCTATGAAACAGGGAATAACCATACCAAATTTGTAAAAAAACATCAGTATAAAACGTGGACTTGCATACAGAACAGAAAAACAAGCTTTTAGTTTTATATACATATATATGTATTTAAAGATATCATTTATAAGATGCTAACGTCGCAAGTTGATCTAAAACGAATACATCAGAAGGATATGTATGCTCATTAATATTAAATGAATGGATTGCTTTATACTTTGGAGAGAATGATATTTAGCCACGCCAACCATTTATTTTGAAAAACAGCCAATTCAAATCTAAGAGATTCATTAATCACCATTCCACTCAGCATTTGAAGAGAGAAAGTTCGTATGGGAAAAATCCGCTGAGTCAATAGAACGCCCGGATAACAAGTTTCACGAAATCCAGGGATAAATGTGGACATCAATAAACTGTGCTTTTTTTTAAAAAAGAAAAGCGGGGATTTTTCAAGAAGTTAAGAGAATGAGCCTGGCACATGCATATGAGATTTATAATTTTATTCTAAGAATGGGGTTATTTTGAATTGCTGCGAGTTCTGGCGATATTTTAGATGGGATTGTTTTTTAACTTTTTTTATTTGAGCAGATAGGCAGAGCGAGTATAATTAAAGCGAGCTTACTCAGAGTTCCTAAATAGTTTCCAGTTATGGCGTGCCAATGAAACTTGCTATTTGTTAATGAACCATTTTTCAATGTGAAACTAATAGATCATTTTTTTTTTTTTTTTTTTTGCCACGAAGAGAAATTTCGCTAAAATATCACAAAACCGAAAACTACTACTTTCTTTACAAAATTATAGGGTACTAAAGTGTATTCCTAATAAATAAATAATATAGTGTTTCTTGTATTATGTAAAAAAACAAATAAAACTAAATGTGGCTCAATTCAACCATCTCATATGAGTTTTATTATTATTATTTTATTATTATAAGAAAATATTTGAAAAATCTGTATCGGTGGTCGAAATGATTACAATTATAGCATATTGACCCTTCATTTTAAAGGGCTTGAAAAAACATTTCGATGGATACCAAGTTTGATAATGTACCACCTCGGGGACGGGGAGAGGGTAACTTTCATTTGCCCCCTCCTCTAATGGGGGGAATGAAGTCACGAACGCGTTGTGTCGCGGCTATTTCTTACTACAATGATTTAAACTGTTAAGTTTCGTGATCATTGACCCCTAATTAACCCCCTTTTATACATAACTGTGTCAAGCTTTGTCCTGTGCTGCCATGTTAAGCAAATGCAAAATTTTAAATAAACTTCGAAGTTTTCGCTCTAATTTCAAAACAGTCTACCTAATTCAAGACTTTTGGTTAACAAAGCCGGATATAAAATGCCTATGAATATGTGTGATTTCTATTGAAAATCATTATTCTCTAGTAAAAATCCATAAATATTTGTGGTAGCCATTGTATACACAAGAAAATGACTACAGACAGACAGACATCACTCCAAAAATAGTCAAAACGTGTTCAAGCGGGTGCGAAAACATATTGTTATCAAAATCTTGAAATAAATTTATTTTATGAAAATAATACTTTCTCTATACTATATTCTATAATATGAGAAAGTAAAAATTTAGGTCAAAATTGAATGATTAGGCATTCCAAGTCGCTTGGTTTGTGCAAACTATCTTTACTTTATCTTCACTATTATGAAATAAAGAAATCATACAAGTTTAAGAGTATTCCCAGTTCGCAAAACAAAAGCCGATTTAGGAATAGTCGTTATTATTAGAGCAGAAAAACATCACCTATCTTGTTTCATCCAGCGAATCTCACACCTTGAGGCGACAAATCTCAATTCCCAACTTCTGAGAAATCTGCGGTTAAAAGAACGTGGGAAGAATAATTATGCCACCTTGCAGACACACGACAAAATCCTTGAAAGTTAGAAGTAAAAAAGTTACCGGAGTTAGTTTCAAAGAAATGGAATTGGTATTGGTTGCAAGCAACTGGAGAGAAATTGCGATAGAACTAAAACAGCAACATTTACATAACTTTGTAATGTTAAACTAGGAGGGAAAAGTAGGGAAATTTTTTATTTTAAAATGCATGGTAGGGGCATTTCTGTCAACAGACTATTTATCACTTCAAATAATTTCATCAAAAGTGGATTTGAAAGAACTACTTGAATTGAGAAGAGTCGAAAAAAATCGTCCTTCTCTTTATGAAATCAATTAATATTTCATTCATATCAGCCATGCAGACTCCATGGACTAAATTATTTTGTGTTAAAAAAATACAGGAATTCTAATACAACTCATTCTATATATTTTGCTGTTTACATTTTACATAGGTGAAAAATAGGCTTAGTTGTAGAAATAATCAAATTTAGATGAGCATTTAAACTGAAATATATTGTCATTGCGTTGTTTCAGTATGTAGATGCACAGAATTTAAGCAAAAATAAAGTAGTTTTAGGACGGATACAACACTCAATATGAATTAAGAAGAACTTAAAAAAATCACGATTTTGAAACAAGATGGATGCCATATATCATTTTGAAGTGGGTCATGTGATCGTTTCATATCATGGTCACGTGATCGTTTCATATAAGAGGTGTAATTATTATTTTAATTTTTATTTAAAAAACTACTGAATAAATTTCGCTGAATTTTTTTTTATATATTTTATGGAACAATTTGAATATTACCTAAAATTTTCGAAGCAATTTGGAAATTTTAAATCCGCTTAAAAAATGTTTGAAAAATTAGGTCCCATAGGGCTCAATGTATTTCATTTTTTCGACCCGGGTTCAATCCAAAACTAATTGGGTGATATTATTTATTTATATTCCCATAGGTTCTACAGACCGTCTGAACAACATACTAAAATTTCATTTTGATTAAGTCATTTTTACGGCAGTTATCGTGCTGACAGACAGACAGACAGACAGACAGAATGAACAAAGTCATAAACACTTTTCAACTTTGTTGTAAAGTGTTAAAAACGAAAATTCTAAAATGCATTTTCACACTACATTTACACTTTTAAAAGCACACTATGTTCATTTGTGCCTTCGATTTCAAAGTCCCTACTTGGCCAATAAGCTCATGTAGCTATAACTAACCTTAGAGTTGCTCGAAACTTTTGAAAATTCGAAATAAATTAATATATTTTTAAATATTTATAAAAACCTTTTTCAGATGGTAAAAACAAGAGGCGCGATAAGATATATCTCCACTCACAAAAGTAAAGTTCGCCTCTCTACTTTAAGTTTAAACGGAGGAAAATATCTACGTTTAAAAACCCTCTAGAAGCTGAATTTTTCAAAACTTTGATAGCTGTTCTTTTAATACAGATTTTTAAAAACGAATATTTCAAATATTTTTCAGTATTCTCCGTATGGGTCATTTAAAAACTGCAACCAAACAAACTTTTGGAGGCACGATTTTAAAAACTTGTCATCAAGGATCCTCATTTCATAGCTCTGGAAAAATGATATTATGGGGGGGAGGGGGGGGGTTGTCACTTTATTTGTAAATCTTTGCAAGGAAATTAAGGATTAAATACCTTTTATTTCAAAGTACTGTAGCATATTCAGAGTATCCCATACGAAAACATCTCAGATTTTCTCCCTGGTCTTGGGCCGTTCAAGACCCCTGGAAAGGAGTCTACCGGTTTCAAAATGCTATCGTTCAGCGACTTCTGTCCGATTATCGCTGTGGGCAGTCGGAAGTTCTATTATGGGTGAAAGATTCGGGGTGGGGTGTTTCTATTTTTTCGGGTACGAAGATACAATATGCAAGGGGGAAAGGGCGACCCTTATTTTTTTAGTCTATGTATTCATCTATCTTATCGACTCTTGCTCCAATTTTGATGAGATTTTTGAGTTGTATTTCGTACTCTGCAATGGACGCATTCGACCTGCTTCAACTCATTTTTGTTGCTTTGCGCTCACTGTGCAGAACTTGACAAAAAATACCGATTGCTGTATTTAATAACCGCAAACTTCAGGCACCGCAGCTAGTATCTTCTGAATACCCAGTTTAATTTGAGGGAACGTTTTAAGCATTGAAACCGAGTTCAAGAAATGTAAATATAAACTTTATATTCATACCCCCCCCCCCCCCACATCAATAAAACCTTAATTACACTATTTTCCAGTTTCTAACAACCTCTCTTAACCGCTCATTCATTTACACATTTTCTCTCACTTTTTCACTAATTGTTAAGCTCAAATGGAGGCAGGATTACGGCTATAAATGTTTTATATTTTGCAACGCTTTAATTATATTTCTGTACATATCAAGGCAATTCCGGGTATTTATGAAAGTATTAATATTTATTTATTTATTTATTAGAATGATCTTCTAAACAGTCAAGCCAAGTTACAGAGATGGAGAAAATACAAAGAATACAAAAAAACCACACAAAAGTAACATGCAAGTACAGCAAAATAAATACCCAAATTATAGAAATTAAAATAATTTAAAAATTTATTGCGTATTACAATGCACTCATCATATTTTCTACAATCAGAAATCTTATAACATGAAATCTTTAAAAACAGGCAGTGTATCTAAAAAAATGCCAGATGTTGAAAGTATTCAGCAGGCTGACAACTTATTCTGATTGCTTAAGAAGTTTTTACTATGAACTGTTTCATTAAATACGAGCATATCCCTATCGCATAGGAAGTAAATACGTCTATATTAATCTCAATAAACTGGAAAAATCGATATTATTATGTGGTAGGTTATAAATGTAAAATATAAAGTATAAAAACAAAAAATATAATGTATGGGAAAAAATAGAAATACAAAGCACAGAAATATAAATTGAGAGGTTATAAAGTATGAAATTAAAAAAAAGGTCTATATACTAAAGAAATAATATATTTTGAACGGAGAAAAGAGCAAGAAATAAATAACAAGTTCTTATAAAACCCATCTGACTGGTAAAAAAAAACGTATCTCAGAAATTTATTTTGAATTTTTTCAATATAACTATTAAAATATTTATAACATGGACTATATCACACATCCATACTCCAAAGCAGATCTCACAAAAAATTGAAAACATGGATTATACCACACATCCATACTTTAAAGCAAATCTCACAAAAATTAAAACATGGACTATACCACACATCCATACTATAAAGCAAATCTCACAAAAAATTTAAAAATCACATAACCTCTGTGGTATCTTTAATTATTGAAGAGATGGTGCAAAGATACTGTCCCAAGGCAAATTGGGACATTGCGAATTATGGAGGGAGTGCAACCTGCAAAGATAGTCCCTGCACTTCTCCTTCAATTAATATACAGTTCCCTAAGAGAACACCTGCAAAAGGATGAGCAAGCCATGTTTCTGGGAAATATGGACAACGATGGCCCAGTTACAGAGGGGCGCACAGCAGGGCGCTCTTGGGGAGAGCTGACCCTTGTCCGGTTCGGCTGCACGTGCACGCAAGGTCGTGAGAACCCTCGGTCCACCTGCCAGATATTAATTCTGGGGTGATCGCCATCCTCCTGTCATCACAGCACCCAATAGCTGGACATTTTTGGAAATATCCAATGAAAATACCAGGGGCTTCAATTGGGGGAACCAGTAACAAACCTGGGGCTTAATTGTGTAGGAGAAGACATTTTTCGGATGTTCGAGAGAGTGTTAGATTTTTCAGAAAGAACGGAGAATTGGTTTGGGACGTCGGAGAGAAGGAACGAAGAATTGGTTGTGTGCTCCGAAGAGAACGGAGATTTGGTTTTGTGCTTCGGAGAGAAAAGTTCTCCCAAAATAGGTCTGCAGCGATGACCGGCGTCTCCGCGGTCGAAGTGCCCCGCATCCAGTGACGATGTATTTGAAGGTACGGAATGCATGTCTCTTATACTATCAGTTCTGATGACGATTTGTTAGTTAATATTTGCACTCTCTCGACATTCTATTTCAACTTCCAATTGAGTAAAATAATTAGAATGAATTTACTGTAAAACTTAAATGAAGGGGATTTAAAAATATGTATTTTAAATATTCATGATTTAGGAAATGTCAAACACGTATGTCAGTTTAGAATAATTATGGTTTGATAAGAGTGTTAATTGAATTAATTAAATATGTTCTTTTATTATTATTTTAATTTCCTTTTGTCAATAAATATATTTTTGTTAATATTTTATATCATGTCCGTTGTCCTCATTTTCCAATAATTTGATTTCTATGTATTTTTATTCGACACGGCCAATGTCGGAGATTGTTTCAATGGGAAACAATACTGATTTATGCGTTCTAACCGGACGTGTGGTTAAAACCCACATAACAGATACTAAAGTTTCTTACAAAACGTTTTAATGATTTCCTGTATAAGTATATTAAAAACACATTTGGAATCATACATAATTCCTAGATCAGAAATGCTGTCTTTTTTATTGAGTAATTCCCCATTCATTTTGTAAGTACGCATTCACAAAGGAATTTTAACATGATACATTTTAACATGATAAATGAATTCGATAACATACATCTGTTTGAATTAAATGGAGATGCCATGCATTTCTGACAATAAAAAAATCAATTATGAGCGATTCTACTGCAGATCAATACCGTCATGGCATTGTTATTAATAAAATCTTGTCTCGTTGGATTCTTTGTAAAAACATCATTTTAAAACATTTCCACATTAACTCATACATTATTTTTTAAACAAAAAATAAGAAAATATTCAGGACAAAAAATAAGTTCTAAAACAGAACGTATTCTATTATATTTTACTTTTTATCTCTTCATTCCCCCCTCTCCCCTCCTTTTATCAATATTAGGAAGGGAATCATTTGGAAGTACCCTCGGAAGTAACACAATCATTACTCCCAAAATGAAACTGCTTCCAAAGTACATGTTTTGCAGAAAACAATCTTATAGAAAAAAATTTAATTCCGCATTTGGCAACAATGAAAATAAACGAATACAAAGAAATGTTTAATAAAGGGGAACAAAAAGGACCGTTCGAAAAGGGAGAGAAGATGGAACTTTTAATTTTAATCCTCACCCAAGTTTCCATTCTTTTTTTATGAGGTAGAGATTGCGATTATGATTAATCCTAATAATTGAGTCTTCCTAATAAGATTAGAGAGCAAAGAAAATTGAGAAATTATGCTCTGGGTTGGTTATGAAAAACTTTTTTCCCGCCTTTTCCTAGTTGCATTCATTTCAATAACATGATCCCTTTTTTTTTTTTTTTTTTTTTGTCAATAGTTTAAGTAGCGGATGAGAATGAAGTACTTAGGAGTGTATGTTTGCTTTCTCGCTCAAATATTAACAGATCGTAAATTTAATATTTAACGACAGTGAAATTGAACACAAAATTTTTAATGCAGTAAAGAGCATTTCATCATCCATGACAGTATTTCGCAACCTGGCGCGTACTAACTTTTCCCTCCCCTTCAGTAGTAGAGTGGGACTAGTTGTCTTAGCTTTAATGTTTCTCATATAACCAGAAATCAAACTTTCCTTTAATCCATTCACAACTGTCATTTCTTGGCTAACTACAGGAAAATTACCGAGACAAATAATTAATTTTTAAAAATAGCAAAACCTGTTTGAAACGACAACATTTCCACAACAAAAATTTTAAAAACAGCAAAAAAAGAGGTTTTCTAAATCATTATTTGTTTTTTATATTACATTTGCTTCATATATACACTCTTATAACAAAATAATCGACGCACCAAGAAGGAGTTATCTGATTGTGATAAAAATTGGTGGATGTGAAATTGGTGGTTGACCGTATACAAAGACAGGAAATCAATAAGGCGTTAGTCCACCTCTGGCCTGGATGCAAGATGTTACCCGGCTTGACATAGACTGGTAAAGTTCACGGATGGTACCCTGCGGAAATTCTTGCCAAATTGTCTCCAACTGTCGGACTAAATCGTCAACATTCCGGGATGATTGCAAACGCCTTCCCATAAAAGTCCCAAATGTGCTCTATGGGAGAGAGATCAGAAGACCTAGCTGGCCAAGGAAGTGTTGGGAAGCTTGAAGACAATTCATAGCAACACGTGCAGTTTGCGGCCTTGCATTATCTTGTTGAAAAGTAAGTCCGAGGTGTCGCAAAAGTAACGGTAACAGGAGCAGAGTCTCCTGCCAAGGACATCGGATCAAAGATGTGTACCCGAATTATAAGTTCGGACAGGAAGTTAGCTTTTGCTCTAAACGTATAATGTCGGTCTTGTAAGCACTAGGTCCCGAGTTCGGGCCTGGCGACGCACAATCGCCACAAGTCCTTCAAATGCGATTATGGAACAAGTACATTAAGAAATTATGCTTTTGGGTGAAGGGAGGATTTAAGATCTTTTTCTGCCACACTTTGTGTCGTGTTCCTTTCAATAAATGGATTTTTAGTCAATGGCGAAAGTGTGAAGAGGAACAATACAGAAAAGGTTCTTAAGCACCCGACACTTTTACGTCCATACCTATTTTATTATATTGTTTTACCAAAGTATTTTTGACAATTTATTTAAATTATGATTAAATGACCACAGATATCAGCTATTTCATGCTGGTTATCGCAAAACAAGTGCAAAACCAATCCATGCATGATATTTACAACGGGAACGTAATGCAGAAACAGTGTTTACTTGAAACAACTTTCAGATATTCATCTTTCACTATTCACAGGCAATTTTAATTTCTTCCTAGCAGTATACCCGTTCTTCGTATGGAATATACTTAGAAAAAAGAAACTTAAAATTCAAGTCATGCGCACATTTTTGTTCTATTCAAAATGGCATTGTTACTCAAAGCATTCTATTAAAATATTTAAATTACTGCTCCCAAAAAGAAGTTTAAGAATCTCAGTTCTCGCTGTACAAAATCATCTTCACAGGCAGATCTGACGAATAAAACAACCTGATACAATATATTAGTTTCAAAAAAGTTTACCAAAATAAATTAGATAATGTAATAGATTATAAGTTTCAATAATTCCCGTAATCTTTAACCTAATGACCGATATAATCCAGTGAAAAATGCAATTTCGATAAAATGTATTGTATATATATTTCTTTATTATTTAAATCGTAAAAAATTTAATAAGAATCGTCTGCCAGATAAACACATTGGATTTAAATCGGTTGCTAAACTACATTATATCATTTCTTTGCAATAAATTGGCGAAAAAGATATTCGCGTAATGCTATGTCTATGGAAGTTTTAACTGTGCGGTTTTTTTTTTATTAATATCTAAACAACCCTTGGTCCAAGAAAATTGAAACACGAACTCAATTTTAAGTCGGGTTATTCCAAGGCCACCCACGAAATATCATGAATTTCAGTGCAGCCGTTCTCCCGTGATAGTGAGACAAACACACACACACAGACATTCTCAATTTTATTTATATCGATTTCGTAACAGAAAAAAATATAACAAAACCGAAACGAACAATAAAACACAAATAAGATCGAATCTTTTAATCCCTATACTGTATTTATCTTTTTCTTGGAGATGATTATGACTGAGCCTGATAAATGAGTCCTCCTAATAAGATTGTAAAACAAAGGAAACTATGAAATTATGCCACGGGCGAAATTTTGTAACGAGAACAATTCTATCCACCCCCCTTCCAGTTTTGCACTGGAATAAAGATCGTTTATGGTCAATGGTAACTTTTCATTAAGCATTTGCGCTATATTAAATGTATCATCATTAACTGATGTTTATTATGTAAAACAGCATAGGATTGTAAACTATATAGTAGTAAGTTTGTTATAAAGTAATATAAAACGTTATACAGGGTGTCTAAAAAAGATTGAAAAGCGCTTTAATGCTTTACCTGTTGGAGATCAGTGGGCGATGTAAATTGTAACAAGAAAGATCAATCATGCTTAAATCATTGATTATGAAACACTTTCCAACTTCAATGCAATTTTATTTAAAAAAGTCGAAAATGCAATACATTCCTCGGTAATATTTTAAAACTTATCACGATACTACATTGATTTATTATATTTGAAAACTTAAACCTTCATTGAAAAAAATGAACTTCATTCAAAAGACGGCATTGAAATATAAATTGCGTGGTTTAAATATCTCTAAAATGCAATACATTCCACGGTAATATTTTTAAATCTATCATAATACTACGATAATTTATTATATTTGAAAACTTCATCGAAAACAACTGAAATTAATTCAAATGACGTCATAGAAAAAATAACACGCCTTGATCTCTCTATAAACGCAGGATTTCATTCATAACTTTCTCCATTTCATTCATCACAATACTATAATAATTTATTTTTTTTAAAAATTAAGACCATGGAGCTACAATTCATAAACTTTATGCTTAAAACTTCATCGAAAAAAATCGTCCTTCTGTTTATAAAATCAGTTAATATTTCATTCATATCAGCCATGCAGACTCCATGGACTGAATTACTTTGTGTTAAAGAAATACAGTAATTCTAATACAACTCATTCTACATATTTTGCTGTTTACATTTTACATAGGTGAAAAATAGGCTTAATTGTAGAAATAATCAAATTTGAATGAGAATTTAAACTCAAATATATTGTCATTGTGTTGTTTTAGTATGTAGATGCACAGAATTTAAGCAGAAATAAAGTAGTTTTAGGATGGATACAACACTCAATATGAATTAAAAAGAATAAAAAATCACGAATTTGAAACAAGATGGATGCCATATCTCATTTTGAAGTGGGTCATGTGATCGTTTCATATCATGGTCACGTGATCGTTTCATATAAGATGTGTAATTATTATTTTAATTTTTATTTAAAAAACTACTGAATATATTTAGCTGAATTTTTTTTTATATATTTTTTGGAACAATTTGACTATTACCTAAAATTTTCGAAGCAATTTGTGAATTTTAAATCCGCTTAAAAAATGTTAGAAAAATTAGGTCCCATAGGGCTCAATGTATTTCATTTTTTCAACCCGGGTTTAATCCAAAACTAATTGTGTGATATTATTCATTTATATTCCCATAGGTCAAAATGTTTTATCACAAATGCATCTAAATGCAGCATTGCACAGACAGAGATCATATAAAGCAGTGGTACTCACTACGCAGTTGGGTATCTAATGTATTATCATCCAGTTTTATCTTTGTTGTGATATGTCACAAATTTACAATTCTAATTTGATATAGGGTCCCCATTCACAATGTTCAATTTTCAATTAAATACAACTCGCTCAATTCTAAAGATACAGATATGCGGTTTTTTTAATGATCTTGTATTAAAAATAAAAAAATTTCTGATTAACCCAATTTGTGTAAGGGGGTCGTATAAAAATTTTAAAAGTGTCACTTTTTGAAAATGAGTGGGAGGACTATTTCATTAACGTAGTCTTATTTCCTATCTTACTTTCAACATTTTTGCAGCTTCCATTGCCCACTTATCTCCAACAGGTAGAGAATGAAAGCGCGTTTCAATCTTTTTGGGACACCCTGTACAGTGTTAATAAATGGTTTCGTCATTCTACTGCATAAAATAGAAGACATGCGACAACGTTGATCACTTTTTAAACACGATTTTATCTCTCGTCTCATAACCACCTCCTTGAGCGCCTCGAGAAAGGCAAGAAAGAACGTAAGGCGTCTCTTTCCACTCCTATTTGCTGCAGTATTGTTTCTCGCCTCACGCTCTCTTTGTTCCCGCTGGCGCAGAGTAAAGCAAGGACGAAAGTCTGTGGTTAGAGCGCGGGGATTTCACTCGGATGGTCAGAGTTCGATTCCCGCCTCAGCTGAAACTGTTCCCGTGTTCACGCAGAGTACGCGCACGTTAAATATGTAGTTCCGTAAATCCTTCTAAGAGGTTGGTGGTAGGGAAAGGAGGGTAAAGTCCCTTTAAACGCCGCCCCCACTGGGTTCCGGTCTAAACCGAATGGCACTTCTCGGCCGCTTACACACGTATCTTACAGATTTGGGTAGGTCGGACTGTCTGGGTCGAGGAAGTACGTCCTGTCCTTCACGAATTTGATTGTTGTTCTAAACCTCGCCTATGTCAGAAAGAAAGTTACATATTTCATTAGATGGAGAAATTAAAACTAAACGCCTATTTCTAGAGACCGTTATAATCTTAACGGACTTTACAGCTAGTCTATAATGATAATCTCTATCTCTCTCTTTGTTCGTGTGTGTGTGTATGCGTGCGTGCGCGTCGTCTGTATCGGAAAATCTGAATAAAAGAAAATATAAAATAAATAAAGAAAATACAGCTCAATGAGATTTGTCTTTCATTTCCAATTAGTCTTTTAATTATTTTGTTTCTGCACGATTTTGAGCAATTTTCATATAAATCGGTTCCTTGACGACCGTAAATACTACCACCGAGTTTTATCTTGACACCATCAGATAGAATGAAGAACGTTATTTTCGAACGTTATTTATTAATTTTTAAATACATCGGAGTTTTTATTTCTGAGGTTATCGAACACTTATTTCGCCGCATGTGAAAAGGGAAAATCAGCACAGTTCTGCCGTTTGGTAAAAGGTTGTATCACTAAAGGCAAAACTTTTGCCAAAATGTGAACATATTTAACAGTAGTTAATAGTTTTTAATTTTACGTTATTTTTTGATGCATTTGTTTGAAATATCTGCAATATCTGGAGAAAGGTTCGTGCTAGAGTTCTAAAGTGTGTGTTATTCGTTTTTGATAAAACATTACATAAAAAAAATCTGATGTGGGCAACACATGACTTTCCTTATATAATGTAATGAATTTACTACTTTTACAGTAAAAAAATAGGATTTTCTTGTAGTAGATACTAATATTCTTTCCAAGATATTGAATTTTCGACAATTAGTCGTCATTTTCATTGATTTAGCGTCATTTTTATCCATTTGCCGAGATTTTCGTTAATTTGGCAACATTTCAAAAAAGTCGCCAAGTTGGCGACATTCCGCCAAATTCGTCGCCAAAATCTCGCCAAGCGTTATGTACTAAGAAATAAGTTTTTCTTAAAGCAGATAAATGACTATTGGCGTTCAAGTATTATTCAAAGTATATTTTTTCAAGAATGGAACGAGTTAGATCCACGAGAAGGATGTCACTCAATTTATCGCATGGTATTACATATGAAAAGTAAACATGTTTCTCAATAGGAAATATTTTTCTTTTTATTTTATATGACTTTTTGATAATTTTTTTAAAAAATGTACAATATCTCGAGAACGGTTCACGTTAGCGTTCTAAAATTCATGTCAATCGTTTTCTAATGAAAAATTACATAAGAAATGTCTATTTGCGTAACTTTATTAGTGGTTTTAATTTTTTGACGATTTTTTCAAAATTTCATTCGAAAATTTAGGGGGGTTCTGAACATTCGATTGCGTATAAAAACAATAGGCTTCCAGTGTTTACGGATTGTGATTTTTGTACCAAATTTGGCTCGAATTGGTCCATTCGTTCGTCAGTTATCGTCTCCACAGACTCACTGACACACACACACACACACACACATACACACACACACACACACACACAGACATCACTTCAAAAATGTTTGATTCGTGATCAGGGATGCTTGAAACGTGCTCTCCCGTCGAAAACTCGAATTCGAATTTTCGACCCCGTCACAATACTTTCCTTATACATTATGTATATAAGGAAAGTAATAATCATTCAAGTAGCATTATTTTTTTTTAATAATAAATTTTGATTTTTAAGGACTTTTTCTAATTTTCATTCGAAACTTTTAGAATATCTTGTACGTTCGATTAAGTTTCAAATCAATAGGATTCCAATATTCTCATATTGTAATACTTTTATCAAATGTCTTTCGAATCTCGTTCGTGAGCTATCGCATCTACAAACTTACGTACACACATACACACACCACCTCATAAAACGTTCAATTCGAGTTCGGGGTTGCTTGAAACTTGCTTTTCCGTTGAAAACTCGAATTTTAATTTGTGATCCCATCACAATACTTTCCTAATATATTATAGTATGTATATCGGGAAAGTAAAAACTTAAGCCTTTGTATTTATTATTTTCTATGTCCATATGTGTGTCATATATATATATATATATATATATATATATATATATATATATATATATATATATATATATATATATATATATATATATATATATATATATATAACAATCAAACAAATTGTTAATGGTATTAACTAGCTTTGGAAGTAAAGACAACCTCATTCTTTAGGAAAGATAAAGTAACCACACTAGCAAAGGTAAGCAGATGTCTGCCCAATGGTCCTGCAACGATTGTGTTTTATGCTACGTTTCTAACAAAGAATTGATTTTTAGATCCTTTTGTTGCTATATGAGTGATTTTCTGCAATCAATACATAATTAATTGCATATCGCTAAAGTTGTTCTTAAAAATAGCGTTTTAAAAGTATGTCAATTTCAGCGTCCAAAACAAATATATTTCCTTAAAAATGACGATTTGTTTTTCAGGAATCTGTCTTAAATAATGAAACATATAAGTAGTTCAGATTTACCTCCAAATAAAACAATCATTACAGAAACATTTTTTTCCCCAAGGAATATTTAATTTCAATTCCGAATTGAGTAAATAAGATGTAAAGAAAAGTCATAAAAAAAAAAAAGAAATGTACAGCGAAAACTAAGAAAGATGGTTTCTTTAATTTTAATCCGTCCTCTTAATGTTTCTCTCCAGAGAGAATATGACGATTATGAAGTCTGATAAAACAGTCTTTCTAATCAGATTACGGAATAAAGGAAATTAAGAAATTCTCTTCTGGCTGAAACACGAAATCCCTTTTCCCGCCCTTCCCGTGTTGTGTGCATTTCAATAAATTGATCTTGTAAAAATAGTAGAAAATGAAATTGGAAACATAGTAGCGAAAATGAAAGAAACTCTCAAGAATGAGTTTTGATTTTAAACATCTTACGTTGTATATTATGAAAAAATGTACCTTTGTATATTATGAAATGTATATTATGTTCCGTTGTTTATTATGTACCGTCGTATATTATGTACTATTGCATGTTATATACCGTTGTATGTTATGTACCGTTGTATGATATGTACCGTTGTATGTTATGTACCGTTGTATGTTATGTACCGTTGTATGTTATGTACCGTTGTATATAATGATAAAAAAGTTTGAGAAGGATGAAATGGAAGTATGTGACAGAAGTGACATTTTGTTACCGATACCCAATAGAACATCATTATTATTATTTGTAGGTCCGAGTCGCTCGACCTTGGCGACAGATTCGTGGACCTTAATGACACATTCAAAAATATCGCCCACTTGGCGGCTTTTGAAGGATGGAAACTTCTCAAATTTATAGATTGTGTTTCACGGCTGACGTGCTTTATGGAGGGAACTTTCCACAGAGGGTATATAAGCTCGTCATCGATCCGTTGGCTTGTTAAAGTGAAATTAATAAAACTATCTGCTGATCTCAAATCGGAATCCAATACATATTAAAAGATTATCGGCATTAAAAATGTATCGCTTACACCGACCCCACGCTGGTCTGATGGCGTGACTGCAGCGATGATGACTTCCTCGTTCGCAGTAAGATGTTAACAAAATAAACTGCATACTTTCAATCTATCAAAACTGCATCATTTTCCCAAACGTTCAAAAAATTTCAAAAAACAAAAAAATATTGGAATCTTTCCCATGTACTTTATATGTACATTGTTACACACAAATATTTTCTCTTTCGAAATATGCGAAAAACGTGATTTTTCTCATCAATATATGACGACTCACTATTTATTTTATTAAACTGAGTAATAAGAGGTAAACAAAAATAATAATTGAGTGATAAGATGTAAAAAAAAATTATACACATCAAATTGAGCAAGAAAATTCAAAGAAAGTTAATAATAAAAAAATGAACATCGGAAACTAAAGTTGGTTTTCTTAATTTTAATCTTTACGCTTAACCTTTCTTTCTCCAGGGAGAATGTGACGATTATGAAGCTTGATAACACAGTCATTTTTAATCAGGTTACCGAAGAAAGGAAATTAAAAAATTCTTTTCTGGCTGAAACACGAGAACATTTTTTTCGCCTTTTTTGTGTTGTGTGATTTTCAATACATTGGTCTTTGGTCGATGGAGAAATAGCAGCGGAAATGAAAAAAATATTCAAGAATATTTTTTTTCTTTAATTTTCAAAGTAAAATTTAATAAATTTAACCTAAGTATGGCAGTGTGTGTAATTAGATATCAACTAAACAGTTCTTAGAGGACACATACTTTATGAAATGGCCAGTAACACATTTACTTAGTTTATGAGTGCGTTTAAGGTAATGAATCTTACAAAACCAACAATACAGGGTAAGAAAACCTCCGCCAAGCACAAAACACAAAAAACATCCTTACAAAAGGTATAAGATCTCAAAATTGTTTGTGACACGTTTCTGGAGGACCACAGCTGTACTTTCAAACAGACAGTCTTATAGGACATTTTAGCCAGAGGAGAGAATGAAACTTTAGAGGGAGGGGCAAGTTTTCTAATTGCACTATACTATAAATATATCTAAATGCCGTCACGTAAATAGAAACTAAGATAATATAAAATGTCTCCTGGGGGCTTTTTCCCCGGATGTATGCATGAAAGAAACGATTCTTTCAGATCTAGTGTACCCTGTTGAACGATGAATCCCAGTTGAACGATGATTCTTTAAATCCCACGAAGCCCTTTTTAGTCGTAGTCAATTTTCTCTTAATTGACTACGGCTAAAAAGAGCTACGTGAGATTTAAAGGGTTAGGTTACTTCAGCAGGGTATCAGAGGCCAAACATTACAGATCTTTGAAATTAGTCATCCAGCAATTTGAAATTACTCATCTCAAACTACAGATCCAGCAGGAACTTTGCGAAAGACATTTTTGGATTTCATGGGATTTCATATTTGAGTTTGCAAATCCAATTTATATAATTCATACTCATTTTCAGACAATGAATTAAATTTCAAATTATTTGACGATGTACATTTATTTAAAGTATGGCGATCACGTATGTAAATAGAAGCATGTCACAACAGTTGCTCTTAAGAACACAATTTTGAAATAATTCCAGTAACTGCCAAAACAATTTCTTCCGATAAATTCGGAATATAAAAGATTGATATTAAATCAAAATTATGTTAAAAACAGATATTTTGTTTATTTTTCATTATTATTTAATCCTTTTTTAAATTCTCAAGCCTTATTTCGGTTAAAAATTCCAGCCGAGACAATACAATCATTAGTTTGGAGTAAATAAGCTTTCAACCGTACAGGCCGAAATGCAAATTTTAATTCGATATTCGGTAAAAAAAAAGATAAAGAAAAGCGATGAAAAAGAAACAAAAGACCGTAAGAGATGGGATCTTTGATTTTAATCCTAGCCCAATCTTTTATTTCCTAATGAAAAGGTAAGGATTACGGTTGAGCCTTATAATTGAGTCATAATAAGATTATAGAACAAAGGAAATGAAAGAAGCATGAACTGTGTGAGATATAAAACCTTCTCTTCCAGGGCTTTCGGTATTTTATTTATTTCAATATATTGCGTTTGTGCTCAATGATGGAAGAGTTGTGCTAGTAAAAGTAATTTCAAGAATATACAAAGAAATTATAACGTAAATGGTGGCCGAGCGGTCAAAGAGGCAGGGGTTTCCTCGTGACGGCTCGGCTGCCAGATTGCGGGTTCGAGTCCCGTCTGCGGGCATGGAGGTTGTGATGTCTTGTTGGGGCAGAAGTCAGATTTCTATCTTCGGGTGTCCCGGGTCTTTGACTAAACAGAAGCAGTGCACACATTTACTTAATAAAAATATGTTAAGGACACGACACCAACCAACCATAATGTAAATTTATGCTCAAATAAAAGTACGAGGGTGGTTCGAAAAGTAAGATAACAAGTCCTGTGAGAGAAAAGGTTTATTCACGAAATCAAAGAGATACACGAAAGTTAGCAAAGCACTGGTACATATTATTTTTCAACATAGTCACAATAGTTATCGAAACATTTGTTCTATCGGTAAACCAATCTATCGAAACCGGCATAGAAGAAATCAGGGTCCAGATCGCGGAGCCACTCAACGACGGCTTCCTGAACGTCGCCATCAGTTGTGAAATGGCGACCTGCCAGGTGCTTCTTCAACGGGCCGAAGAGATGAAAATCGCTTGGTGCGAGATCCGGGCTATAGGGTGAGTGTTCCAATACATTCCATCGGAAACGCTGTACCAAATCACGTGTAACAAAGGCTGTGTGCGGTCGGGCGTTGTCATGCAACACCTTATCTAGACATGGAATTTAATTCGCACGCCGAATTTGTGCACCCGTGAGAGCTTTTGTTACCCTACTTTTTGAACCACCTACGTATAATAACTTACAATCATTTTGAAATATTCTTGAGTTTCCATCTTCAGTGCGAATCAGCTACAAACTTAAAATCAAATGATAATTTAACTACGAACAAAAGTGCTTAACTGCTGCAGTGATGGTGCCATCTAGTATAATAAAAGAGAAGTAAAACGAGAAACAGTATAGTTTCATTTACGCTGCAATTTGCGTTGTTTTTCTGCCAAGTCTCAATCTGTTAAGAGTTGCTCTTTTTAGAAGGAAAATGCAACAGAATTGGGCACACATTAGAATAAAGGCAGAAAACAGCCGTTTTGAGATACATCGAATGAACTTTGTCGATACTAAAAGGACTAACAAACTAAAAGTGAAAGTTCGAACTGTTCACGATTTAAGAACAGGACGGATATATTATATACCCAAGACAGTAGTTGAGATGAACTCAGAGATAACAAATTAAAACGCAGCAAAGGAGAGGATAGACTCTAAATAATACGTATAGAACGTACCCTCTTGAATCGTGGGTGTCCTCTCAGGATACAAGAATGAGTCCAAATTTCTGGATAAACTAACTCGGGGGGGGGGGGGATACTTGCAGGAACTATGAACACACAAAACCACAGTTGAGAAAAGAAAAAAATGAGATGGTAGGAAAATGGATAGCAGAACGAAAAGAAACAACTGAATAGTGAGAAAACGTACTAAAATAGTAACGAAAGCTGTAAAATATAGGTAGAAATTATTGAAAATGACGGAAAACAAATTAGAACGAACAGTTGACCGGCAACGAAAGCCGGCTGACCAGTTCATTTTTGTATATATGCTGTATTTTCCAAATTTTTACTTTAGAGTGTTATTCTTACAGCCGTTTATGAGCAATTATATGATAAATACCAACATTTGTTACCTATCAAACTACACTCAGCCCTCACAGCAAAGATCGTCACATGTGTGACAGTGACGTTGTAGTCACGTGACACCTGGGTCACAATGTGACATCATATTTGTGACTTCTATGCGACGTTACTTATTAGTAACTTTGTAACTTCATTGTGACTATATTCTGTGACGTTTCCACAATTTAATTAACACATAACAATGTGACGACATTACAATGGCAATTACAATATGACGTCACAAACAAGTTAATATGTGACGTCACAAACGACCATGAAAATGACCAAAATGACTTCGCTGTGACCTCAATATGACATTGCCGAGACGTACTGCGACGTCCTATGACGTCCCAAAGTCGCAGTGTGATGTAAATCTTACGTCACTGTGAAAAAAAATGCTGTTAGGGAGGGCACACTAACAGAGCAAGTCTTCGGATGCTGTTGTGGGTACCGCTCTATTTAATGCTGACGAGAGCATAAAAGTGTAAAACCGGTTCTTGGATGCTTTTCATCTGCAATGCGCAATTCTGATACTTTTTTCCAATGTCCATTTTGATAAATCCCCCAAGGTCCGCCCACCCGGTTCGAGTTGGATTTTTGCAATTCCCTCGTACACGAAAGAGGCGGATTAAATATGGGTTTTTTCCTGTGAAGCGGTTTTCTGCTGATTTCCTTGTGCTATCATCTTATACCAAAGGCTTCGTTATAGCCCCCGTCATATCCTCCTTGACAAAATGACAGCAGATATTGAAAAAGGCTCAGAAAGATATTTTCTTTGCCTACATGCATCATTTATGAGCAGAGCCTAGCTGTTCAAGCAAAATGAATATTTTACCTATATTTTTTCTTATTTATCTATTTGTAAAATGAACAACAGGTTTTCTAATACTTTTCAGTTAAAAGGGGGAGCAGTGACTGAGCCGTAGGCAAGTGGTAAAGTCACTTTTCGACCCATCAGAATTTCCAGCCATACTAACAGAAGGTAAGTGCTTGAGCAAACTCTCAAATATATATGAAAACATTAAGAATTATTCTATCTATAAATGTGTTGACCTCCATAATACCTATTGTACTGGTATTGATATTTTTAATTGGACTCCTGCCCATTTTAAAAAAGCCTGTTTTAATGCGCTTAGCATGTATACTATTTAGCATTCTTGTATTTTACACTCTGTTCTTTTTGTGTTTGCGTGGTTATTGTAACTGGATTTCATCTGTAGTTGTTACGTGAATTGAATAAATAAATAAGTAAATAATGCACATGCCGCCAAAAAATTCACAAATTTGCTAATCATTTTGGTGCACATTGAGCTCAAATATTCTCTTTTCTAAATGAAAAACAAATTTATAAGTCAGCCCGTGCATACATGTATGTATTATAGGTAAAGTTATGTTAGATAATACAAGATGTCTTTCTTTTTGTTTGTGTGTGTATCTAGGCACCCAGGCCCGGATTCGAAGTTCGAGATTCGTCCGGGGAAAATGGGCATGATCGGCCCTTTTAACTCCCCATCCTACGCATTAATGATAAGGATAAAAATTTAATCCAATGAGTCCGACCCATCGGGAAATCTCCAGAAATCCCGCCTGCTGTATCCGGACCTATATGCATTTGTGTCGTCTGTAGCGAAAAATCAAAGTTTCGGACAGTAGCAAAATTCAGTACAAAGGTATTTCAGGTTGACGGACGATGGAGCTCTGCGTGATTTTCTTAAAATTCGAATTCGAATAAAAGTTATGAACATTTAAAGCTGAAAATCTGTCGAATTTTCGGCTTCGGAATTAGTTTAGTTAGGTAAGACGATATCTATATGCAAAAGATACGAAAGCAGGTATTTTGATAAAACGGCAGTCTATCAAAAAACGCCATCCAGGCGGTGAAGTGGATAGCGTCTTCGGCTGCTGCCTTGAGGGCTCGGGTTCGAATCCCGAATAAGACGTGGATGTTTTTTGAGGATAAAGTCAGTCTTCCGTCTTCTGGGTCCTCGTCAAAATGTGAAGCTACACCCCCTCCGACCTTCATCAGTAATGCGTTCTTGTAATAAACTGTGTTCTCTCGTCTTGTGTCCTTCTTCGTTCTTTCCTGCTTCTTGCGTCACTGGTCCAGAATTGACTCCGCCGAAACATGAGGTCATCAGTAACAACAACAACTATCAAAAACAGCTGTTTTATAAAGTAGATGTAATTCATCTAACATTGCTAATCTAAAAGATTCCGTTCTAATTTTTTTAAATTGATTTTATACAATCGTAATGATTAGTGTACTAAAGAATGGCAAAATTCTAATGAAAACTCACTGAGATAGCATTTAGGTTTTTGAATATTTCTTCTCGGGCAAAATAACTTTTTTTTTATTAATCATAACCTTGTTGGATTTTCTCGATGAGGTGTTCTAAAAGCAACATAAAATATATTAGTTTGATAATTTTGAATCTCAGATTCTAATTATGCTAGAGCTTAGTTTTAAGTATTATATCTTTCAGATTGAGCTAACAAATGCCATGTATCCGGATTGCATGCGACCCGCACGTTTAAGGATTATAACGCCAGCTCAGCAAGTTATTTATTTTATTGTTCCAATCGAGCATATCGTAAAAGCGTTGTTTAGTTTTCGTGAATTCGCAACATGTCCCGGTGTAATTATAATCATAGGTTTGTATCTTAAATCCGAGGCAACCCCAGATAACATTTACTTGTAAAGGATAAAAAATTAATTTCGAATGAATTGGTGATAATTATTTCAGAAATAATCATAAAATTTTCAAACTTACATGTTCTATATTTAAAACTGCACAAAATATTCTTCTTAATATTAATTTTAATTATATTCACCAAATCCTCCTTGGAAAGACAAATTTTGATAATTCCCTAGTACACGAAAGAGGCGGGTAAAATCTAGGCTCCACAGCTAAACGAGATTTGGGTCGATTTCGCCGTACTACATTCGCCTTACGTTTTCGCCTACTTTCGCCTTACTCGATTTCGACTTATTTTCTATTTCGTGCAATCAAAAACTAGAGTGTGGCGCTATTTTCCCCATGCTAGCAGAGTTGTCAATCATGAAACAGCTTCCTAAACTCTAACAGGAAAAGAGCATCCATGATTTGGCGATTTATTGCCAAAACTATGCAGGGTACTTTCTAGTTTTATTTTAATTTCTTTCAAAAACCAGGTTGTTTAGAAACTTATTACACTATGATTTTAAAGAATATTTGCAAGTGTTTATGCAAGTACGAAATTGAAATAGAATATTTCTATTGGCTCGCAAGAATGAAGCGATATAATCATAACAGACAGACAATTAAGTAAATACACAATATTTGCATATAATTAAATAATACAATATTTGAATAATTTCAACTCTTATGGAATAATTACTACACACATGCGAAAAAGTTTGAAAGTTTTTAGTAAAACTATTATATTAATAATTTTGCCAGAAAATGTAAATTTAGCTAAAATAAACTATATTTCTTGATAATAGCCGTACTTATCAGAGTATGATTGAAAATGATATATATAATTTAAAATCTTTAAAGAGGCGCAAAACCGCATCACATTATGTATATTCCGTTTTAGCATTTCATAAATATAAATTTACTTTTAAAGGAATAAAGGAAAATATTAATACGGTATACAAGTTAAACGGATTTGGGTTTATACCGGTTTTACTTTATTTAAATTTACTTCAAAATGCTGTCAGATAAAGTCAATTTAATAAAACAATTTGAGTTACAAAACAATCGAAGAAGAAATCTGATACAAAATCAATTAAAAAATACACAAATTAAAGGATATACATAAAATGTTCAAACATATACACTTAAATTGTTTTTACCTTGAAACTACACACAAAACATTCTTCTTAATATCAGTTTCGATAATATACCCCAAATCCTGCAGTGAAAGATAGATTTTGATAATTCTCCTCATACATGAAAGGGGCGGATTAAATTTGGGACTCGACTACGAAACGCAATTTCTACCAATCCCATCTTAGTACAAAAAAAAAGAAAAAAATCATTAGAAGACGCACAGTCATAATTTTTTTTTCCCAGGAAAAGGACTGAAGATGTTGAAGAGGTTAGGAAAAATATGTTTCGGGATTTTTCCCGTTTCTACCCGATTCCATTCCGCGCAATCAGATGTTGGAATTAAAAGAACGGAAAGTGTTCGAACTAATGATTTATGATATTTTAATTTTGATTCTTAATGGATATTATATTTATTGCTTTTGCTTTCGAAGAATGTGTATAGAGAAAAAATTGTATCAGGGTTGTTGATTTGCTGTAATTATCATTACAAACTCAATAATTTTTCTAAAATTCAAAAAAAAAAAAAAAAAATGTGGTTCAAGTCGACTTTCTCATGCCAGAATTCATTCGTAAATAACTTGCGGATTCTTGTTATTGTTTTTCTAAATTTTACAAGAATTTTTTTGAAAAATTGGTATTGTTGATCCAAATGATTATAATTATAGCGTATTATCTTTTACTTGAAAAAAGCTTGACAAAAATCTTTCAATTGATACCATACATGATAATGTACCACCCCGGGGGAGGGATTGCCCCTCGAGGGGCTAATGACATCACGAACACAAAAATTATATCACGGTAATTTTTCACAAAACTGATCAAAACTATATTCAGCCATAAATAACCCTTTTTAAGCATGATTATGCCGATTTCTGTCCTATGCTACCATGTTAAAAAATATAAAATTTCGAATAAATTTCAAAATTTTAGCTCGAATTTAAGAAAAGTCTATACAATTCTAGAGTTTTCGATTAAAAAATCCTGATATAAAATTTTGTGAAAATCTATTCATATTTGTGGCAGCTATCGTATACAGAAAAACGACCTCAGACGACGGTGTTCAGGAGGTCCTAAAATATATAATGGCATTCAAATCTCAAATTTAAAAATTTTCGGGAAAACAATACTTTCTCTGTATTATGTTTCATGGTATGAGAAAATAAAAATCGCTAAAGGAAGATATAACACATTTTTAAAAATTGATACAAAGGACGTAAAGTAATATAAGGCATGAAATAATGCATAGATACTGTCATATCGATACGCCCATCACTACTTAATACGAAATTTATAAATACATATTTTTTTTTACTTATGAACTTGGTCTGGGCCTCCACGAAAATATTTTATTTTACGAAGTCCACAATGAGATGAAGCTCCTGTTTCAGGGTTGGTACTAGATCCGGATTCATGTCTATTTAACACAGGTGCATAAATTATAATGTCATAAATAATGTATTCACTAGTAGCACTTATTTACCGTAGAATTCTGTCGATACGCCCCTTCAAACACCCCTTGGGCGGACGACTGAAAACTAGAAAATTGCGGGAAAACGTATAGTGGGGTAGAGCGCACTTATTGGGAATGGTCTGCTAAAAAAAACAAGTATTAGTAACAACTGGGAATAGATCCGCCCCCTTTCAATGGTTTATTTGAATGTATTTGGAATTTTTTGCTAAAACAAAGTATACAAAAGACAAGTATACAAAGTATGCCAAAGTAGACAAAGTATAGAATGACTGGACGATGAAAAAAGAGATCTAAGGAGACTTGGAGTAAGAGGTTGAAAAAGAAAAACTGAGGAAAGATCGAAATGGAGCTTTCTTGTGTGGGAGACACTTCAAGGACTGTAGTGTATGTAGTAGTGTTTGTAGGGGGAAGGAAGTTTACTCGAAATTTTCAGCTAAAAGAAACAAAGTATATTTTTATCAATGAATTTATTTCATTTGACGACGAATTTTTTTCCCCCGAATTTCTTCTAATGTTTATAGGGGGACGGGAACAATTTCACGGAATTCTTCAATATTTCTAATTGAGAAAAAAATGGTAGGGATCTGGGGGGGGGGGGGGCGCTTTACAGAGGAAACCGGATCGACAGAATTCAATGATACATGTATTATCAATTACGCTTCTATTACCTAGTATATATTTATTTCTAGATATTTATTAATTATCTTTTTTGATAGATATTTATTAATTTATAATTTCATTAATATTGTAATTTTACTAGATGTAAAAATGCGGTGACATTTCCCAAAGGCGTCGAGTTGGCGATATTGCGTCAAATGGATCACCACGTTTGCCACCAAGAGTGACAAACGGAGATAAAGACTTTTATTTTATACAAAGTTCCTAATAAGTCTTGAAGTCCTCAATAACTCTGCAAGAAAATGTCCACGAGGGTACATTTTAAGTCTATTCACAGTAAAATGACTATACCCGATTAATTAAAAGGAATTGCAACGCCCTTAGCGGATCATTTAAAAAGTTAGGATAAAGAACTCGCCAACAAAGCGAGATAGACGACAAAATCCAATCACAGAGCTGTAAAGTATTACCCAATTAGTAAAAAAGGACACTAGGAACGATCAAAATACGTATATGTAAAGCAATAAATATCTGTTAAAATGGCGTATCATTCAGGGACTGTAACACGCTAACATCAGCAATGTTTCTCAAAGTACCTGGAAATATTCTTTTTGGAATTCAAATCTGCATTGTTGCTGCCAGAGTGCCTTTTGTACATGATAAACTAAGATTTCTGTACATGGAGTTGTTGCTTATTTTAGCAATCTTGAAAATACCATTTGACAATAAAACTATTGTGTTAAATGCCTTCGACTATTCTAAACATTTTATTAAAATATTTAGAAAAATGCTCCTAGAAATAAGCTTAAGAATCGCTACACAAAATTATCTTCACAGGCAAATCTGAAGAATAAAATATTCTGGTTCCATTTGTAAAGAAAATTACAAAAAATATGAAATTGAATCAATATATGCCCAAAATAAAATTGCTAAAATTGTATGGAAAGATATACCCGTGCTTGTAAGATGCCAGTTATGTAATGGATTGATTTCCAATAAAGCTATACGTAACAAAATATATCCGTATTACTTATATTCTCGAACATTAGTGGAATATTACCCGTGTATTAGTAGAAGATTACACGCACTGCAATATACGAGTTTCAAAAATTTTTGCGAAATAAATCAGATCACGTAATAAATTGAAAATATCAATAATCCCCGCGATCTTTAAACCTGAACGCCGTAATAGATATAAGCCAGTCAAAAATACAATTTCGATCAAATTTATTTTACATACATTTTTTTTTTGTTATTATTTAAATCGAAAAAGTTTTAATAAAAATCGTCTGCTGCATAAACACATTGGATTTAAATCCGTTGCTAAGTGACATATCATTTACTTCAAATAAATTGGCGGAAAAAATATCGTCTGCATAGCCTATGTCTATGGAAGGTTTAACTGCGAATTTTTTTATTAACATCTAGACTACTCCTGGTCCTAGAAACTCGAAACATGGACTCAATTTTAAGTGGGGCTATTCCAAAGCATCCCACAAAATGAAATGCAACAGTTCTCCCCTAATGATGTGATAAATACGCATACATACATATATACATACATACATACAGATAGATTTTCAGTTTTATTTATATAGATTCTTATAGACAATGCTTTAAAATTTTGTAATTGGATTTAAAAGTCTATCTCGCTTAGTTGCCGAGTTCCTTGTTCTATTCAGAGTTCCTTATTCGCTTAGTTGCAGAGTTCCTATTCTCTTATATTCTATTTCCGATTTCCTTATTCTTCCTTATTCCTTAGTTGCCGAGTTTCTTATTCTCTTAAAACTCTCCACTAGAGGAGCTGCAATTGCTTTTATTCCATCAGGCTTGGTCAATGCTTTTTTCAGGTATACCTTCGAAGGGGCTTCGCCGCTACGGAGACATTTTATGTTAACCTAGTTTATATTTATGTGACACAGCATTTAGATATATTTATACAAGACAAATAGAAACTTGCCTCCCTTAAAATTTCATTCGCCTCCCTCCCCCCACCCCCGACCAAAATGTCCTGAAAGAAACACTGGACATGGTCACAGTTTTTTTTTTTTCTAGATAGACCTAATTTGTATATTCTTAAACATTTTTTTCACGTTGAAATGCTTAAGAAATTATCCAGGAGCCCTGATAGTATAGGTTCCTTATATAAGGTACGATCAAAAAGTTCGGAGACTGTGCTAATAACTCCAATCCTGATTGGAGGAGAGAAAAACTATTTTACCGTTGAGTAAAGGCACATGTGACGCGAGATGTGAAAAGAAAGAAACAGGTTTATTTTTCCAGACAATGCGTGTCAGTGAACTGTAGTCGATCGCGTTCGTCGAAAACGGAAATGGCGTTTGAAGAACAACGTACGTATATCAAATTCTGCCGGCGATTTCCCCAAACGCTGGCAGAATTTTTGATCCTACCTTGTATATTAAAATTCCTTCTTATACACTACCATATATGAATAACACAATTAAGAAAGAAAAATGCAATCAATGACCATAATAAAAGACATAATAAATCATGGACAGTTCTGTTTTTCGAGGAGCCATTTTATATTCAATGGCTCTCTTTCGTGAAAACAACATATGGTACTCACAGTATCAAGAAAATTTAGAAACACATTCCTGTTTATCGAACACTTTCATTCTCCTCTCGAAGTGCCTTGTATTCTTTTTCACACTCTGCATAAGTGTCTTCAGTAGGCGTGCTTGACTTAAAAAAGAATTTTTTCTACTTGTTTCAGTTGTTGAAAGCAAGAGTTTTTAATTTTTTGGCTGAGATCAAGAGTCAAAATCCCTATGAAGTGGGACTCGGGGAAGAACATCGAATCAGGGTTGCTACCGCAATACATAAAGTTTAAAGGAGCACAATTCCATTGATCAAGAGTACCGTTCAAAGTTTGCTTGGAAGAGGATTTTTCGATCTTTCCGATGGTGTTAAGAGGGAAACATTATAATGATATTTCCCGATAAGGAAAGGGTTTGTGGAAAAATTGTTGAAAATCGTACGTTAGAATACTAAAGCACAGTAGTTTTATGTTTAGAAAGGCACAATAGATGGCGGCACCAGTGAAGATAGCAAGATAACATTGGCAGCGAATTGGAAATGATTTCAACTTAAAATCACTAAAAGACTAAAATGAATTCTAAAAAGAATCTCACCGAGGTGTATCGCCAGAGGTCTTAAAGTACCTGTATACCAAATTTCGTGGCCGTACGACGTTTAGGGTTTTAGCAACAGCCGACACAAATAGACGAACAGACAGACATTTTATTACTATAAAAGAAATACCCTAATAATTTATTTTGAATAATTTCAATATCCAATAACATAAAACCCGCCTAATAGGCAAGTTTCCAAAATTTGAAAGACACTCCTGTTGCAGATACCACCATCCATGGACCGGTTTTGAGCTTATTATGCGCTCGTCAGTATAGAATAGCCCATATCTGCAATCGTACCTAGAAACTTGCTAGAAACTGCAACTTTTGCTAACTTCTATGGGAACTGACAATTCCACGTGGCTGGCATAAAATTCATTTACAATTTAGCTCAGGCCACACAAAGGTGCAAATATAAAGTTCAAAAACAAAAAACGGAATTGAAGTATTTTCGAATTTCAAGAACGCCTCTAATAGGTGGGTTTTGTGGTGAGGATTTTTTCAACCTGTTTCATAAAACAATTTTTGCATGTGCTAAAAATAATCCCTGCTGAGTTGGTTTAATTTCAGCTAATTGGATACTTCTATAAAGGTCTAACTAGTGATGCTTTATACTCACAAAGCCCGTCAATAGGGAGCGTTCCAAAAGGCACCCTAAACTACCCTCTTTAGGATGCCTTCCACAAACAAGTGTTTAGGTGATCTAATCAGCAATTTCTTTTATCTGAATACAGATTATTTGTATTTAAAAACTCTTTCAAACCACTGCGTCATATATTCAATTGAAAACCTATTTAAATGTGCGTAATCATGTGCATCATGGTCGCCATTACCTGGTTGATTGCAAATACATAATGGAGTACATTTAAGTTTGAATCGATTTAAGTTATTAACAAAGGGATTGTCATAGTGAATATGATATTTTGGCTAATTCTAAATAACTATCTTTTTTATAACTTTAAATCCAATTTTCAATGCACATTTTATTTTATTTAAAATTATTACGATTTAAAATAAAATAAAATGTGCATTAAAAATTGAATTTAAAATGTTAAAAAAGATTGAATTATTTAGAATTAGCCAAAATGTCATATTCACTATGACAGGGACCCTGCCCAGTAAGGAAACAAATGAAGTACATATGTATTATAAACTAGAACGAATCGGACAATGTTGCCAGATTCCTAAATAAGTGTCCGGTACTTAAATAATGCAAACACAGGTAACACCCTACTCAATTCCCAAATCGCCTGTTTTGAACTATAATCATTCTCGCGATACAAATAAAATCTCCAAATCCCAAAATGAGAATCGCAACTAATCATATCTTCCGCAAACAACTTAATTTTCATATTTTCAACACTCCATTTTGACCGTTTATGAAAACGCAAAAGGCACTTAATAGCTCTCGTCCTCCCGCGATCAAAGATCACACATCAGGACGCTTCCTACCTCAGCAAAGAAGAAAAAAAAATAAAAGATTCAAAACATCTCCCCAGGAGAGAGCCTCTACCCAAAACCACCTATTATACGCAACCCGATTACCCCTCTTTAAAAAGAATCTGATCCGAAGAGGCGGAACACGGATTCTCCGTTGAAGTACAACGTTCTATTGTGATAACTGAATGCGATCACTTCGAAAATTAAACTAATTTATGAATTCGAATTTTTTTTTTGTTTGAATGGAGAAGTTTTAATCAAATGACAAAATTGTGCTACACTTAGTTTTGAGAGTTACTAACATGCACGAGAATAATGTAAGTAAATATGCCCTATAATATTGCATAGGGAATATCAAGCTATTTAAGAATATTTACTTATTTTGTAATTTTATGGAAATGTTTGATAAATTTATTTGAAAAACCTTTATGGCGGAGGTGCGATGTCATATCTTAGGCATAACAGAAGCACTTATAAAAGAGAAGTTTATTTACTGGAACTTAACGTAAACTATTTACAAGAATATTCGTAGTATGGTGTTAAGTAACACACATTGATTTTGTTATTCAAATTTTATATTTAAATTTGCATTTCTTGTGAATTTGTTTATTTTAGTTTTGTAATAATGCTATGGCAACACTCTTGGGTTTCTGTAGACGTTGTCAGATGAAGGAGCGGTTTGTTTACGAGTTGACGTTGGCTGTACGAATGTTAAGTTTTGAAGTAAAGTTTCTGGTTCCTGAAAAGCAGTTGTAATTATTTTCGTACATATTGAAACGTGTGAAGTTGGGTAAATTTCTAGGGCGTTTCTGACATTTGGTGACCCGGACGTGACTGTGAAGATAGAAAGGTTAGTTTCGTTTGGAATTTTGTTTTAACTAAGCCTGTCGCTGTCACATTTTCATAATGGAACTGCTCATAAGAAAGCGAAAGCCGATACGAGCGTCTTTTACAAAGTCGTATAACATTTTGACAACGGCTTTAATTGATGAGGAACCAGACGATAAAATTATTCAAACACATTTGGCAAATATGGACAGATTAATGATGAATTTAGCAGAGATCGACGACGAAATCTGTAACGCTTTGCTTGCCGATGAGTCAAAAGTGGAAGAATATGAAACTGAATATGGGGTAATAGAAGAATATCGCGGAAAAATGGTTACTGCTAGGGTTGGCGTCGAAATGCATTTAAATAAAACCGCAACCAAACCGAGTGCGAGTTTTTCCCATGTTCAAGAAAAAACGAAACTGAAGCTTCCTAAAATTGAATTTGTGAAATTTGGGGGTGAAATAAAAGATTGGCTAGCATTTTGGAGTCAATTCAAGAGAATCCATGAAGATAAATTGATGGAAGAAGAAGATAAATTTCAATATTTAATTCAGTCTATGATCGTTGGCACAAGAGCAAAAGAAATAGTAGACAGCTTCCCTCCTACTGCAGAAAATTATTCAAAAGCTGTTGAAAGCCTTAAAAATAGATTTGGAAGGGAAGAGCTACTCATAGAGTTCTATGTCAGGGAATTGCTTGGACTGGTGATTAAAAATGCAGTGTCTTCAAAATCCAAAGCAAATACAGCTCAATTGTATGATAAGTTAGAATCGCATTTAAGGTCTCTTGAATCAATTGGTATGACTTCTGACAAATACGCAGCAATGCTTTTTCCCCTTGTTGAATCTTGCATACCGGAAGAAATACTACGAGTCTGGTTAAGAAATCCGGTGGCGGCTAAAGGTGAAGAAAGTGATACTTACATTGATAAGTTGAAAAACCTGTTATTGTTCCTAAGAACTGAAGTAGAAGGTGAAGAGCGTATCTCGCTTGCTAAAGCTGGTTTTAAGCAAAATGAGAAAAGTAGTCGAAAGGAAATTTGTAAGGAAACGGGTATGAATTTACCGACTGCTACTGATTTATTTTTAGGGATAAATTCATGTGAAAAGTCCATTTGTGTATTTTGCGGAAAATTTCATGAAAGTAAAGAATGCTTCAAAGCTCAAAAACTTTCTCTAGAAGAGAAGCACGATATTTTAAAAAGAAAGAAGGGATGCTTCACTTGTTTACGGATTGGACATCGTTCTAAACAGTGCAAATCACATGTTCGGTGTATAATTTGTTCCAAAAGGCACTGGGTAGTTATGTGTCCTGAACTAACCAATAATAAGAGGGCTTTAGTTACAGAGTTCAAAGAAGGTGGGGATCAGAATATTACTTTATCCAGCCAAGGCCACTCTGAAGTACTATTGCAAACACTGCTTGTGGTTCTTAAAGCTCACGGAAAAGACCGAAAAGTTAGGGCACTGATTGATACAGGTTCTCAGCGTTCTTATATTCTAGAAAGTACTGCAAGGCAGATGGGATTTAATCCTGTGAATACTGATATATTAACACAAGTCGTGTTTGGAGGAATCACCTCTAGGAGAGAGCACAAGTGCTACAATGTAATTTTGAATAGTTCAGTTAATAACTATTGCTGTGAAATTAAAGTGTTAGACCAACCTGTTATATGTGGTTCAATACCAAGACTCAAGACTGGATTATGGTTGGAAGAAATGAGACAAAAGGGAATCCAGCTCACGGATATAGGAAGCAATCAGCCACCTATTGAAATACTTATTGGAGCCGATTTCGCTGGTCAACTTTACACAGGACGCGTTCATCAGCTAAAGTGTGGACTGGTCGCTGTGCAAACTCATCTAGGATGGGTTGTAATGGGAAAGTCGCAAGAGGATTCAAAGTATAGCAATTATGGTTCGGTTTTAACTTCACTTTCGATTAATAGTAATAATGTTCCTGATTTATGGAAGTTAGAAGCTATTGGAATCACTGAACCATGTGAACATCAAAGCAAAGACGAAGTAGAAACAGCTGTTTCGGATCATTTCAAGAAAACAGTTAGAATTAATGAAGACGGAAGATATCAAGTTAGTCTTCCTTGGATGCATACTCAAGGAGAATTACCAACTAACAGAGAAATAGCTGAGAAGAGATTGAATTCCACAATATCGAAACTCATGAAAGAAGGAAAGTTTGAAAGCTACAGTGCTGTTTTCCATGAGTGGTGACAAGAAGGAATAATCACAAAAAGTTCAGAGAATAGTGGTCATTTTTTACCTCATCGAGGAGTATTTAAATGCAATTCATCGACTAATGTTAGACCTGTCTTTGATGCATCCTGTAAACAGAAAGGATCTTATTCCTTAAATGAATGTTTGGCAAAGGGACCAAATCTATTGGAACTGATTCCCACAACACTTTTGAAGTTTCGAGAGAAAAAAATCGGCGTTATTTCGGACATAAAGAAGGCTTTCTTGCAAATATCTGTTGTTAAAAGTGATCAAGAATTTTAAAATTTCTTTGGTGGCAAGGTGAAAGCCAGAATGCTATAAAGATTTTCCAACATTGCAGAGTAGTCTTTGGATTAAACTGTAGTCCTTTTCTTCTTGGAGCAGTGATACAACACCATTTGGACAAATATTCATCTTCAGCTCAACATAAGGTAACACAGAAACTTAAATCAGCATTTTATGTTGATAATTGTGTGTGTTCTGTAGACTCTGAAGTGGAATTGTTAGAATTTGTTCAAATATCCACAGAGGTGATGGCGGAAGGAAAATTTGAATTAAGAGACTGGGAACATACCGAAATAACGGATACTTGTGTCAAATCTAATCCGTCAACAGTCTTGGGATTGTTATGGGACAAACAAGAAGATGTATTATTCTGTGACATCGCAGCGATAAGCAAACCTGAAGGGACCATCAGTAGAAGAACTATTTTATCTATTGCACAAAGACTATTTGACCCCATAGGTTTCACTTGTCCAGTTACATTGTATCCTAAGTTGTTATTACAAAATAGTTGGAAATCTAAATTGAGTTGGGATGCTGAAGTACCGAAAGATGTTTCACATAACTTTTTGAAATGGATCGCTGAACTACAAATGCTTAATGTCGTGAGGATTCCTAGACATGCTTTTATCAATGATAACTCAACATTGAGTCTACATGTGTTTTGTGATGCATCTGGGATTTCATATGCAGCTGTTGTATATGTGCGATGTGAAACCTATACTAATATTTCCGTGCAGCTACTCATGGCAAAATCAAGAGTTGCACCATTAAAACCCATTTCTATTCCAAGACTAGAACTTTTAGCTTGTTGTATTGGTGCACGTCTAGCAGACTTTGTGAAGAGAAGTTTGAAATTTGATTCTGTTAGGGAATATTTCTGGACGGATTCTTCTACTGCCCTACACTGGATTAAAAGAAATGAGCAATGGGGAGGGTTTTGGGAACGTCTTGTGCAGATGGTTAAGAGACTGTTGAGACGGGTCTTGGGAACAGCTTCTTTAGACTATGAAGAAATGATGAGCATTCTCTGCGATTGCGAAGCAATAATTAATGCCAGACCACTGACTTACATTTCCGAAGATCCTGAAAACCTAACTCCTTTGACTCCGGCTATGTTTTTGCAGGACATGCAGACGGTGGGAGTGCCAGACTTGGACCTTTTGGACAAAGTGGATCTCACAAAAAGACTGAGATATCAGCAGACATTAAAGGATCAGCTAAGGAAACGATTTAGAGTAGAGTATCTTGGCCAATTGGTGCAACATAGGGGGAAAATGAAAATGCTGAATGTCAAAATTGGAGATATAGTTCTCATTGAATGCGAGAATAAGAAAATAACTTTCTGGCCAATGGCAAAAATAACTGAAGTTTATCCCGGAAAAGATGGCAGCAACAGAGTTGTGAAATTAAAGACAGCAACGGGGGAACTAATTCGACCAGTTCAGAGAATTTTCCCTCTTGAAATTGAATGTCCATCCCGAGAACCAGAAACTGATACTGTAGCTAGTGAGAAAAGGGTTGACTTCACCCTCTGCTCAACGAAAGACTGTTGTTACTAGAAGTGGCAGAACAATTAGACTCCCATCTAGGTTTAGATAAATGTAGAAAAGTTTAATTTCCATTTAAATGTTAATTTATCTTTAATTTATTGTAAGTTTTGATTATAATGTTTAAATCAAAAGGTGGGAGAATGTTAAGTAACACACATTGATTTTGTTATTCAAATTTTATATTTAAATTTACATTTCTTGTGAATTTGTTTATTTTAGTTTTGTAATAATGCTATGGCAACACTCTTGGGTTTCTGTAGACGTTGTCAGATGAAGGAGCGGTTTGTTTACGAGTTGACGTTGGCTGTACGAATGTTAAGTTTTGAAGTAAAGTTTCTGGTTCCTGAAAAGCAGTTGTAATTATTTTCGTACATATTGAAACGTGTGAAGTTGGGTAAATTTCTAGGGCGTTTCTGACATATGGCGCTACATCATAACGCGCATGAACTTAGTCATCCGAATATGAATGCCGTACAGAATGAGAATGTTCTGGGGCGGGCTTTTATGAGCCTGTGCAGAGGCTTTGCGCTGCAAAGCAGGGAGTCTCTGGAGATCAAGAAAGAAAGTTTTTATGGTAATCGCATTTATGTTAATTACTTGATCTGGAAGCTTTATGCAAATCACTATGGAAGAGTTCGCCATACCTGCAATATATCGAGAATCGTTTGTGCTAGCGTTCTAACAAATTGAATCACGTGTTTTGTAAGGAAGCAATGCATATGAAATTAATTATTTAACGATTCCAATTTTTAACGATTCTAATTTTTAATGATTTTTTTAAATTATTTATTTGAAAATTTGGGAGAGGTTCTTCTGAACATTCGATTTCATTTAAAATCAAAATGGTTCCAATGTTCACCGATCATAATAACCGTACAAAAATTATTTCGAAATGCTCCGTTCGTGAGATATCGCTTTAACAGATGCAAGGAAGCAAACACACAGACATTCCCTCAAACTTCTGATTCTAGTTAAGAGATGTTTAAAACGTGCTTTTCCGTCGAAAATTTGAATTCGAATTTTCGACCCCGTTACCCCCTTCACTTTGCCTATATATTTTACTATGTATAAAGGGAAGTAATGCATAAAAATAAATATATTTTTTTTTTTAACTTCGGTTAGATTTTAGCGGATTTACCATCAGACAAACTACGTCGACCAACAGATAACATCAAATCGAGTTCAACTTAAAATTAGGAATCCCAGTCACTTTGCTTAAATAAAAAATCCCAGTCACTTTGCTTAATTGCTGTAATTAAGAAACGCATTTCATTTTATTTTCAAATTACGCGACTAATTCTGTTCCCAATTTCTAATTGTTAAATAGATTCGATAATAGAAACTGACAAGCAGAATTTAATAACAATGAATACAAAATAATAACAATTAAATGGAAATAGTCTACAAACATTCCTTTCATTCATTTCGAAAACTGCGTATTGTTACTCATAAAGAGCAAAATATAGAATACACAAATATTTATGAATCGAAACAAATATTTATTAGCGTTTATTATTTTTCCTTGTAATACATTCAATTGAAACCGCAGGGGGATTCCAACATAGAAATCTTAGAAATGAATTTCACAAATAAACATCAAATAATACAAAGTAGTGCCAGAAGCAGTGTTTACTGTTTACATGTAAACCCCAAATTATAGAGGATCTGAAAAGACAGAATAGAGGATAATATTCATTATGACAACTATTCCGGCATTGTCTAAATTTTTTTCCTTATTGTTATATCATTTTCAATATAAATTGAAAAAAATCTGATGTGAGCAGCACATGACTTTCCTTATATAATGCAATGAATTTACTACTTTTACAGTAAAGAAAAATAGGTTTTTCTTATAGTAGATACTAATATTCTTTCCAAGATTTTTGTCAATGAGTCGTCATTTTCATTGATTTAGCTTCATTTTTATCCATTTGGCTGGTTTTTCGTTAATTTAGCAACATTGAAGAAAGGCGCCAAGTTGGCGACATACCACCCAATTCGTCGTCAAAATCTCGCCAAGCGTTATGGACGGAGGAATAAGTTATTCTTACAGCAGATTGGCGTTCTAATACAAAACTATTGGCGTACAAATACAAAAGTATTACTCAAAGTATTTTTTTCATGAATGGAACGACCTAGATCCACGAGAATGATGTCACAAATTTATCGTATAGTATTACATATGAAAAGTGAACATGTTTCTCAATAGGAAATATATTTCTTTTAATTTATGGGATATTTTGATACATTTATTTGAAAAATGTGCAATATCTCGAGAACGATTTATGCTAGCGTTCTAAATTTATGTCAATCATTTTCTAATAAAAAACTACATAAGAAATGTCTACTTGCGTAACTTTATTAGAGGTTTTGATTTTTTGACGATTTTTTCAAAATTTCATTAGAAAATTTAGGAAGGTTCTGGGCATTCGATTGCGTATAAAAACAATAGTCTTCCAGTGTTTACGGATTGTAAATTTTGTACCAAATTGCATTCGAATCGGTCCATTCGTTCGTCAGTTATCGTCTGCACAGACTCACTGACACACACACACAGACAGACAGACATCAGTTTAAAAATGTTCGATTCGTGATCAGGAATGCTAGACACGTGCTCTCCCGTCGAAAACTCGAATTCGAATTTTCGACCCCGTCACAATACTTTGCTTATACATTATTGTATATAAGGAAAGTAATGACATAACTATAAAGAACAACTTGACTTTCTTATAACAGAATTCATTTTTTTTTTTTCAAATTTTACAAGAAAAATTTTGAAAAATTGGTATCATGGGTCCAAATTATTACAACTATAACGTGTAACCCTTCACTTTAAAGGGCTTGAAAAAATATTTCAATTGATACCATACTTATCGATGTACACCCTGGGGAGAGGATAACTTATCCCCCAAATAACATCACGAACAAAAAAAGAATTTCATAAATTTAAAAAAAAATTTCATAACAATGATTGAAACAATTTAGTCTTCTAATCATTGAGCCATCAATAAACCCTCTTATGCATGATTAGGTCAAGTCGTGTCCTACGCTGCCATGTAAAAAAATATATGACTTCGAATCCATTTCGAAGTTTTCGTTCGAACTTCAGAATATTTTATCTAGTTCTATATTCTTTGATTACAAAGCCGGATATAAAGTTTCGTAAAAATTCATTTATATTTGTGGCTGCTATTGTTTACACAAGCAATCGACCACAGACAGCATACAGACTGTCGTGACGGAATTCGTCACTCCTTTGTAAATTGCATAACTTCTGTACTTTTTAAACTTATATTTAATTAATCTTTGTCCTGGAACCCTCTTGTCATTGTATATATTTTAGCATATTTAAACGTATCAAAATCTGTATTAAATTGTGGCCATTTTTATTCCATAACTAGCCGCCTTTGGCGACCAGCCTGTTCGCTACCCTTGAAAATTCTGACCGTGGCAAATTCTAACCGTGGCACACTCGCTGGCGCGACCTACCAGAAGGAACGACCTACCAGGAAGTGCCACCCAATTTAGACAGGAACTCAGTGGGGGAGGCATCCACAGGGACCGTACCCTCCTTCCCCTACCACCAACCTCTTGGAAGGACTTACGGTCCCGCATGTTTAACGTGATCGTACTCCGCCTGAACACGGCGGCAGTTTTGGCAGTGGCGGGAATCGAACCCGGACCTACCTAGTGCAAATCCCGCGCGCTAACCACTGGGCTACCGCGCCCTCCGCGACAATCTCCATAACCTTCTTTTTATTCACCCAATTTAGACCGGAACCCAGTAGGGGAGGCATCCACAGGGTCCGTACCCTCCTTCCTCTACCAACAACCTCTCGGAAGGACTTACGGATCCACATGTTTAACGTGATCGTACTCCGCGTGAAAATGGCAGCAGTTTTGGCAGTGGCGGCAATCGAACCCTAGCCTACCGAGTGCAATTCCCGCGCGCCAACCACTGGGCTACCGCGCCCTCCGCGACAATCTCCATAACCTTCTTTTTATTCACCCAATTTAGACCGGAACCCAGTGGGAAAGTCATCCACAGGGTGCGTACCCTCCTTCCTCTACCACCAACCTCTCGGAAGGACTTACGGACCCACATGTTTAACGTGATCGTACTCCGCGTGAACACGGCAGCAGTTTTGTCAGTGGAGGGAATCGAACCCGGGCCTACAGAGTGAAATTCCCGCACGCTAACCACTGGGCTACCGCGCCCTCCGCGACAATCTCCATAACTTTCTTTTTATTCACCCAATTTGGACCAGGACCCAGTGGGGGAGGCATCCACAGAGACCGTACCCTCCTTTCCCTGCCACCAACCTCTCGGAAGGAATTATCGACCCATATGTTTAAGGTGATCGTACTCCGCATCAGTGGCGGGAATCGAACCCAGGCCTACCGAGTGCAATTCTCGCGCGCTAACTTCCCGCGCGCTAATTTAAATTTATAATGACCATATGCTAGGCTCTTAATTCCACCATCCTCGTTCCATCGTTCTATCATTTAAAATAGCCATAAAATTAAAATATCCATTTAAAGTATCTATAAATTAAAATATCCATAAATTAAAATATCCATTTAAAATCAAAAAATCATCCATATCGTTCCACCAATCCATAAATATAATAATTTCAAATACATCACCACAATTCAAACCACCATAATTCAATCATTTAAATTATTTAAAATATCCATTTAAAATATCATATAAATATAATAATTTCGCCCGCAACACTTATGCTCGTAATTCATTTAAAACCGAAAGCGCGGTCTCCATGGAGACGGGGAAGAAACTACTGCGGATGGGGGGAAAATGCCGTTGAAGAACTGAGCCGGTAGCCGACAAATTTAAAATCATGGCGTCTTTAAAATTGCGATCCTGAAGGCAATTTTCATTATTTCTGGACCAAATTAGACTTGTAAGAATGCCAGATATTTCAGCTTTCTAAAAATGTAAATTATTAGTCGAAATTATGAGTACTTTTCACTATGCGAGAATTTAAAAACCAAAAATCGTTTTTTTGAGCCAAAAGTGACTTTTGTTTTAAAATCTTTAAAAAATATTAGAAATCGAAATTGAGAGTTGAAATTGATATATTTTTACTCGAAATTCTCTGCTCTTTCCGATGGTGTGATTTGTTTTTTTCTACGATGTCCGGATCGTGGAGAAAAAAGAGCAAAAAGGTCAAAAAACGGTCGAAATCGCATAAAACATTAAATAACAAAAAAAATAATTAAAATTTTAAAAATCGGTTTTCACGTGTCCCCTTCTCACCCCCCTGGGTCTCCGATTGCAAAATTTCGTAGCTCTCCGACGCGCGGTCGCGAAACGTATAGTGTATAAGACAGACAGACACACAGACACACAGACACACACACAGACATTGCCTTTTATTATTTACTAGCCGCCTTTGGCGACCAGCCTGTTCGCTACCCTTGAAAATTCTGACCGTGGCAAACTCGTTGGCGCGACCTACCAGAAAGGTGTAAGGTAACTGCTTGGAAGGCCAGGAAGTGCCACACAATTTAGACCGGAACCCAATGGGGGAGGCATCCAAAGAGACCGTACCCTCCTTCCCCTACCACAAACCTCTCGGAAGGACTTGCAGTCCCACACGTTTAACGTGATCGTACTCCGCGTGAACACGGCTGCAGTTTTGGCAATGGCGGGAATCGAACCCGGGCCTACCGAGTGAAATTCCCGCGCGCTAACCACTGGGCTACCGTGCCATCCGCGACAATCTCCATAACTTTATTTTTATTCGGCAATTTTGGGAATCGAACCCGGGCCTACCAAGTGCAAATCCCGCGCACTAACCACTGGGGTACTTCACCCTCCGCGGTATTCTTCATAACTTATTTTTTATTCACCCAATTTAGACCGGAACCAAGTGGGAGAAGCATCCACAGGGACCGTACCCTTCTTCCCCTACCACCAACCTCTCGGAAGGACTTACAGACCCACATGTTTAACGTGATCGTACTCCGCGTAAACACGGCGGCAATTTTGGGAATCGAACCCGGGCCTACCGAGTGCAATTTCCGCGCACTAACCATTGGGCTACTTTGCCCTACGCGACAATCTCCATAACTTTCTTTTTATTCATCCAATTTAGACCGTACCCTCCTTCCCCTACCACCAACTTCTCGGAAGGACTCACGGACCCACATGTTTAACGTGCTCGTACTCCGCGTAAACACGGCGGCAATTTTGGGAATCGAACCCGGGCCTGGTAACTGGTTGGACGGCCAGGATGTGCCACCCAATTTAGACCGGAACCCAGTGGGGGAGGCATCCACAGGGAACGTACCCTCCTTCCCCTACCACCAACCTCTCGGAAAAACATACGGACCCATATGTTTAACGTGATCGTACTCCATGTCAGTGGCGGAAATCGAACCCGGGCCTACCGCGTGCAATTCCCGCGCGCTAACCACTGGGCTACTTCGCCCTCCGCGACAATCTCCATAACTTTCTTTTTATTCACCCAATTTAGACCGTACCCTCCTTCCCCTACCACCAACCTCTCGGAAGGACTCACGAACCCACATGTTTAACGTGATCGTACTCTGCGTGAACGTGGCGTAAGTTTTGGCAGTGGCGGGAATCGAACCCGGGCCTACTGAGTGCAATTCCCGCGCGCTAACCACTGGGCTGCCGCGCCCTCCGCGACAATCTCCATAACTTTCTACATATTCACCCAATTTAGACGGGAACCCAGTGGGGGAGGCATCCACAGGGGCCGTATCCTCCTTCCCCTACCACCAATCTCTCGGAAGGACTTACGGACCCACATATTTAACGTGATCGTATTCCACGTAAACACGGCGGCAGTTTTGGCAGTGGCGGGAATCGAACCCGGGCCTACCGCTAACTTCCCGCGCGCTAATTTGCAATTTAAAATGACCATATGCTTAATTCCATCATCCTCATTCCATTGTTTCATTGTTCTATCATTTAAAATATCCATAAAATTAAAATATCCATTTAAAATATCCAAAAGTTAAAATATACATTTAAAAAATCCAGATCGTCCCATCATTTAAAATATAAATATAATAATTTATATAGAGCAAAGGCGCTCTATTCAGAACCGTGACGTCACCTCCACCTTGACGTCCCCACCCACCACCTTCCCTGCTTCAGCGGGGGAGAAACGAACGGAACGCCGAGAAATTTAAAATCATGGCGTCTTTAAAATTGCCATCCTGAAGGCAATTTTCATTATTTCTGGACCACATTAGACTTGTAAGAATGCCAGATATTTCAGCTTTCTAAAAATGTAAATTATTAGTCGAAATTATGAGTACTTTTCACGATGCGAGAATTTAAAAACAAAAAATTGATTTTTTGAGCCAAAAGTGAGTTTTGTTTTAAAATCTTTAAAAAATATTAGAAATCGAAATTCAGATTTGAAATTGATATATTTTTACTCGAAATTCTCTGCTCTTTCCGATGGTGTAATTAATTTTTTTCTACGATGTCTGGATCGTGGAGAAAAAAGGGCAAAAAGGGCAAAAAACGGTCGAAATCGCATAAAACATTAAATAAATAAAAAAATAATTAAAATTTTGAAAATCGGTTTTCATGTGTCCCCTTCCCTCCCCCCCCGGTCTCCGATTGCCAAATTTCGTAGCTCTCCGACGCGCGGTCGCGAAACGTATAGTGTATAAGACAGACAGACACACACACACACACAGACATTGCCTTTTATTATATAGATAATTCTCGCACACTCGAGGAACAACGTCTGTCGTTCAAGGTCGCACTTGTTTGCTGGTGGAGACAGTTGTCTCCATGTTTTTTCGCTTTGTTGGGTGATGCAATCTTGTGCTGGATTTCGTGTGGTTCTGCACGTGCCTTGTGAATTCTCCGTTGGTGGGGGCGGATCCCTGGATAGTTTTGAAATGGAAAGAATTTTGGATTGGAGGAAATGTGAAGATGTGAGCCCCTTGATAATTTTAATTGGCCGGGTCCTGGATCCACCCAGAATGTTTAAAAGCTGAGTGATTCTTGATTCGGGCCTCTCCCTGGAAACATCTTCGAACCCACGACCTGCGCGGAATTCATCCCCCAGGTTGAGTCCCGTCGCTGTGGGGGTCGAGAGAGATGCCACCTCGAGCTGCCACCGTCGCTTCTGCTGAGATCTGATGCCTTGCCCTCGCCGACCGTCGACCGCCGTGTGGATGATGATTGAGAACCTCACGTGAATCCGCGACCGGGACCAGAAAAGGCAAATAATGAAACAGGACGTTCCTTGGAGTACCTGATCCGGCACCTTGCCGGAAACTGCGGTTCTGCCGTTCCTGCTGGAGCGGGGCAATGTTTGCCCCGAGGGAATCTGCCAGTGGATGCCTACGCTTTTCCTACCGTGAGTCCTTTTCAAGTTTTGTGAGGGAAGCCTTGGTTATTTAGACGTGCTGTTGGCAGACGTCTGGACTTGAGCGTCGACTCCGAAGAACACTTCGCCTTTGATTTCAGCTGCCTTCATTAATTATATTATATATTGTTTAACTTCAATTACCATCCATAATTTAAGAATTAAATGCATCTAAAGTAATTTAAATTACTCTGAATTCTTAGCGTTCCTCGAGTGTGTATTCTCTCTGACCATACCATGTTGTGTTGAATAATTGAAATGTGATATTAATATGAATTCTGGTAAAATTGGATTAAGATTTGATTATTTTAATTCCGGCAAAGAGCCGATGATTCTTGGTAGAAGAGGTCCAGTGGTTTTCAGTTTTTAATTCAGAAATTGTATTTGATATGCAACTCCACTTCTTGAATAATTAATAAATATTGGATTTGAATTTAAATTGTGTTCTTATTTGTGTAGAAATTGTATTGATTTATGTGTTTTCAGCTACTGGTGAATTCTTGAAGGTAAAGGTAATTTCTTTGTTATTTGTTGGGTTTCCTTCACAGGTCATCAGTTGGAATTCTCCAACTGACGGGAGGTGTGTTTCGAACCTGGGTGTCGAAAGCCCAGACCAACCGACTCGTCCGAAGACTTAGAGTAACAGATTGGGTGGCCGGTCGAACCTGGGTGTGTAAAATTTGGAGAAAGTTAGACTTTCTCGGTCTGCCGTGTCGAGCGGGAATCCGTTGCGACTTCTGATGGCCTCGGAATTCCCGTCTTGACACAGACGGACATCATTTTAAAAATAGTCCAAACGTGTACTAAAGGTCTTTATATATATTGGCATTAAAATCTTGAAATCGAAAATTTTCATGAAAACAATACTAGGTATGAGAAAGTAAAAAGAATATATGAACAGCACATGCCTTTCTCTACATAATGCAATGCTTATACAAGGTAGAATAAAAAAGTTCGGAGACTGTGCTGATATCGCCAACCCTGATTGGAGGAGAGGGGAACTATCTGTGACGCGAGATGTGAAAAGGAAGAAGCAGGTGTTTCTCCAGGCAGTGCGTGTCAGTGAACTGTAGTCATTCGCGTTCGTTGAAAACGGAAACAGTTCACTGACACGCATGGTCTGAAAAAAACACCTGCTTCTTCCTTTTCACATCTCGCGTCACAGATGCCTCTACACCACGGTAAAATAGTTCCCATCTCCTCCAATCAGGGTTGGAGATATCAGCACAGTCCCCGAACTTTTTGATCCTACCTTACACTTCTTCCAGGGCAAAATATAGATGTACAATACGCCGGGTAGAAAAAAACTATTTTTCTAGTGTTGATTATGGCTAATGCGAAAAAACCACCTTATGAGCCACAATTTTTTTTTTTATCAAAATAGTCAAAATCTCCAAATACTTTATATTGTCAGAATTCCTTATGTCATTCTATGTGTGATTTTAAATGAAAGCAAACCCATCATGCTAAAAAAGAACAGAACAGATAGTCATTACACAGGTATCTTGTGTCACCCAAGACGATTTTAGAGAAAACAATCTCGCAAAGCACATACTTTGATCATCTAAAAGACAACTTATTAGCTATGGTGTCATATTCTAAAGTTCACATACAAAATTAGCTACGAGACGAATATTAAAAGGAAGACGGCAAAATTCTACAAGAGCTTATCTTATTTTTGAATTTAAACTTTGAATATGAAGATCATGCTGATTAGTTAACTGGAACACATGCCTAATCAATGATCTTGACTTTTTAAAGCCTTCCCTATTCAGAAAAATTCTTGTAATTTAGTTAATGACTTGTCCAGTACTCCATTTTCGTCCGCGGTCTGGCTAAGTGCCCTGTATATTTTTCCACTTTCTTCGTTCCATTTGTTAACCTTTAGGGCTCTTATGTGTCGGTGTAACCTATTTTTCGTCTTATTAAGCATTATTTATTCTTGTTCGGACTTTTCTTCAAGACGAGTTATGTTTTGACGCAAGCTAATCTTCTGAGTTACTTCTCGATTCTGATTGGCTGGACTGTATACCATTCTGCTCTCTGATTGGATCTTCTCTCAAGTGAGCTCTTCATCCGGGGTCTTGGATATATAACCCCCTCTGTTTCTTCTATTTGCGCCCATTCCTCTTTTGTACATTTTATTTTTGTTGGTTATCCTAGTTCGAGTGTATCCTCTAAACAGCTGTATGCTGCATTGCTGTGTTATTTGTACTTATATACGTTGTTCAAGTTTTCCTTATCCCTTGCGAAATCAGTATTTTACTTATTAACCTACCGTAACAAGCCTACATAATCCAGATATTCAGGAAATGCTGGTGTCGAGAAATGCCACTTAAAAATAGAAATACTACCAAAATTAAAAAAATTTCCCCATGTCATCCGCATCCACAAATTGTTGCGCGAGACATCAATATTATCTCTATGTCTGCTTAAGTACATAGTTAAAACGATGGATGACTGTCAAACTAAAATCAAGAAAAATAATTTCTTATATTGGACTCCAAGGATATTATTCAAAGACTCTTGTTTAATTGTTGCTACTTCAGTTTGTTTTCGTGGCCTACGTGGCCTTTCGTGGTTCTTCATCAGACTACGTCCAGGACGTTATATAAATAGCGAAACGTTGCAGTTTTACGTGATAATTTAATTTTATATTTAATAATTATTCAATTCAAAAATATTTATTTCCCCTCAGCAGCACGAAAGCAAGTGTGCCGAATTCGGTTGACGAATGTGGTTAACAAACTGATTCCACACTTTCTCCTCATGCCTACTTTTCGGTTCCAGTATTCATTCGGTTCAGTCTTCGACTGCAGTCTGTACTGCAGAAACCTGAAAACAGTCCCCTCCGTCCCGTCCTACCCAGTCAATGAATCGAATCCCATGGATTTATCTTCAAATATACTGAGATCACCGCCATCGAAAAATTTGACGAAAAATCCTTTGTACATGGAGTGGTTCATTTTCACAACACCCCTGAAATAATTGAGTTAAAGCAGAACATTTTTCATCTAACATACATCATTTAATGGAATAAAAAAATCTAATGTAGGCAGCACATGACTCTCCCTACAAACTCATTATTTCTTTTCCAATTCACTAAATTGAGTTTAATGGCACAAAATAACACTCATAATTATTTGAATTAAAACTGAAGTTGTATTAATTCAATTTTCGTTTTCATTGGGTAACTGGGCGTATTTGAAAAAAGCCTTGTAGTAAAAATACGAAAACCACTAAAATATCTCGAGAACGGCTAGTCCTAGAGTACAGAAGTTGATCTTATTCTTTCTATCGTAAAAATTATGTATAAAACAAGCATTGAATGGATACATTTGAGCATATGTAGTTTCTTTTTCTAGATTTTGACGATTTTTCGGGACATTTCGCATGAAAAGGCAAGTTCTTTTCTCTCGAATCGTATCAAAATCTAATAAGCACCAAGGTCACTCATAAGTAACTTATCTACTGAATTTTATGAAATTGGGTCAATTAGTTTTTTACTTAGAGTAGATACATACAATTTTTGCGAGTCATTTCGTAAAAATAGCAGGTTCTTTTACTTCGAATTGTACCAAAATCTATTCAGTACCAGGGTTACTCACAAGCGATTTACCTATAACACTTTAGGAAATTTGGTCAATTAGTATTTGAGTTAGGATGGACACATACATTGCACAGACAGACACACCGACACACACAGAAGCCACGCTAAACATAATTATTTCGTGTTCTAAAGGTCCCAAGGCATGTAGATCTGTCGAAAACTCAAGTTACGATTTTCGACACGATTTCGATGCTTTCTATACAAAACATTACCCTGTACTCTAAAGAAAGTAAATTGTAACACTAAAACCCTTTGTATTAGGAGGGATTCATTTTCATAACACCCCCTCAAAATCATTGAGTTAAAGCCGAACATTTTTCATCTAATCACATCATTTACCGGGATAAAATAAGAATCCGTAAACACAGTCATATGCAAAAAGAAGCAATATAAACGAAAGCTACAAGCACTTTATTGAAATAATCCCGAACTCAATTACCTTTAAGAGCTGGCCAGGCTTATGAATTATGAGCTCAAGTTAAATTGTATTCCAAATCGCACCTTGAAACGAGAGCTCTTTTTATAGATACCATTAAAGAAGAGGTCATTACATTAGTAAACTGAAATAAACAGTAAATGGCAGTGCTATTTGGAACATTAAGAGTTGCTTATTTTATCACACTGTTGCCAAAGTGAAAGGAATAATACAGCATATAATTGCGCTCCATAAAAGATAAAACGCAAAGAGTATGAATGTTGGAAATAATAGATTTGCTACGTTGAATGGGATGCTTACTTTAAATTAAGTTGAATTTGCTGCATGACTGCGTGTATGGAAAGAAATGTTAACTCATACTTAAAGAATCCGCCTTCAAGGAGCATCGCGGATAACACCATCTATTGCAAATAACACTCCTTTTGCGGACAGCAGCACTCCTTTTGCAGATAACACCATCCACGGCCTGGTTTCGCGAATTTTATACTCTCTTCAGAATGAAGAAGATACATATCATTACAGCAAGAAAACTTGCTACGCTCCAGAATTTTGGGTAGCCTTTACGGAGATTGGTAAATTCAGTTTTGGCCAGCAGACGCCATCAAATTTTATAAATCTAATAAATAAAACCAATTTAGAAAAATTTAAAAATTCACTGAAAATCGATCTGAGAACAAACATATAAATATGAGGAGACAACTTCTATTGCCAACTGCTAAATGTTTCCATCAAACTAATACGAAACTTTTCCTACGGTTATTTTTAGTGTTTACTACAATCCTGCTAATCAAATTGTTTAAAAAAATTTAACCAGATAATGTTCCAACTTTGTACCAGTAATGGTAAGAATCGTCTGCCAGCTGAATTTGTATAACGCCATACTGAAAATGAGTGCTGCCGAATCGAAAGTGACAGCACTCATTTTCAGTATGGCGTTCAACTCGCCTCTCTCATACCAAATTCCATTTATAACACTTTACAACATAATTGAAAAGTGTTCATGACTTTGATCATTCAGTGTGTCCGTTTGCACCATAACTGCCATAAAAATGACTTTATCAAAGTGAAATTTTAGTATGTTGTTCAGAGGGTCTGTGGCACATATGGGAATGTAAATGAATATCACCCAATTAGTTTTGGATTGAACCCGGGTTGAAAAAATGAAATACATTGAACCCTACGGGACCTAATTTTTCAAACATTTTTCAAGCGAAATTAAAATTCACACATTGCTTTCGAAAATTTTAGGAAATATTCAAATGATCCCATAAAATATATAAACAGTTTCAGCAAAATATGTTCGGTAGTTTTTAACACTTTACAACACAGTTGAAAAGTGTTTATGACTTTGTTCATTCTGTCTGTCTGTCTGTCTGTTAGCACGATAACTGCCGTAAAAATGACTTTATCAAAATGAAATTTTAGTATGTTTTTCAGACGATCTGTGGGACTTATGGGAATATAAATAAATAATATCACCCAATTAGTTTTTTATTGAACCCGGGTTGAAAAAAATGAAATACATTGAACCCTATGAGACCTAATTTTTCAAACATTTTTTAAGCAAGTTTAAAATTCACAAATTGCTTCGAAATTTTTAGGAAATATTCACATTATCCCATAAAATATATATAAAAAATTTCAGTAAAATATGTTAGGTAGTTTTTTAATTAAAAATTATTTAATATAGGGAAAAAAACAAATTCATGTAAATTCTGACTTTTGGGATATCCTCCAGAAAGAAAAAAGAGATATATTCTATAATAAATATCTTTCCAAGCGTTTAATCATTTTGCATATGAGAAAGACTTCACATTTTAAAATAAATTTGGTAGATAACAATTTTTCAAATTTTTTTTTAATTTTATATAAATCTTCATGATATACTTATTTGATGGCATTTTTAATGCACTTTCCTACGTCCTAAAGAGTTAGAATTTGGTACACAGCTTAAATTTGTTGAACATTTTATTCTTCAAAAATTTGGTGGATCTTTAAATATAGATCATACATTTTTTTCGAAATGGCCTGCAAATAATCCCCGTTCACTTCTATAAATCATTGTTGTAATATTGTTAAACATTCTGATGTGGGCAGCACATGTCTTTCCCTGCAGACTCATATTCCGTTTTCTTTATTTCTTCAATAATAATTTGAGTTTTTCAGCACAAAATAACAACCATAAGTATTTTAAATGACATTGAATTTGCACGTTAAACTTAAATTTGGTTCTCATTTGATTGCTGAACTTATTGTCAAAGGTGGCGTAGCGAAAACGCGAAAAAACTAGAATATCTCAAGAACGGCTTATTCTTTTTGTTGTCAAAAATCACGTATAAAATAGGAATTTAATTGATATAATTGAGCACACGTAGTCCTTTATTTTTATATTTAACGATTTTTGCGGGCCAGTTCGCAAAAATTGCCCGTTCCTTTTTCCTGAATCGTACTAGAATAACCTACAAATAATTTATGTATCAAATTTTGTTAAATTTGGTATATAAATCACTTGTAGGTCATTGAAATATTATACACCAAATTTTGTTAAATTTGTTACATTAGTTTTTAGCTAGAGGCTAGAGTGGATAATGGCAATTTCTGCCGGCCATTTCGCAAAGAAGGCAGATTCATTTATTACGAATCGTACTATAATCTAATGAACATCAGGATTTCCCACAAAAAACATACCTACCAAATTTTATGAAATTCGGTCAAGTAGTTTTTCAATTAGAGTGGATGTAATATCCTCACAGACACACAGTAACATACACAGATACACTCTTATACACACAGACGTCTTCCTAAAAATAGTCTTTTCGTGTTCTAGAAGTCCCAAAACGTGTAGATCCTTCGAAAATTTGAGTTCCGATCTTCGGCACGATTCCAATACTTTGAATACATTCACACACACACATATATATATTATCTGCGTATTTGTGTATTATCTGTGTATCTAAATTGCGTGCCTATGCAATTACAATAGTTGCGATTTTAAATGATCCCTAAACTTTTATTATTTCTTCAACGAAGCCTAATTTTAACTTACGCAGAATGCAAATATCTGAAGCGATTGTAAGGTGAGTTACATAAGAATTGCTGAATTTTTTTCACGCAAAATTATTTAACTCGAGTCTAGAATAAATGCGAATGAATGAAATATTCACTGCTTTTACATAGGGACCCAGACGATTTATATTTCGATGACATCATTTGAATAAAGTTCATTGTTTTCGATGAAGTTTTAAATTTTCAAGTAAAATAAATTACTGCGGTTCTGTGATAATTAAAAAAATATCACCAATGAATGTATCAGATTTTAAAGATGCGATAAATTCAGCGGATTGCATTTCAGTTGGAAAGTGTTTCATAATCAATGCTGTATGCATGATTGATCTTTCTTGTTAGTAGCTTTAAAAATTTTGAAAAATCGACTGACATCCCCAGTCTTGTCTTTCGTTTCGATCGCAGACCAAGCGGTGCTATCGGTTTGTTTTTTCGAGAAGATAGCGGTACGAACATTATTTCCTTGACGTCACTCTATGGTTGCTAGAATTTTGAGTCAGAAGAAGGGTTGCCAGATTTGGAAATTTATCGCCAGATTTGTCGACATTCGGCGACTTCCAGAATGTTCCAGAATCTTCACGAAATAACGATTAGTCTAGGAGATATTAGATAATTCTGGAAATTTATCCGTAGAAATTTACAGAAGTTTCTATAGAGAGACTATAAAAAAAAACTCATCATTCCGTTAGAGTTCAGTTGACGAGTTGACAATACACAAGCTACAGCGAGCTGTGTCTTTTGTCAATGTTTTGAGAATAGTAGCTGTTGTTTTCTGAAATTATTTTCGCCAGTATTTTGAGAATATTATCACTTATTCTGTGAAATGAGTGGCGCATTTAAGTGCTGTTTGATTACATATTGTTTCTGTTTACTTTGTGCTTGTGCCCCCCAGGTGGTGAAGTGAATAGAGTCTTCGGCTGCTCTTTTGAAGGCTCGGGTTCGAATCCCGAATAAGGCATGGATGCTTCTTGAGGATAAAGTCAGTCTTCCGCCTTCTGGGTCCTCGTCAATATGTGAAGCTGCACCCCCCTCCAACCTTCGTCAGTGATGCGTTCTTGTAATAAACTTTATTCTCTCGTCTTGTGTCTTTCTTCGTTCTTTCCTGCTTCCTGCGTCACTAGTCTTAAATCGACTCCGCCGAAACAGGAGGTCATTAGTAACAACGACTTTGTGCTTGTGAATAAACGTAAGTTATCCAGAAACTTCCGAAAAAACAGTTCTTGTATTCTGTGTATACATCCACGATTCTAGGGGACACGTTTTGTAAAAATATATTCTGAAACTAGCTGGTACCATTCATTTTACGTCTCTCCATTAAACGGCAATTTTTATGTAGAAATTGGGAGATTTATTTTTTATTTTCTTTAATTTAGTTTCATAATATTTATTGCAGTACATCGAGTCATTTGGAAACATCTTATTTAAAATTTGTCCTTAGAAAAATATGTATTTATCGTATTGGATATAATTATCTAAGACAACATTTTTTTAATAAAAACTTCTTTTTTCACTAGATCGATACTTTCTTTCAAAAGTAACTTTTCGTTTATTTCATGCAAGTATTAGAATATAAACAGGAAACTATTTAATTAGTTTAAAAATGTCCCCAATTATATCTTTCAAATTAAAACAAACTAAATTTGGATTTCCAACTGCGTTTAATGACTGATTACTCATTAGTTAAAACAAATACATGAATATTCCAATTATAAATGGAATGAGTTACCTTATTTTATTAAATTATGTTTTGGAAAAAAAACTTTGTTAATTTCATAGAAATGTCCTTTATTGCCGTTTTGAAGGCGACTCAAAGAATTTCAAGTCGCAAGCCCGCATTTGTGCTTTTAATGGTTACAACAATGCATCTGAACTATACCGTTGAACACTAATGTAGTAAAACGCGTAAACGTTGCGGAGTATATAGTAAAAGAAACCGCCTTTAAGCGAAGCTCCCAAAACTACGCTGAAAAACAGGAGATTAAAAAGTCTTTAGTTGCTCAACATTGTTGCACTTCTGATCATCGTTATGAGTTTTACTTGGATGGTTTTAATTTTCTAAAACTTCTAGCCTTAATTTCAATTAATTCTGCGGAATGAGAATAAAAAGTATTTCATTTACCAACTTGTCGAATATTCCATTTGATCTGCTGTTTTGCTAACTGCACTTCTATTTCTTTCCTCCCTATTTGGTTTTTACACCTTTGGAACTGTTTTGAGGCTTTTGTACTTGGTAGTCGAATTTATTTTGTTTCTCAGGGACTTGTCTGTGGTGTTTTATCAAATTCTTGTAGTTCTTTATCTCATTGCTTTCGGATTGCCTAAGTTGATTTTCGGATACGACCAGTACTTCGCATGCTCCCATTTTTTCTTACTTCCCTTACAACACATGGTAATGTATAGAGAAAGTATTGGAACCGTGTTAAAAATAGCACTCTTGTTTTTAACGGATCAACACGTTTTGAGCACTCTAAAACACACAAAAAAATTTAACGCGACGTCTCTCTGTGTGTGTGTGTCCACTATAGCTCAAAAACTAATGGCCCCAATTTTACAAAATTTTGTAGACAAATAACTTGTAGGTTAACCCGATACTGATTAGATTTTAGAACAATTCATAAAAAAAGGAAAGGGTTTTCTTTTTTTGTTTTTGCGAAATGAGCCGCAAAAATTGTCAGAACCTGAAATAAAAAACTAAATATAATTATATAAATAATAAATGTTTTATTTATAATAAACGTTTTATACCTCATTTTTTATAAAGGAAAGTGTAAGACCAACCCTATTACTCTAGAAAACCGTTGAGATATTTTAATTTCTTTGTATTCTTTCAACGCTGCCTTTAAAAATGCACCCACTTGCCCAATGAAAACGAAAATATAGGTATAACTGCAAATTCAGTATGATTTCAAATATAAACTCCATTAGAAGAATTCTAAAAGAAATAAAGAGAAATTGAATTTAAGTTTGTAGGGAAAATCACGTCCTGCCCACATCAGATTTTCACCTTAGGTGAGAGAGTCTTTTTTAGCCTCGACGAAGAGGATGCATCGTATCTTCAAAAGTGCGATGCGCTTAATTTAAATTGTTCTCAACTGCGTTACATACCTTTTCCTCGTTGTTAATCTTATGATTTTTTTTTCTTACATAAATCTTTATGAATCAAGAAACTAAACAGAAAAAAAGCATATGATGTGGGCAGCACATGACTTTCCTTGCATAATACAATGACTTTACTTCCTTTCCATGTGAAACAATGATGTACGACATCCACAGAACAATGTTTTTAGTATTGAATGAATGCCAAGTCAATGGAAATTTGTCATTTTGAAGTCTTAAGGCAAACAATGATTTACTTACACTCACACGCAAAATCATCACTCGAAATACAGTAGACATTTAATTAATACCCATTGGCATAAATAACCACTGATAAACTATTTAACACCATAATAGAAAAATATTACAACTTATCGTATAAAAATATCGTAAAAGAATATTACAGCTTACATTTAACTTATCGTGTGAATGGAATGATCTAGATCCACGAGAATGATTTTAGCATATATTGTTGCATACTATTACATATAGAATGTAAACCTATTGGATGATGTTTACTACATTTTAATTTTACGTAATTCTTATGAAAAACTTAAGTAAATGTACAGTATTTCGAAAACGGTTCATAATAGTGTTCTGATGCCATTCGTTTTCTAATAATTAATTATGTATGAAATGATTATTTAACTGAAATTTAAAATACTGATATTTTAACGACTTTTTCAAATGTTTATTCAAAAATCATACACTATCTGGAGAACGACTCATCCTAGTGTTCCAAAATTTATGTCACTCGTTCTCTAACCAAAAAAAAGAAGCGTCCAAAATGTATGTCATTCATTTTATTGCGAAAAATTACGGCTGATGTGATTATCATTATTAATGATTTTTTAATTTTTGATTTTTTAATGATATTTTCAAAAATTCATTCGAAAACTAGAGGAGGGAGGTCTTCTGAACATTCATTTACGTTTAAAAGTGTTGCAGTATTCACTGATCAACCATATCAAATTATTTTCAAAACGCTTTATTTGTTAGCGGAATATCGCATCCACAATTTCTCTTACGCACACACATACATAGATACACTTTAAAAGTGTGCCATTCGAGTTCAAGGATGAACGTGCTCTTCCGTTAAAAACTTGAATTTTCAAACCCCTGGCAATAATTTCCCCATACATGTAGAAAATCCCTTATCTATGTAGGGAAAGTAATAAATATTCCAAATAATCCCATTTCAAAAATGGTCGCTTGGAAATTCTTAAAAAAGAAAAAAAAACTTTATTTCATGCTGAAACAATTAGAGCTTTCACAATCAAATATTTAACTTTTATTCAATTACTTAAATAAAGCTTAAAACATTGTGATGACATTTACAATGTTTTTTAAAAAATAACGACATCGTTAACATTTTAATATTCGTCGAGGTCATAAATTAAAGATGATAAAAATTATTTTAAATTCCCTTGTTTGAATAGCATTTTACGCTAATACGACCTGCATTTTTCAAGCGAAATTTGTAATAATTGCTTTGAGAGCAAGCAATAAAGAAACTATTAATATTTTTAAGAGCAAAACTTTAAAGCTGATTAATAATTTAAAAAATTCTGTCGGATTGATACGCATTTAAAGTAATTTATATTTCAGCATAAATTTAAAATATTTTTTAACATTATTTTTCGCAATTAAATTTCAAGTTTATTAACAGTTAATTTATAAAATATCAAATGTATTCCTCTTTCTAGCCCTCCGGGTCAACACTTTCAAACATTTATTTATCTCAGTATACGTCTATTTCCTTCAAATATATCCTTCAAATATATTCAAGTTTAGCCATGCCTTTAGGTATCATTCAGATTTAATTCCTTTAACGTTAACTTACCAACTTCACAGTCTATTTAGACAATTTAAATCTCTGAAACATATACATGTGGAAGATTATCAAAATTTGGTAACTGGTTTGCATTCTCAACAAATAGAAAACATCCAAAATAAATTTTTACTTACTATTAATTACATAATTTCCGGCTATTATCCATATGATATGCGAACTATTGAACTTAAACAAAAATTTAATTCAATCTACCTATATCTTTAAAACAAGAAATAAATGGCCTTGCCTTTTGTTTTACTATAACGTTTCATAAAATGCTGTTGATCGTCGCATGTTACTTTCTAACCTGTCATTCCATGTACCTGTTAATAACACTAGAAGAAAAACATTATTTCGCAATACTACTGTTAAACACAGTTATATTACGAGATTTTCTGTCTATAAATTTGTTGATCTCTATAATACCTTGTACTGATATTTTTATTTTGACAGACTGTTTTTTAAATTGGGGGAAGCCCCATTTAAAAAAAAGTCTGTTGTACTGTACTTGACATACATGGTGTCCCAAAAAGATTGAAACGCGCTTTAATTCTTTACCTGTTGGAGATAAGTGGCCAATGTAAATTGCAAAAATGTTGAAAGTAAGGTAGGAAATAAGAATACGTTAATGAAATAGTCTTCCCATTAATTTTCAAAAAGTGACACTTTTTAATTTTTTATACGACCCCCTTAGGCAAATTGAGTCAATCAGACATTTTTTATTTTTAATGCAACAAGATCATTAAAAAAACTGCATACCTATATCTTTAAAATCAGCTGAAATATGGTAAAAGAAAAAATCTGACTTATACCACTTTTCCGTACCATGTGAAAGGCTATTTCATCAGTGAAAATAGGGGTCATAAACAAATTGACTATGGAAATTGTGTAGATCAAAAATATGTTAATATGTGTCAAATTTTTTTTATCACAAATGCATCTAAATAAAGCATTACACAGATAAAGATCATATAAAGCAGTGGTACTCACTACGCAGTTGGGTATCCAATGTATTATCATCCAGTTTTATCTTTTTTGTGATGTGTCACAAATTTACATTTCTAATTTGATATAGGGTCCCCATTCACAATGTTCAATTTTCAATTAAGTATAACTCGCTCAATTTTAAAGATACAGATATGCGGTTTTTTTAATGAACTTGTTGCATTAAAAATAAACATTTTCTGATTGTCCCAATTTGTCTAAGGGGGTCGTGTAAAAATTTAAAAAGTGTAAATCTTTAAAATTGAATGGGAGAACTATTTCATTAACGTAGTCTTATTTCCTACCTTACTTTCAACATTTTTGCAATTTACATTGCCCACTTATCTCCAACAGGTAAAGAATGAAAGCACGTTTCAATCTTTTTGGGACACCCTGTGTATATATATCAGTATATTCTGGCTAAAACAATAAGAACTTTTCAATTTAACGATTTCTTTTTTTTATTTAACTGATGAAAGGAAAATGAAAATATTGCTGCAGCATTTGCCATATTTAAAGAAAATAACGACATCGTTAAAATTTTAATTATCGTATCCCATAACAAATTATGGATGATAAAATTATTTTCCGGTCCATTATTTGAACAGTGTGTTGCATGGCAAAGATAAGGAATTTTAAAAGAATATTTCGCAATCTTCGTTTTGAAATCAACAAAGAAAAGGAGAACATGCGCTCACAGAATTAAAACTTTTAAATTCACAATAGCGCAAATGTATGTTGAATAATGTTGGATTAGCATATTTTTAAAATATTTTTAATAAGTGTTGTATTTATTATATGTTAAAAATATGTTGGCAACATAAACATAACAGAATAAAATTATATTTATTATTCCATTTATTGTTTATATTCATAGAAATATGTTTAGAACGCACATGACATAACGCATGAAATTAATGATACGCACAGAATTTGGTGATAGAACCAAAGAAGACTCAAAGAAGGTCTCTCCCCTATGCCAGTGGTGCATTTAGGAGATCTCATAAAATCATATAAAAAATCTAATATGAGCAGCACATGACTTTCCCTGCAGACTCAAATTCATTTTTTCTTTATTTCATTAATAATTCATTAAATTGCTTAATTGCACTAAATAACACGCATAATTAATTGAATGACACTAAATTTGCACTTCTAATTCAGCTTTTGTTTTCATTTGGTAACTGGGCTTATTCTCCAAACCGCCTTAGCAAAAATGTGAAAAACTAAAATATCTCGAAAACGGCTAGTCCTACAGTAATGGGGTTGATCTTTATTCTTTTTATCGTCAAAAGATACATGTAAAACAAGCATTTAATTGATATATTTGAGCATACGTAGTCTTTTATTTCAGTTTTTGACGATATTTACGGGCCATGTAGCAAAAAAAAAAAAAGCACTTTATTTTTTTCCTAATCGTATCAAAATCTAATCGGCACCAGGGTAACCCACAAGCGACATATCTACCAAATTTTGTGAAATTCGGTCCATTAGTTTTTCAGTTGTAAGCGATATATTTTCTTCAAATAAATTTACGAAAAAAAATATTGTCGGTATAATGATATGTCTATGGAATGTTTAACTAAGCGTTTTTTATCAATATCTAGAAAACCCCTGGTCCTAGAAAATCGAAAATGGACTCAATTTTAAGCGAAGCTATTACAAGACTACCCACAGAATTTTATGAAATTCAATGCAGCCGTTTTCCCGTAATGATGAGACAAACATACAGACAGACAGATTTTCAATTTTATTTATATAGATTTACAAATATATATGCTCAAAGCGAAGTTTAGATAATAATTTTCATAGATTACTACAATCGTTGTAGACCGAGGCCAAATATTTATTAAGTTCCTTCCTCTCCCTCCGTAATTAATTCCATTTGCATAATTCACAAGCACTTTAAAAGAGCCTATAAAATCGTCTCTGAATTGCTTGAAAATTAATGAACCAAGTAATCGCTATGCTGGCGGAAAGAAAAATATATAATTCAAATAATGATAATTCGAAATACGGAAAAATAGACTAGTTAAAGTATTTTTCTACCAAAAATATTATTCCGGCCCATTCTATTGAATAAACAGTAATTAAACGGGATTTAAAACGCAGTGGTGATATCGACAAAGTTTGATAAAAAAAATAACGACGCCGTTAAATTTTTTATTTCTGTAGAAGAGGTTATAAATGATAAACGACAAAAATTATATGCAAGTCTATTATTTTAAAAATATGCTCTTCTAAGATAAAGATTTTAAAAAGCATTTTTATAGCGATGCAAAATTTTTATATGCCCCAACACGTAACTTTTCTTACACAATGAAGAACTTGGATTGAATTACTCAGCAGGCTAAATGTTGTTAAAAGCCAACTGTGTCCAACACATAACTTTTCTTACACAATGGAGCATTTCGATATTGTGGTAAAACAATAACACAAATTAAATTTATCAACAGGTTAAATGTTGTTAAAATCCAATTATTTAAATCCAGCTTACCAAATGTTGTAATAATAAGCTTACCAAATGTTATAGGAATCGCTTAATTCTTTTAGCTGACTTTGAAAAAGTAAAATATATGATATCTCATATATGATATATGATAACTCTGATAAGGTGCGTCTCAAAAGTTTATGCACTTTAGTATAACCAATAGATATCAGAAGAAGAAAATAAGAAATGCAATTTCATCGCTATATATAACATTGCTATATATAAGACCCTGAACATACATGTTTGATTTGTTGCCCTGAACATACCTGTTTGTTTCAATAAACGAAGTAAACACAAAAAAAGCATAAACGAACTTGTTTCAAAAGTATGCACAAGTAACAAAAAACGTGGAAACCCAAAATAAAGTATGCAAATAAGGTAGTAATCTGCATGAAACAGTTCTGCAGACGTTTGTCCACTCTATATAAGCCTGATGCGTTTCACCTCTCAACATTCAGTACAATGCCGCGCATGAAACAGTTTACAAAAGACGAAATGTATGAAATTTGGAAATTAAAAGCTTATGGAAAGTCTGTTCTTGATATCGCGAAAATATTAAATTGGTCAAAACGAGGCATTTATGCTGTGCTACAGAAAGAGCGTGATTATAAAGTAAAAGATAGATCAGGCCGTCGAAAATGTACCCGTTCTCGAGATGACAGAAAACGTATTCGTCTAGCATCGACCCAAGAAATGTCGTTATCTAAAATACAAAGTGAATCAGATTTAAAAGTATCTCGATCTATACTGTTCACAGACGTTTACAAAGTAATTGCAATATAATGCTCGCACGTATGAAACGAATTCAGAGTTTAACTGAAAATTATAAATTACGTCGTATGGAATGAGCCGGGGAACCCCTGAACTGGGACAACCAATGGTTAACTGCTATATTTAGTGATGAAAAGAAAGGGAATATTGATGGCCCAGATGAATGGGCATCATACTGGCATGATCTGCGCAAAGAACAGAGAGTTTTTTTCAGTAGAAAATAAGTCCCTTGTTGGTGTGGGGAGCGTTTTGCTTTAATGGTACGTTATCCTTAGCATTTCTCAACGATAAGCAAAATGCGCTAAATTACCAACAACCGTTAAAGGATCGCATATTTCCAGAAGCTGTGAATCTAGCAGGACTAAACTTATGTTTTCAGCACGATCATGCTCCCATTCATACGGCAAAATCAACGAAACTTTGGTTGCAGTGTAATAACATTATGGTTATGGATTGGCCGGCCAAAAGACCCGACTTTATTCCCACAGAAAACCTTTGGTGGATCCTATCCAGAAGAGTTTATGCAAATAGGCGACAGTTTCTGTCTTTGGCCGAATTAAAGTGTGAAATTAAAAAATGCTAGTATAATTTAGACCCAGAAATTCTTCATTCTCTTATTCTGTCAATACCAGATCGTGTTTATCAAGTTATAAAACGAAATGCACATCATATTCGTTAAATAACTTTATTTTTTGTTACTTGTGCATAAACTTTTGAAACAAGTTTTTGATGCTTTTTTGGGGTTTACTTCGTTTATTGAAACAAACAGGTATGTTCAGGGCAACAAATCAAACAGGTATGTTCAGGGTCTTATATTGTTTATTAGTAGTTATTAAATATATAGCGATGAAATTGCAATTCTTATTTCCTTCTTCTTCTGATATCTATTGCTTATACTAAAGTGCATAAACTTTTGAGACGCACCTTATATTCTAAACCGGGGTACCCATTCATCTCTGGGAAACATTACTTACGAATCATTTACGTTCTCCGAAAGCGTCAATGTACAAAACGCGTGTTCGAAATGGGCTCACACTTCAATGCTCAAAAGACAAAAAGTTGTAGACATCGTCGTATAAAACAGCACATGACACAATAATTCTTCTTCAAGTCCTTCGTATGCTTTTTTGACATTTACTTTCTCTTCATTCTGTTCGTTAAATTTTCCATCCAACCGTTTTGGTACCTTCTATTTCTTCTAGCTCTTTTTTGAAACCCCTTTCTCCTGGGTCACATTTGCTAGTCTACCGACAGAAGCCGTTGTCGATCTGATGAGTATACGTCACACAGTCTTGAAGGGTCTGTTCTACTTTTTGCCTTCACAACCGATTGGCATCTGTATAGTGTTTTATGCTGTTTTATACGAAGCTTTCTAAACCTCTGACTGCTCTGATAGTGAAGTGAATTGAAAAACCATTAAAACTGTATTCTCTGCATTACCAGCTATTTTGAGCCCTTCTGCATCTTGCCACTTATATGTATTTTCCAGCTTTCTAGATCATCTTGTCAAACTGCATTTTATGAATAAAAGTAGCTCATAGAGACAGAGATAAAAAGATCTGAACAGATTTAAAATCCACAGTCCGCACCTGGATTTTAAACTGTTCCGTTAACCCAATATGACGCGCCTTGGGACAAATTGCATTGTGGATAATCTTTGCACAAAGAATGTCTAGCACTTCTTTAGAAGATTGTCTAAGGTGAGATTAATATAGGAACCTAATTCCGTTGGTGTTCTATTGTGTTGGGAATGGATTCTAAGAGCAAACTAGCCCAACGTCTTCTTATCAATTTCCAAACCACATCTGTGCACACTGTGAAATTTAATAAGGAGTTAGCTCGTCGGAGCTAAAAAGGACAACTAACCGTTCCTTCAGAGTATAACAATTTGGAATACTTAGAAATGTTTATACTATTCAAACATGTTCCAAATTCCAGACTGCAAGCACGAAACTCAAGCAGGAACAAGGCATTCTTTAATCTACGTTATAAAAAATTGGTAAGGCATTCGATGATTTTGAGAAGGTAGTATATTTTTGTCACGTTTTAAATTCTCGAAATTCTCGAAATCAATACATTTAAATAGCATAAAAACAATTCTAACTATTTTGCATGAAAACCATTTAATTTATAGTTGATGACAAAGACAAACATCCCTCATATTTTCCATCCACATGCTCACATGCGGCAAATATTTTAAAAACGCCCATCACATTTAATGCACGGAAATATCCTTTGTCATTATTTATCGTGGAGTTACATATATACTTGCAATCAGATCTTTTATGAAATGATTACTTTCTCATTGGCCATCTATAAAAATAAAGGAAAATATATGTCTGATTTTTGCCGTCTGTAGCGAAAAACCTAAACATCCATGGAATTTCGTATACAGGTAATTCAGGAACCGGTGAGATATGGCTCGGTGAGATTTTTAAAATATTCGAATTTCCTTTTTTTTTCAGTTATTTTCATTTTTTGCACGATTTTGGGCTATTTTTTTTTTTGCACACACCGGTTTCTTAGCGACCAATGCAGAAAAATTCTCTTTCAAACAAATTTTGAACAACATAATCCATACTAGTAATAGACAATTTTTTAAGAATTTTTAAAAATATATACTAATATATAGATAATATTAACTATTTTTAATATACATATAAAATAAATATATATAAATATATATTATATTATACTATATTAAAAAAATATATCTACAATAGCTGTTCGAGATACTCTTTCCGTGTTAACACCATTGGCGAATTGGTATTTTTTTTTCTTTTGGTAGTTGTTTTTTTTTAAACATTTTAAAGCGTTCTTTGGTTTTCAAAACTTCAAATATTATATTATACTATATTGAAAGATATATCTATACTATTAATAAAAGAATTTTCGCGAATTTTTAAAAAATATATACACTTTTCGTATGTGGAAGACGTAATCTCTCTATAATAATAATAATAGGTCATCGAAATATTTTTCCATGTGAACACTATTGGCCGCACTTTCTTGTGGTTGTTCTAAGCAAGCCTATTTTAAAGCGTTCTTTGAATTTCGAAAATTTACTCAGAGTTTCGGTATAATTTTAATCAGAGGTTTACATCTCAAATGCTGGACATTTCCGGATATATTTTCTAGCAATGTGATAAAAAAAACAGCTGCTAATGTGTCCAAATCATACTGTTATCTTAATAGTTTATATTTGGTTCTAGTCACCTTTTCTTTAGTGGAATCTCTAAAATGAACTCTCGTTCCAAGGGTCAATTTGAAATACAATTTTTTTTTTTAGATCATAATTTATAAGATTGACTAGTTCTTATAGTAATTGAGTTCGAGATTATTCCTGTAAAGTACTTATAACGTTCGTTTTTTTTTCGCTTTTATGAGTATATTAATGTGCTTTTATGACATTATTTTATTCTCGTAAATAACGTATAGGGAATGTACGTTTAACATAATATGAAGCGAGGATTATAACAATTTTTAAACTGAAAACGAGATTTTTAAAATTAAAAAAAATATGTTATACTTTAGAGCATTTAATGCCAGACAATGTCTGCGTAATGCAGCCGTACCGTGCACAACAATTTTCATTGCTGTAAGAAATATCGCTTTGGTGTCAAAGAAAAAAATCTGATGGAGGCAGCCCAAGACTCTCTCCACAGACTCAAATTCATTTTCTCTTTATTTCTTTACTAATTCATTAATTTGAGTTTAATTGCGCGAATAACTGCATCATTATTTGAAATGACACTGAATTTGCACTTTTAGTTCAATTTCTGTAAAAATGCGAAAAACTAAAATATCTCGAAAACGGATAGTCCCAAGTATTGGGGTTGAGCTTATCCATTCAATCGTAAAAAAAAAATTACGTAAAGAAAAAGCATTTAATTCACACATTTGAGCATATGCAATCGTTTAATTTAGATTTTGACTAATTTTGCGGGCTATTTCGTTAAAAGGCGGGTTCCCTTTTCCCGAATCGTACCAAATTCTAATCAGTGTCAGGATAACTCACACGTGACTACCACTTTTTTTAATTTGATCAATTAGTGTTTTTAGCTATAGTGGATACATAAAATTTTTTGCGAGCCTTTTAACACAAAAAAGCAGGGTTCTTTTATCCCGAATCGTACCAAAGTCTAATCAGCAACAGGGTAACCAACAAGTGACTTATTTATAAAATTATATGAAATGTGGTCCATTAGTTTTTGAGTTAGAGTGGATACATACATTGCACAGATAGACACACACACACACATCATGCGAAAAATAGAGTTTTCTTATTCTCAAGGTCCAATACGTGTAGATCGGTCGAAAACTCGAGTTACGATTTTCGACACGATTCCAATACTTTTCCTATACATCACACCGTATTGTAGGGAAAGTAAAAAAATATTTTGATTTCAAGGATGCAGAAGACGACAAAACACCTTTTAGCTCACTAAGTAAAATTTGCCTCATCTGAAGGAGAACCAACTAATGTTTCACTCCCTTACTCCCATTTATCAAAATTTTGTAGAAATCTTTTAATTGACAATTGGCAACATCTACTGAATGCTTCTGTTTTTTCCCGTAAATATAGAGACTTCTAGGCACTGTAGAGCAAGAATATACCGGCTAGAGTTAAATATTTCCTTTCCATTGTTAGCTTAAATCTTCAGATCTTTAATAAATATCTTGTTTACTTTTAAACCAATCATGGTCCATTTTTAAAATATCTCTGTAGATTTAATATTAAATGTACTAAAAAATGCATCTGTAACGCTACGGGTAATTTTGAGCATTACGCTTTTGATTGTCCACATTCTAAAAAAACTCCACCTTACAATACCAAACAATATATTTAATTTTCTAATGTCTGTAAAAATAAAAACTCTACTGAACAATTGAAAAGCTGCATTTTAATTCATTCAAAGAAATTTAAGAACGAGTTAAGTACTTTTCTACACATGAGTGACATTACTCCTGCCTTTAAATTAATATCTGGTCAATTCTGTTGACTTTCTATGCTATTGCTTTGTTTTGTTTTTTATTTGAATATTGTTCCTTTTTTCTCTTTTGTTTTGTTTTTTATTTAAATATTGTTCCTTTTGTGTGTTTTGTTTTGTTTTTTATTTAAATATTGTTCCTTTTGTGTGTTTTGTTTTTTATTTGAATATTGTTCCTTTTGTGTGTTTTGTTTTTTATTTGAATATTATTCCTTTTGTGTGTTTTGTTTTTTATTTGAATATTGTTCCTTTTGTTTGTTTTGTTTTTTATTTGAATAGTGTTCCTTTTGTTTTTTATTTGAATATTGTTCCTTTTGTTTGTTTTGTTTTTTATTTGAATAGTGTTCCTTTTGTTTTTTATTTGAATATTGTTCCTTTTGTTTGTTTTGTTTTTATTTGAATATTGTTCCTTTTGTTTGTTTTATTTTAGGAATTTTCAAAAATTTAGTATTTTTGCTTTTACTTGGTTCTAAATTGCTCATTATTTCACAATTTAAATTGGAGATACATGTTCATTTATCCACTGCACTACTCTAACTTTTCTCCAAATTTTATTTTGATGAGCCTGTTAAACTTTATATTTATGTATGTTGTCTATGTATGTCTATGTGTATTGTTATTTCTGTGTCCTATTGCAATAGAGTTACACACTTTGAAAGAGCTGGTCGGCCTAGGTAATAAAACAAGACAAAAAAAGCTTTTAGCATCACACGCGTTCATCGGTCGGTCGTACCTGCGTAAAATATATTGCATTGTTTTTCCTCCACATGTTATTCGCAGTACGCACGCGCTATGCACTACATTGTAATGACGGGGAAACTACACAACCGAGTGTCACAAACTTTGTACAACTACGGAATGCATCAATATGAAAAATCATCCGGGATATTTTTATATATTTGTAAGTGACATGTATATAAATAACGCGCATGCGCATTTTCTAATAACGTCGAAACCTCTCAAACGATTTAAACTGAAGTAAGTACAAAATTGGAGTGTTAAAACAGCGATGAAAAATTATTCAAAATCACAGTTGACTATTAAAAATTTAGCAGAAATCTTATTAAACAAAAATAAATCAATTGAAAGCAACTTTACAGATGTGAATTCTGTATTATTACTGTTTTTCACTGTACCGACCACACACCATTTACCACTGTACTGATCACTTCTGTACCCAATCACCTTCAATTTCCACTGTACCGATCATACCGAAGCTTCTCTTGTAAGATCATTTAACACATTAAAACTTATGAAAGACTACAGAGGAAATTCTAGTGGACAATCACTATTAACTGATTTAACCCTTCTGGCAATTAAACATGGTCATCTAGAAAAATGAATATAATAAAACTTATTGCTAAGTTTGCACTTGAGAAAGCAAAAAAATATATTATTTATTTATTTATTTATTTTTGCAAATGTTGTATTAGCGTATATATGCCATACAATTATGCTATTTCTTCCATATAATAAATAAACCCATCAATTGTAAATTATTTAAAAATACATCTAAAATATTTCAGCTGGAAAAGGAGAGTAGGAAGTATCTTAAAATAATTTTGTTTACGAGCCCAAAAATTGTAGCTACGTTACTGCTCATAATGGTCTATTAATGTGCATTTCCTTTATCAAAATAAATATCTGATAGTATATCTTTGTATCAAATTATATACGTTTACACGCATTCCTCGGATCCCTCTGTTTTATTTTTATTTATTTATTTTTGTTGTTGTTGTTCCAGCTTAGCTTAAATTATGCAGAACTAAAGTAAATCCACTGGAGCAAATTCGCAGCTGATCACTTAACTTTTACAGACTGTCAGTCACAAAATTATCAGTTCAACACATGCCACTGCCTCTTTCCTCGAAAATAAATTGGCAAAATCTGGAAATGCACCCTGAGGTGTCATACCCTAACGACAAGTGATTCATCCGGAATTACGTTTCTCATAAAGTTCGCACGTGCAAGGAAAACAGATTCTATAGAATTTTCCACCCAATTGTACCCGGATTTTATGGGACTGAACTAAAGAAATTCTTATTCCTCATATGAAATCTGAAGTTTGTTCTTCGGCATAGTAAATTTAGAATTATGGGGAGGCAAATAAGTGAATGCCGTTTCCCTGAAAATATTAGTTAATTTTGCTTAGACAGATATAGAGACAAGTCTGTATTGTAGTAGCATAAATTAAACTCAATGGTCAACACATTAATATTATAACTTTGTAAAAAAAGATGGCAATCCTAATTTTGAATTCGTGTGGCCATCGTGTTGTTAAACAAGATCAATCATCCATAAAGCATTGGTTATTAAACACTTTCCAATTGCAGAGCAATTTTATTTAAATATATCTAGTATAATTTTATTTAAATACAATACATTCAGCTGTGATATTTTTTAAATTATCACAGTATTACAATAATTTATTTTACTTGGAAATTTAAAACCAAGTAGGTAAAAGAACTTTCTAACTCCATGCTTAAAACTTCATCGAAAAAAGCAATGCTATAAAATCATCTGCTTCTCTATGTAAAATCAATGAATATTTCATTCATATCACCTATATTCTAGAGCTAAATAATTTCACGTTAAAAAAAATTCAGCAATTCTTATACGACTTATCTTACAGCTTGATGTGTTTACATTCTGCAGGTGCAATGTTTCTGCGGCGATTATTTATATTATATTACACATATTGTTATGAACGTATCCTTAAAAATCGTGGACGCAAGGTACAAGAACGAGTCCAAGTTTCTGGATAACTTACGTTTATTCATAAACTCAACGTAAGCAGGAACAGTACACAGAAAAACAACACTTAATACGTCACTAATTTCACAAAATAACTGATATTATTCACAGAACGTTGACGAAAGTAATTTCACAAAGCAACTACTACTATTCTCAAAACATTGATAAAAAAGCACAGTCCAATGTAGCTCGTGTCACGTCAATTCGTCAACTCCAATTCTAACGGAGGGATGAGTCTTTTTATAATCTCTCTATGGAAACTTCTGGAAATCTCTCCATATCTCCTAGACTAATCGCTATTTCGTGAAGTTTCTGGAACATTCCGGAGTTCGCCAAATTGGCGGTAAATCGCCAAATCTGGAAACCCTTCTTCTAGCTGGGAAATCCTGGGTTCACATCATGATGACGTCATGGACTGTGTTTTCTTCGCCTGGCCATTGAGATAGACTAAAGAGGGGGCGTCAATGAGAGAATATTGCGCGTTCGCAACAATATGGTGTTTCATAAAGATTGCACAACTCTATGTCTAATATAATGGGTCGTAGATCCATAGTTTCAAATTAAAAAATGCTTCAAATAAGATAGACTTTAAGACTGTAAGAGTTTTATTCACGTAACGTATTTTGGTAATAAAAAGTACACACTTTAGCTTTTCATACGGGCCCTCTGCAATTAAAATCCCAATTAGCAAATTGTTCGTTCAAAATCCTTTTGAAAGAAAAACCGGATTCCTTATAACATGCAAATTCGCCGTCAAAAAATGTCACAGTTGAAGGACTTAAACAACTTTGACCTAATCAAAGGAAACAGAGAAAAATAGATTTTAAGGATTACAAAAATACAATTTGGTTAGATAAAGCTTCCATTCGGAAGCGTAAGATGCGATAACGCTAGTTAGTATTGATCACAGTACTGGATTTAACGAAAGGGAATTTTCGTTCACCTCCCTGGGGTTAAGTAAATGGGGGATTATTCCTTTAGAAGCCTTTGCTGCTCCAGAATGTTGAATTTTTGCACACATAATATCGACAAGCGGAATAGAACTTTTGAGAGTCTGATTTTTATGCCTCCTTTTCCCAAGAGTGAAGAAGATATCGAGTCTTTCTTACTTTCGAAATAGGGAATCTTTGTAAGGAACCTTCCTATCCTAACCGGGAATCGAACCCTAGATCTCCTAACTGGCCAGCCGACGCTCTACTGTTGAGCTACTAGGATGGAATTGCAAGCTCTTGTAGTCGAAATCAACTCTACATCTTCTCCGGAAATAGGAAGAATATCGAAACTCTTCAAATTCTTCAGAAGCTCCAGGGACTTCTGAGAGCTGAATCTTTGCAGACTTAGTACATCGACTACGAGACAGAACCTAACGGTTTCGACGTTAAATGCCATGCATTGTTAAACAAAATAAAACTTATTAAATAAAATTGCTATTTAATTTTTCAATAGTGTTAGTTTTCATGTCCTTGAAAGCAAACACTAGTTTGAAAAAAATCTGATGTGGGCAACACATGGCTTTCCGTATATAATGCAATGAATTTACAACTTTTACATTAAAAAAAATCTGATGTGGGCAACACATGACTTTCCTTATATAACGTAATGAATTTACCACTTTTACAGTAAAATAAATAGGTTTTTCTTATAGTAGATACTAATATTCTTTCCAAGATATTGAATATTCGACAATTAGTAGTCATTTCATTGATTTAGCGTCATTTTTATCCATTTGGCGAGATTTTCGTTAATTTGTCAACATTTCAAAAAGTCGCCAAGTTGGCGACATTCCGCCAAAATTCGTCGCCAAAATCTCGCCAAGCATAATGGCCAAAGAAATAAGTTATTCTTACAGCAGATAAATGACTATTGGCGTTCTAATACAAAAGTATTATTCAAAGTATATTTTTTCATGAATGGAACGAGCTAGATCTACGAGAATGATGTCACTCAATTTATCGCATGGTATTACATATGAAAAGTGAACATGTTTCTCAATAGGAATTTTTTTTTTATGTGACTTTTTCATAACTTTTTTGAAAAATGTACAATATCTCGAGAACGGTTCATGTTAGCGTTCTAAAATTTTTGCCAATCGTTTTCTAATGAAAAATTACATAAGAAATGTCTATTTGCGTAACTTTATTAGCGGTTTTGATTTTTTAACGATTTTTTCAAAATTTCATTCAAAAATTTAGGGGGGGGGGGTTCTGAACATTCGATCACGTATAAAAACAATAGGCTTCCAGTGTTTACGGATTGTGATTTTTGTACCAAATTTGGTTCGAATCGGTCCATTCGTTCGTCAGTTATCGTCTCCACAGACTCACTGACACACACACACACACACATACTTTCACACACACACACACACACACACACACACAGACATCACTTCAAAAATGTTTGATTCGTGATCAGGGATGCTTGAAACATGCTCTCCCGTCGAAAACTCGAATTCGAATTTTCGACCCCGTCACAATACTTTCCTTATTATATATTATGTATATAAGGAAAGTAATATTACGGGAGTTATTGCAGGTTTATCAAACATAGGTTGAAAATTATCGTTAATAACATACTGGCCGAGAGCCGTGAACAGTTTACCATTTTTACTTTCCTTATATACATAATGTATAAGGAAAGTATTGTGACTGGGTCGAAAATTCGAATTCGAGTTTTCGACGGGCGAGCACGTTTCAAGCATCCCTGATCACGAATCAAACATTTTTGAGGTGATGTCTGTGTGTGTGTATGTGTGAAAGTGCGCGTGTGTGTGTGAAACTATGTGTCTGTGTGTGTATGTGTGAAAGTGCGCGTGTGTGTGTGAAACTATGTGTCTGTGTGTGTGTGTGTGTGTGTGTGTGTGTGTGTGTGTGTGTGTGTGTGTGTGTGTGTGTCAGTGAGACGATATCTCACGAAAAAATAGAGCGATTCGAGTGAAATAGTGAGTATAAAAACCACAATTTGTGAATACTGGAAGCCTATTGTTTTTAAACGTAATCGAATATTCAGAATCCCCCCTAAATTTTCGATTGAAATTTTGAAAAAATCATCAAAAAACCAGAACCTTTAATAAAGTTACACAAATAGCCATTTCTTATGTAATTTCTCCTTAAAAAACGATTGACAAACTTCAGAACGCTACCATGAACCGTTCTCGAGATATTGCCCATTTTTTTAATAAATTTATCAAAAAATCCAATAAATTAAAAAATATATACTAACTGTTGAGAAACATGTTCACTTTTCATATGTAATATCATGCGATACATTGGGGGACATTGCGGCAGCAAAGACATCTATCAAAGATGCCACACGAGCCAATACCCGAATTATAAGAACAGAGGAGGAGCTAGCTTTTGCTCAGTGACTATAATGTCGGTCTACAATGCATCAGGTCCCTGGTTCGGGACCACGGCGACGCCAAATCGCCACAATGATGACTGGACGCTTGAAACACGCAACCTCGCAACCTTCCATTCTCGTGGATCTAGCTCGTTCCATTCATGAAAAAAGATACTTTGAGTAATACTTTTGTATTTGAACGCCATAAGTTATTTATCTGCTATAAGAATAACTTATTTCTCCGTCCATAACGCTTGGCGAGATTTTGGCGCCGAATTTGGCGGAATGCCGCCAACTTGTCGACTTTCTTAATGCTGCTAAATTAACGAAAATCTCGCGAAATAGATAAAAATGACATTAAACCAAAAAAATAACGATTAATTGACGAAAATTCAATATCATGGAAATAATATAAATATCTACTATAAGAAAAATATTCCTTATATACATATCCTTATATACATAAATATTCCTTATATACTTTCCTTATATACATAATGTATAAGGAAAGTATTGTGACGGGGTCGAAAATTCGAAATCGAGTTTTCGACGGGAGAGCACGTTTCAAGCATCCCTGACCACGAATCAAACATTTTTGAAGTGATGTCTGTGTGTGTGTGTGTGTGTGTGTGTACGTGTGAAAGTATGTGTGTGTGTGTCAGTGAGCCTGTGGAGACGATAACTGACGAATGAATGGACCGATTCGAACCACATTTGGTACAAAAATCACAATCCGTAAACACTGGAAGTCTAATGTTTTTATACGTAATCGAATGTTCAGAATCCCCCTAAATTTTCGAATAAAATTTTGAAAAAATCGTCAAAAAATTAAAACCACTAATAAAGTTACGTAAATAGACATTTCTTATGTAATTTTTCATTAGAAAACGATTGACATAAATTTTAGAACGCTAACATGAACCGTTCTCGAGATATTGCACATTTTTCAAAAAAATTATTAAAAAGTTATTTAAAATGAAAAAAAAATATTTCCTATTGAGAAACATGTTCACTTTTCATATATAATACCATACGATAAATTGGGTGACATCATTCTTGTGGATCTAGCTCGTTCCATTCATGAAAAAAGGTACTCTGAGTAATACTTTTGTATTTGAATGCCAATAGTCATATTATCTGCTGTAAGAACAACTTATTTCTTCGTCCATAACGCTTGGCGAGATTTTGGCGACAAATTTGGCAGAATGTCGCCAACTTGGCGACTTTTTAAAATGTTGCCAAATTAACGAAAATCTCGCCAAATGGATAAAAATGACGCTAAATCAATGAAAATGACGACTAATTTGCGAAAATTCAATATCTTGGAAAGAATATTAGTATCTACTATAAGAAAACCCGTTTTTTTTTTATTGTAAAAGTAGTAAATTCATTGCATTACATAAGGAAAGTCATGTGTTGCCCACATCAGATTTTTTACATCCCGAGCATGCTCAGCCAAACGAATACCGACAGTACGTTTAGTACTACCAATGTAGAATTTAAAATTATTTTGGGGAGATAAAAGAGGGACAACGTACACCCCAGCCTGACACATCCTTATTTATTTTTATCCTTAAATTTATCTGAACGAATACTATTAAATAACGCAGTAACGGTAGAATGGGCGGGCTTAAACTTAAATTCATGACAAAAATTAATAAGAGGACGAAAAATCGCAGGGTGATACGGAAGACGGGATTTATACGGAAAAAGATCAGAAACTGGAACAAGGTTAATATTAGGATGAATAAAATTATAGTAAAAAATATTTTATAATTAAACTCGAAAGATAACTTCATGGCCAAGGTTCAGTAACTAAAGCCGAAATAGATGAACAAACGTTAAAGGCACGATTAAAATAAGCATTAAAAGATGCTTTTTTAGAAGAAATTGTGTAAGAGGAGTTAGCGGGAATACAATAATTAGTGAAACTAGGTTTCTGAAAAACAGTAATATAAAAACCAGGAGAGTTACGGGAAACAAGATCATTAAAAAAAGGGGCGTAAAGAAAAATTAAACTCATGTTCAGCAGTAAAATTAATAGAGGGGTAAAAATCATTGACATTATCCAAAAGATCAAGGAGGTCGCTTAAACTATGGTTCCAAATAATAAACATATCATCCACGTAACGACACAAAAGCATAGGTTTAAGGGATAAAAAAAGGCAAAACTTGTTCTGGAACTCCTGTAACACAGCCTCAGCTAAAATGCCAGATGCGGAGCTACCCATATACACCCCTCGTGCCCATATACATTTCGTGTTGCAGTTGAGCTAGAATGGATACATTCATTGCACGAATACACAGACACCACGCTGAAAATTGTTTTTTCGTGTTCAAACTCGCCGACGTTTAGATCCGTCGAAAGCTCGAGTTGCGACTTTCGACACGATTCCAATACTTTTCCTATACATTATCATGTATATACGGAAAGTAAAAAGCAATGAACACTGATTTACAGTAAAAGAAGTGAAAGAAAGAAATCGTCTGCCAGCCACTAGAATTATCCTCTTTCTAAAATGCCGCCTTGCAAACGCTTCATCTGCGTCCAGTCACACGGATTTGGGATGCTCGAGGGAACACCTGACTGACGGGATAGCGCTTCCCTGACAGTTGTCGTCCTACGCTGATCAGCATGAAGGTTTGTCAGGGGGTAGCGGAGAGGGGATACCGTTTCGGTTCCGTTTCTCTCCTGGGATTAGAGAGAAACTTGGATGGGATTCAACGCCGTTATTTTCTAGCTTTTGTTTCATGAGACAATCTAAAGCCAGGATTTTTTGGGTCCGTTCAAATAATTTTTTACTTTCCCTACAGTACATGGTAGTGTATAAGAAAAGTATTGCAATCGTATCGAAAATTTGAACTTGGGTAGTCGTCAGATATACGTTTCGAACACCCTAGAACAGGAAAAACAAACTATTTTTAGCGTAACGTCTGTGTGTGTGTGTATCTGCCTGTCTATAAAATGTATGTATTCACTCTTAAGTCCAAAACAAATTGACCCAATTTCATAAAGTTCTATAGGTAAGTTACCTGTGGTTTATATACCTTGGTGTCTGATTAGATTTTGGTACGATTCTGGATAAAAGAACTTGTCCTTTTTTTTTTCTTTGGCCCCCAAAAATTGCATGTATCCACTTTAGATGAAGAACAAATGAACCCAATTTCTCAAATTTTCGTAGGTGAGTTGCTTGTGGGTTAGCATGATGCTTGTTAGAATTTCGTACGATTGGTAGAAATAAGAAATCTGATGTAGGCAGTACATGACTTTCCTTATATAATGTAATGAATTTACTACTTTTACAGTAAAAAAAATAGGTTATTCTTATAGTAGATACTTATATTCTTTCCAAGATATTGAATTTTAGTCAATGAGTCGTCATTTTTGTCCATTTGGCGAGATTTTCGTTAATTTTCCAACATTTAAAAAATCGCCAAGTTGGCGACATTCCGCTAAATTAGTCGCCAAAATCTCGCCAAGCGTAATGGATGGACAAATAAGTTATTCTTGTAGCATATGAATGACTATTGGCGCTCAAATAAGAAAGTACCTATTCTAATGAATGTAGAGCTCGATCCACGAGAATGTTGTCACCCAATTATTTTTCGCATGATATTACATAAGAAAAGTGAACATGTTTCTCAACAGTTAATATTTGTTTTTAATTTATGGGATTTTTTATACATTTATTTGAAAAATGTCCAATATCGCGAGAACGGTTCATGGTAGCATTCTGAAGTTTATGTCAATCGTTTTCTAAGGAAAAATTACATAAGAAATGTCTATTTGCGTAACTTTATTAAAGGTTTTGAATTTTTGATGATTTTTTCAAAATTTCTCTCTAAAATTTAAGGGGGGTTCTGAACATTCGATAGTGTTTATAAACAATAGACTTCCAGAACACTTATATTTAGCTTGACATTTATGTGTGTGCGCGCGTGCGTGTGTGTGCGCGCGCGCGTATCTGTATAGGTTTGTTGATTTCTTTGTGTATCTATATAATACATTATTCTAACTAAAAAAATTATTCGACTAAATTTTATAGAATTTGGTTTATGAGTCACTTATGAGGAAAACCCTGGTGCTGATTAGACTTTGGTGCGATAAAAGTCCTTCCGAGAGGTGGGTGGTAGGGGAAGGTGGGTACGGTCCCTGTGGATGCCGCCGTCACTCATTTCCGGTCTAAATTGGGTAGCACTGGCCGTCCAAACAGATTCCTTACACTTTCGGGAAGGTCGGACGGTATGGGTCGAAGTAGCATGGGCTGTTAAGACCGATCTAAAGGCCAAACTGTACGTGTATGGCCCACCTAATATAAAAGACATCAGCTCATTGCAACTGAGAAAGAATATTTTGGAGTATACATTCTATTTTTGTAGTATTTATAGTGATTTCAATTTCACTTCTCAGATACAGAAATTATTTAGAATATGAATGCCTCTGAAAACAATTCTACCGAATATTTTGCGAAACTCTGATGCTCTGTGGGAGTGCGAAGCGGCTTTAAGCGCATCATGAATCAAACATGTCTGAGAAAACATTTTCGTCAGCGGTTCAAAATGAAAAATCCCACCCCTTTCTTTGACAGATGTTTCTTCTTCGTTCATGAGAATAAATACGTGGAAAAAAAATTGAGATTCTGCGTGTTCTTGCTTTCACTACAAAATATGGAGACGTATAGGGTAAGAATTGGAAAGGGGGGAGGTCGAAGATTAAAACTCGTTTTCGACGAATTTAGGCGTTTTGAGCATTCTAAAACATGAATAAACTATTTTTAAACAGACGTTCGTATGTGTTCCTACTCCAATTCAAAAGCTATTGGATGGAATTTCACAAAATTTAATAGTTGAATCAAAATAGGGGCGTAAAAATTAACTAGATCTGACATAATACTAAATATAGTTAAATATAAGGAAAAACTCAAAGAACGTAATTAAACCAAACATAAATCAAAGGTAATCTGTTTGGTTAAATATTGATCTCGCTTTTGGTAAATACTTGTTTCTCTGTGTGGTATACAGGGTGATTTAAAAAAAGTTGACCCAAACTTTACGAGGAGGTAGTACACACCAAACCAAGCATTTTTCGCCATAGTTTACTGGGTCGGAAATGAAACGTAAAGGGTTACAGGGCCCTTACTCGTTGGGAAGCGCCCACTCCGCAAACTTAAAAGCTTCATTCTGAGTGTTATTTTCTGGTTGAAGAAGAAAACCACGTATGCAAATTTCATCTGGGGAAGAAGAACCCTTATGCAAATTTTCGTAACACCGAATTTACGGCCTTATCAAGATGGATGAATTTACAAATAGGGAAAAATCCGATAAGTATTTCATTTATGGAGCTGCAAATGGGAATGGTAGAGCCATAACGGCTGTACTGAGAACGTTTCCCCCATTTGCGGTTGCCCAATCGTAAAACATTCGAACGCTTGCACCAGCAGCTCTGTGAATCGGAATCCTTTCTCGCTACCAGGTTTGATTCAGGTCATGTAAGGAGTGCTAGAACGTTAAGTGTGGAACAGACGATTCTGGACACAGTAGCAGTTCAACCAGTCACAAGCGCAAGAGCAATGGGGGCATGCTCTTGGTGTGCCACAATCCACGGTATGGCGGATTCAGCATGGGGAACAGTTACACCCATACCACCTCTCCGGCCGTTCAAATAGTTGCAAGTCCAATGGATGAGTCGGACGGTCTGGGTCTTCAACCCATACCACCTCTAGCGAATCCATACAATGACTGCAGCGGATTATCCTCGTTGCGTGGCGTTCGCCTGCGGGTTCCTGGGGCAGAGTGTGACGCAGCCAGATTTTCCGGCGACTGTGCTTTTCCCGGGGGAAGCTTCCTTTGCACATGATGGCACATTTAACATCCACAATAAAGATGTGTGGGCAAGGGTAAACCCACATGCAACATATCCACATGCGCATGAGCAACGATTATCCGTCAATGTGTGGTCAGGAATCATAGGCGACCGCCAAATAGGGCCGTATCTTATACCGGAACGACTTCATAGGAGAATATATCGTATTTTGCTGCAGGAAATCTTGCCAGAGCTGTTGGTGGCTATTCCAACAAACATCCCGCGGCGTATGTGGTTCCAGCACGATGGAGCACCAGCCCATTTAGGACGAGAGGAAAGGAACTATCTGGACGTCACTTCTCCGGGCCGATGGATTGGACGAAGTGGCCCCATAGCTCCATAGCTAGATCCCCATAATCGCCCAATCTATCGTGTCTTGACTTATTTATGTGGGGATATCTCAAGCGTCTCGTGTATGACACCCCCTTGAATGTCCGGTCACTCAAACTGCTACTCGTACCCTAGGATGAGTCGAGTGGTCTGGGTTTTCGACTCCCCCCCCCCCCCTTGAATGTGAAGAGGAATTCGTCACCAGAATTTCGACCGCTGCTGCCGAAGTGCGCGATATGCCTGGTCTGTTCAAGAGAGTTCGTGATTCCCTCCATCGCTGATGCGAGACATGCATTCAGGTTGGCGGTCGTTCTTTTGAGCCATTGCAATCATTGTTTATTAAAGTAGGTAAGTCACTATTTCTTCTTCGACCCAGACCGTCCGACATACCCGAAGGTGTAAGGTATCTGTTTCGACGGCAGGGATGTGTCACCCAATTTTGACCGAAACCCAGTCAGGACGGCGTCCATAAGGACCGTACATTTCTTCCCCTACCACCAACCTCTCGGAAGGACTTACGGACCCACTTATTTAATGTACCTGGACTCCGCGTTAAAACAGGGACAGTTTGAGCAAAGCCGGGAATCGAACTCGAGTCGTCCGAGTGATGCAAGACACCTATCGGTTATCCTGGTACTGATTAAATGGCTCACAATAATCGCAATAATCCGCAAAACGGACAAAAATCTATAATACAAAACTAAATATGTCTAATTGCATTAATTAAATGGCTATTTCGTACGTAATTTTTGACGGTAAATTGAATAAGACCAACCCCATTTCTCTAGAACCAACCGTTCTAGAGATCTGTTTATTTATTTCTTTAATTATTTATTTTATTTATTTGTCTTATTTGTTTGTATTTTATTTATTTTAGTATTTGTTTGTTTCATTTATTTTATTATGATGTTTTATTCACTTTATTTGTCATATGTTTGTTGTATTTATTTATTTTATCATTTGTTTTATTTATTCATTTTATCATTTGTTTTATTCATTTATTTTACCGTTTGTTTTATTTAGTTATTGTATCATTTGTTTGTTTAGTTAGTTATCGTACCATTTGTTTGTTTATTTAGTTGTTGGATCAGTTGTTTGTTTTATTTATTTATCATTTGTTTGTTTTATTTATTTGTATTTCATTTATTTTAATATTTAGTTGGCTTATTTATTTGGTTGGTTTATTTTATTATGCTGTTTTATTTATTTATTTTGTCGTGTGTTTGTTTTTTGTATTTATTTTATCATCTGTTTGTTTTATTTATTTCATTTTATCATTTATTTATTTTATGTATTTATTCTATCGTTTTTTATTTAGTTACTCTATCATTTGTTTTATTTATTTTATCATTTGTTTATTTTATTTATTTATCATTTGTTTGTTTTATTTCTTTATCTTAGCATTTACTTATTTTATTTATTTATTTATTTATGCGATTTTTGCAAGCTTTGCACTCTGAAGGATTGGTTGTATTAGTGTAAAACTTACAATATATATACATCAGTTTAGAACACCGGATTGCAATTTCAGTAAAAATGAGCCTGCAGTTTGGATAAATATATAAATAGGTGGCTCAAACGAATCTTGCAAAGAGCGGGAAAAGCATGTTTCGTACGTTATCACTATGATCAGTTCCGAAGAAGTTCGTAGTATGAGTTATAGATCTGCACGGACATAGGCCTGGCCCACGGGCTTATGCCCAGTCCGGCATCCGAGTTTTCTAACACTGTTTCTGGCCGGGCCGGACTTTGTTTATAAAAAGTCAAGCGGAGCCGGGTACAAGATACTTATTTTTGAAAAAAATTAACAGAGTGCATTGAACTATTGAGTATTTAATAGAACTGAATTTTAATAAAGTGTATGAAATTATTGTGTTGATTTCAGCTAAGCAAAGATAATCATTTTAAAAACCCAAATTTTATCTTTATTCTTCATACACAATTTTTACAAATTAATGTTTTACATATGTGAATGTAAATCATTTCGGGCCGTACCGGGTTGAAACTTAACGGCCTGTGGGCGGGAACAGACTCGAGTTCTACTTTTATAATTTTTTTTTTGGATCGGACTGGGTTTGAGTACTAGTACAGTCAGGTCGGATCGACCCGGTTAAAATTCCACCCTTGCTGCACGAATTATTATTGCTTCCCATAGAAAACAGTACTAAGGGAAGCACTCTCAATTCGATAAATTTGACTTTTCATTATAAAAATGACTAAAAACTCTATAGTAGTTCACATAATCTATCTACACAAAATGTTACAGCAGTTCGTTCTTGAGTCACAGTATCTACAACTCACAATCATGCACACAAACACACTCATGGACGGAAATATTTTCGAAAGTTTTCGAAATGGGATCAGGCAGGCGATTTTAAAACGTACTTAACCGTCAAACTTACGAATTAAAAAAAAAATCTGTAAAACCGTACAGTCTCTATACAATTGCATGAGAAAGTAAAGATATCGGCGTCAAATCCAATTCAAGAATGAGTGAAACAGAATCTTCCCTATCTTTTTTCACCGACAGTTCCGCAAGTGAATGGCACAGGGCAACTGTCAGGAACGCGGTGCCCTGTCAGTCAGGTGCTCCCTCGAGCAGACCAAATCCGTGCGACGGGGCGCAGATGGATCGTTTGCCAAGCGGCATTTCAAAAAGAACTGCGATGGTAGTGCGGGTAGATTCTTTCGGTTGTTTTTTTAAATATTGGCCAATATGTATTCGTTTTTAACACTTTCCAACATAGTTGCAAATTGTTTTATCACTTTGTTCATTCTGCCACGTGTGTCCGCACTGAAAAGATCACTTGACTCATTATTACAAAAATATGGCATCCATTTTTTTTCCGTTGTGTAAAAAACTGGTTCGTGATGAAGATCTTTTAAATTTACATTTAGTGTAGCATCCGTCCTACAACCACTTTATTATTTCATATTATCTGTCAAAGCAATTACAATATTATTGATTTTAAATGATCATTAAACTTTAAATATTCCTATAACGAAGCCTAAATTTAATGCTATAATACAGCATGCAGAATGTAGACAAATCCAGCAATTGCAAGGTGAGTTGTATATATCAGGATGTTGAAGGCCGCATCTATCCTGACACAAATTAAAGAAGGATATAGACCACGAAAAACTCTAATAATTAAATCCTTAAATGTATACTTCATTAAGCTATCATTAATTATGGTCTATTACTTAAATTTAAATAATTTGATCACTAGTGGCTAGCATTTTAAAAAATAAACAGACTTACCCTCCAAGATACCTGAAACAAATCATATTATTGTTAATTAATTTAAAAAGGCTTGGAGTCAAAGGAAGAGGCAGGTATGGATCCAAAATAACATTTATTAATATATATATGTATTTATTTAGATTCGAGAGAAGAGAATATTTATCCATTGCACATTCTTATAACAATAACTTAATGCATAATCACATAACCATGTTTAATTATATTACTTCTCGTATAGCACTTAATATCATTTAAGTATGTTTCATCATTATAATTTTACATTTTAATATTCCTCATATTATTATTATATTCTTTCATCTATGTCTCCATGGGAGTTTCATTTAACATTATTCAATTAGTATTATATTTGAGCATTGTAAATAAATGCTTGGATTCGAATGTCAATCCATTAAAAATTGTTTAAAGTATTGCTACATTTTGTTATCTCAATCAATAGTTACAAATAACACAGTTTTAGTCTCTATCTTTATCTCTTCATTATATTATTCTAATTAATTAGAGTCATTGGACAATGGAATTACAATATTAGAAATGGAGTAACTTACGGGCATGATATGCTGAGGCTTGTGGGTTGAGGTACCTGCTACTGTCATTGGTGACATAAAGTTCGTCTTTTCTTTTTTTTGCTCGGAATGGTTCTGTTTTTCACAAATTGGGAGTCCACCGACTTATTTCTCAGCATTAGTGATGATGTAAAGTTGCTCGGCCAAAATCAGCCATTGCCAACCGTAGATCAGATAGAGATGGGCGTATCAATTGAGCAGAGTTTCGTTTCATAGCCATCGATTCTTCCAATATCACGCTATCAGCTCATCAAAAGATGTCACCATTGTCAATTGATATTATGAACATTCCATAGTTGATTTCCGGAGTCTATGCAGGCTCAAGCCTCCATTAGGAAAAAATTACTACCCTTAGGACCCCAAGTCCTGTATAGAGTCGCTCCAATCTTAGAACCAGCATTCTTTTTTTTGTATAGGTCAGCAACAGACCAAAATTTAGAAACATTTCTTTGAAAACGAAACATAACGAGCGAAGTGGGCCTCTAAGCCTAAAGTACGGCTCGGGTCATCCGGACTCCTGTCCGTCGTTTCGTACATGCAGATTCTTAACCAGCATGGTGCGGCGGCCCAAATTTTGCCGTCATCATTTCTGTAGAAAAGTGCCCAGAGTGGCCGGCGCAAGCCGGACCACACTTTTCGACGACTCTCTCCTCTCTCTCTCTTTTTTTTATTATATTTTTTGCTGCGCTAGTCATAGCGCTCTTGCAGTAACATCTGTAATTGGCTACTCCTTGACTTACAGAACCTCTTATTGGATGTAGCCTGCTATAATGCAAAATCCAAGGGGATATGATGTTGATTTCCCCCTTGAAGCGTCATGCCCATCTGCGACTTTTGTCCAGCTGTACTGTAAAGTGGGAGTAACTTTTCCCCATTATTTTTTGGAAGTTGACAGTGAAAATGGCCATCTTCAAATGACTGCCCATGTGAACTTGAAGGGCTCAGAATTCAAGTATAAGGTTTCTGTGGGAAACAAAGTTTGTGGCTGTGAAGGAATTTTGACCGTTACGGGTTAAGCAATGTAAAATCTTCCTTGCATGTGCTAAAGGGGGGGGGGGCTGTAGACTGCTCTCTTTTGCAGCTGTGAGCTCATCCTGCAGATGTTACATCCCGTGTGAAAATGATTTTGAAAATGGCTCTTTTGCCAGGCGAATGTCTTTAGAATACTTTTAAAAAGAAACTTGTAAAATATTGACTTTAACTTCATTATAATTTAAATTAAAAGTTTAAAAGGTTCTTAAACCCTGTGCAATAATTAGGATTGCACGAAATGTCATATCTTTTATGACAGTATAAAAATTGCTGAATAATTTTTCGAGCAAAATTATTTTCTCTGGAGTCTGGAATATAAGTGATATGAATGAAATATTCATAAATTTTACAAAGAGAAGCAGACGATTCATATTCCAATGACGTCATCTGAATAAAATTCATTTTGTTTAAGTAGCATTTTTTTTTCGATGAAGTTTAAAAGTTTTAAAGTATCACTTTAGTACTGTGATCATTTAAAAATATAAGAGCTGAAAGTATCCCATTTTAGAGATGTTTAAATAAAATTACATTTCAGTTGGAAAGTGTTTATGGTAGTACAGGAAACACGTAAATTTTTTTCAATTTTTTTTCTTTTTAATATTATCCAATATTTGTTTTATTTTTTATTTTATTTTAAAATCACCCTTTTTTAATACAGATCGAGATGGTAGTGCGGACAACACGTAAATAAATTATATCCGTTATTTAACGAATGTCCGACTCTAGTTCAGTAATGGACTGTATACGTTAAACTTTTTAATATGATTTATTAGAGTACATACAAACTATATACACTATTACATCTTACTTACAATTTATGCAAAATTATTAATGGTATCTGAGGTCTCAGGATATGACCCAGACTTCAATGCTGGATGGGTATGACCTCTTCAATCAATATCTAAATCATAACCGACTCATTCTTGGCGTGGTAGTTGCAAAACAAACCCACCAAGAGAGAATTCGACGCCAAGGTCAGTTTGCGCGCGGACAATAAATATTAGCCAGCTCTTTCTTCATCATATTTCTTTACCTATCTTACGAGATATACAGTAAAAAAGGAATTCCAACGCACCCAATAAATAGCCGGGGCTTTATGTTGCCTAGTGGAACAAACCGTTAGAATTTATTGGCACTGAATCCCTCCAAGTTATTCCTTACTCCCAACTGAAGCATCGCAAAGAGTGAAACGAAATTTCTGTCCCATTTTTACTGACATGTCTCTTTTATATCAGGTGTTTGGGATAGGTTGCCGCGTTATAGCTACCGTAAGAAATCAAAATCATCGCTGGTCTCCAGGAAGAACTTATTGAAATGCCAAACAATGAAATTTTACATTGTAGTTTCCGAACAAAGAATTTTTGTTCGTTTTGGATGAAAATGAAAAAAAAGTTAATAAGAAAACCTTGAATAACGTATATAAGCATAAATAAAATGAAAAAAAAAGTTAATAAGGAAAATTTGAACAACGTATATAAGCACAAATAAAATGATGCACCATGCAGCTGTTTCGAGGATACATTGGATCCCCTTCGTCAGTGCAAGAGAACCAACAAACCCAAAAGAGGAATGAGTGACTCATTCCTCTTTTGGACTTCGGGTTTTTTGATTCTCTTGCACTGACGAAGAGGATCCAACATATCCTCGAAACAGCTGTAAGCTGCATTACCATTTTATCTGTGCTTATATAAGTTGCTCAACGTTTCCTTATCCTTTCGCACAAAGTGTCTTTTACTTATAGAAAAGCTTATTATGGAGCGAATTTATAAAACTATGACTACGTTTTTGACTACGTGTTTATGTGAAGCTGTCTTTCTGCGCTTACTGCCATGAAAACTAACGTTAGAAGCCGACTACAACCAGAACATGACTTGAGCCTATCATAGCCGAAAATCTCACTGAACAAATGTGAACAATCATTTCAATATATTGCTTTTGAAAATCCAAGTCCTTATAATTATTATCTTTTATAATTAATCACAGAGGAATAGTTTTCTAAATGCTCCTTTTCTATGATAATCCTAATAATTCCTCATCCGTAATGAATTAGCATTGAAGAATAAATTTTTATGATGCAACTTAAAAAATATCTACTAATAAACTATGATAGAAAATATTGCAATATACATCAAGTTCATGACACATTGTGTTACGTGTTGCTAAATGATTGCTGCTTTACTGCATAATAGATTCACTGGTCTTGTAGTTGAGTAGAGTACTTGATTTTGAGTTATGGAAGAATAAACGGTTCAGAATTCATGGTTTATATGAACATTCATGATATGAAAGAAGGACAAGTGTCAAAAGTCGCGGTATCCTGTTACTCGGGTGCCCCGATGTCACGTGACATAACGTGAGCACGTGACATCACACGATGAGCACGTGACATCACACGGAGAATTTTGCCCTTACGTTTCCAAAACAGAATACTAGTTACTGTTAAATTTCCATACTGATTAACAGTATACAAATTTTCGTTATTTCTACATTAAAAAATCTGATGTGGGCAACACATGGTTTTCCTTATGAATTCCAATGAATTTACTACTTTTACAGTTAAAAAAAATGTTATTCTTACTGTAGATACTTATATTCTTTCCAAGATATTGAATTTTCTTCAATTCGTCGTCATTTTCAGTTGATTCATTGATTTAGCTTCATTTTTATCCAATTGGCGAGATTTTTGTTAATTTGACAACAATTAAAAATGTCGCCAAGTTGGCGACATTCCGCCAAATTCGTCGCCAAAATCTCGCCAAGCGTTATGGTTATTCTTAAGCAGATAAAGTTAAGTTATTCTTACAGCAGATAAATGACTATTGACGTTCAAATGCAAAAGTATTACTCAAAGTATCTTTTTTCATGAATGGAACGAGCTAGATCCACGAGAATGATGTCACCCAATTTATCGCATGGAATTACACATGAAAAGTGAACATGTTTCTCAATAGGAAATATTTTTTTTATATAACTTTTTGATTTTTTTTAAATGTGCAATATCTCGAGAACGGTTCGTGTTAGCGTTTTAAAATTTATGTCAATCGTTTTCTAATAAAAAAATTACATAAGAAATGTCTGTTTGCGTAACTTTATTAGCGGTTTTGACTTTTTGGCGATTTTTTCAAAATTTCAGTCGAAAATTTAGGTGGGTTCTGAACATTCGATTGCGTATAAAAACAATAGACTTCCAGTGTTTACGGCTTGTGATTTTTTAATCAAATTTCGTTCGAATCGGTCCATTCGTTCGTCAGTTATCGTCTCCACAGACTCACTGACACACACACACACACACACACACACACATACACACACACACAAACATCACTTCAAAAATGTTCGATTCGTGATCAAGGCTGCTTGAAACGTGCTCTCCCGTCGAAACCTCGAATTCGAATTTTCGACCCCGTCACAATACTTTCCTTATACATTATGTATATAAGGAAAGTAAAAACGGCTACTTTAGAAATTTGAAATCGGTTAGCCTTTAATTTTAGTAGGATATATATAAATATATCTTCTCTGATGGATATTTTTAATTTGCCGAAAAATAAAATATTCACTTTCAATAAAATATATACACGTAAGAAAATCCGTTTTGCACCTTTCCCTTCTCATTTGAATATATACTGCAGAATTTTCTAGTAAATGTATTCATTTTCAGAACGCTTAGCTAGTGACTACGGTAAAAATGAGTAGTACTGTACATTCACGTTAAATCACTTAAAGTACACTTTGACAAATGAAATATTTAAACATATATTGTTACTCATATATTCTAAATAACTTATTTTCAACACAAAGACAAATTTCAATATGTTTAATGGGTTTAGTTTCAAATTTTATTTGCCATCATCGTCAGTTTACCATCATCCGCTAAGGTAATAATAATGCCCTTTTGACATTACGTTTCTGCGCATTCTACTACGCAAGCTGTCTATTTACGCTCTTGTCCATGCTCTATTGACGGAATACAGATAAATGGTTTGTGGATCAGTATTATTAAAAGAGACCCCGTAGAAGTTCTAAGCATGGACTTAGAAAGAAGATGACACTCCTATGGAAGAAACGGTATTAAATTGGTAACGGAATTAAATTCCGTTTTGTTTATCATTGTTTATCATTTTTACTTTCCTTATATACATAGTGTATAAGGAAAGTATTGTGACGGGGTCGAAAATTCGAATTCGAGTTTTCGACGGGAGAGCACGTTTCAAGCATCCCTGATCACGAATCAAACATTTTTGAAGGATGTCTGTGTGTGTGTGTGTGTGTGTGTGTGTGTGTGTGCGCGTGTGTGTGTGTCAGTGAGTCTGTGGAGACGATAACTGACGAACGAAGGGACCGATTCGAACCAAATTTGGTACAAAAATCACAATCCGTAAACACTGGAAGCCTATTGTTTTTATACGTAATCGAATGTTCAGAACCCCCTTAAATTTTCGAATAAAATTTTGAAAAAATCAAAACCAATATAAAAGTTACGCAAATAGACATTTCTTATGTAATTTTTATTAGAAAACGATTGACATAAATTTTAGAACGCTAACCTGAACCGTTCTCGAGATATTGCACATTTTTCAAAAAAATTATTAAAAAGTCATATAAAATGAAAAAAAAAATATTTCCTATTGAGAAACAAGTTCACTTTTCATATGTAATACCATGCGATAAATTGGGTGACATTCTCGTAGATCTAGCTCGTTCCATTCATGAAAAAAGATACTTTGAGTAATACTTTTGTATTTGAACGCCAATAGTCATTTTTCTGTTGTAAGAACAACTTATTTCTTCGTCCATAACGCTTGACGAAGTTTTGGCGACGAATTTGGCGGAATGTCGCCAACTTGGCGACGTTCTGAAATGTTGCCAAATTAACGAAAATTTCGCCAAATGGATAAAAATGACGCTAAATCAATGAAAATGACAACTAATTGTCGAAAATTAATCTTGGAAAGAATATTAGTATCTACTATAAGAAAAACCAATTTTCTTACTGTAAAAGTAGTAAATTCATTATATTACATAAGGAAAGTCATGTGTTGAACACATCAGATTGTTTGTTATACAGAAGACGATTTTTCTTAAATTTTTAACGCTTTACAACATAGTTGAAAAGTATTTGTGACTTTGTTCACTCTGTCTATCCGTTCGCACGATAACTGCCGTAAAAATTACTTTATCAAAATGAAATTTTAGTATGTTGTTCAGACGGTCTGTGGAACATATGGCAATATAAATAAATAATATCACTTAATTAGTTTTGGAGTGAACTCGGGTTGAAAAAAATGAAACATTTTTTAAGTGAATTTAAAATTCACAAATCACTTCGAAAGTTTTAAGAAATATTCCAATTATGTCATAAGAAATATGAAAAAAATTTCAGTAGTTTTTAAAAAAAATTTAAAGTAATAGTTACACACATATTATATGAAGAGATCACGTGACCTATTTAAATAAAATATGGCATCCATCTTGTATCAAAATCTTGATTTTTAAAGCTATTTTTAATTTATATTTAGTGTTGTATCCGACCTAAACCCGCTTTATTTTTGCTTAATTTATGTGCATCTACAGTCTGAAACAACGCAATTACAATATATTTGAGTTTAAATGATCAAGCTTTGATTATTTCTACAACGAAGCTTAATTTTCACTTATGGAGCATGTAAACAACATCAAGCTGTAGGATGAGTTGCATAAGAATTGCTGAATTTTTTAAAGCAAAACTATTTAGCTCTGGAGTCTGCAATACAGCTGATATGAATGAAACATTCATAAATTTTACTTAGTGAAGCTTCCAATTTTACAAAAGACTTTTTCGATGAAGTTTTAAACATGGAGTTAAATTACTTGTACATCCATGGTTTTAAGTTTTTAAGTAAAATAAATTATTGTAGTATTGTGATGAATGAAATAAATGAAACAAAAGTGTATGAATGAAATATTTGCTGCTTTTACATAGAGAATCAGGCGATTTATATTTCAATGACTTCATTTAAATAAAGTTCATTTTTCTCGATGAAGTTTCAAGTTTTCAAATATAATATATTATTGTAGTATTATGATAATTTTAAAAATATTATCGCTGAATATATAGCATTTTAGAGATGTTTAAATAAAATTGCATTGCATTTGGAAGGCCTTTCATAATCAGTGCTTTGTGCATGATTGATCTTTCTTGTTTTCTATTTAAATAATACAGAAATCTATACAAAAATAAATTTTATCGACATTGCATTTCCGACTGTATTAAAACAATTACGGCTTTCGGATTTTTAAAGATTACGGAGAATTATTGATGTTTTCTAATTTTTGCATCATCTTTTTTATTTTAGCAATAATTTTCCAAATCCATATATTACCGTATGGGTATATCTTAGCGCTTTCATTTAGCATATACTTATTCCATTTAATAAATTTGATAAGAAACGGGACCAGGCAATTTTATTCTTCATGTATGTGAAGATAATTTTGAATAGCAAGCACAAAGCTTTTTATACCTCATTTTAAGAGAATTAAATTAAATAATTTAATTGAATGTTTTGAATAACAATGTCATTTTAAAATACTATAGGAATTTACACATAATTGTTAATTTACAGTTTCTTTATATTAAATATTGTTTCATATATTTTTATTTTTGTTGGATATAGGATTTTTTTATCGTATATACCATATATAATTTCTCACATTGTGTCATCCTTTTACCGTATATCATCTGGTTTAATAAATTTTTTCATCATCATGTTATTATATGCACTTTTTCATTTTTATATTATACACCAGTTATTGTAGTTTACTAGTAGATTAGTTGTATGTATTACCATGTATTTGAAGCAGCACATCCTTTTTCAATTTTGTGCCACAAAACATCAACACACCTTATATTAAATATTCCGTACGAAGAACAGGTATACTGCTAGTACTACCTTCTTAAAAAAAAAGTATAGCAAAATTCGGTCATTACAATAATTTCTAAGGAGTTTGGAGCCCTCTTCTTCAGGTTAAAAACATAAATCTAAAGAAAAGGGATCAAAACGCCCTTGAAACAATTGTAGCCAAGTCACCCAGTTTTCATATACATGCTTTCTTTCGGAAAGCAGCAGAAAGTTATATTCTTACATGAAGCAGTTTTACGTATTCTGAGTCAATAGTTTATCCACTGAAATAGTTAGGAAGATTCGTATAAAGCAGCATATATCACATTGCAACAGCAGTTTGAGTAACAGTCATTGTAACAGCAGTTTGAGTAACAGTCATTGTAGCAACAGTTTGAGTAACAGTCATTGTAACAACAGTTTGAGTAACAGTCATTGTAACAACAGTTTCCGAGTTTATCCACGGTATTTGAACTACCGGAAAAAAAATGGAACGCACCTAAAGTTCTTGACTTTATGTTGTGCCCTGGAACTATAATTTAAATTGAAAGCCAGAAAATCTCTGTAGATAATCGCGTCCTAAACTCTACAAAAAAGCAATGCAATGCAAAAAAAAAAAAAATCCTTCCCTGTTTTATCCCGTCAACCACGATTCCCATCGACGCGGGGCAACTGCCAGGGAAAGGTGTGTTTCGTCAGTCAGGTGCTCCATCGGGCGTCCCCGATCTGTCTGAGGAAAAGCAGATGAATCTTTGTGCAGAGGCGTTTAAAAAAAAAGTGTCGATTTCTTTTGCTTGTATTTTTACGATGTTTGTCAATATTTACCGGCTTCTGTTTAAACACTAGCACCGTTCTCTCTGGATTACACAGTTCCCTCACACTTTTATGGTGCTTCGCAGTTGGAATTTTCTTTTAATAACGAATTTCCAATATAAATATTCTTATTGTACTTCTATATGTAATATTCTTATTATTTAGAATCACAATTTTTTAAAAAGGATCGATTTTTTCAACATATCGATATCTATATAAATAAAATTGAAAATCTGTCTGTCTGTCCCATCATCACGGGAGAACGGCTGAACCGAATTTGATGAAATTTGGTGGGTAGCCTAGAAATAGCCCCACTTAAAATTTAGTTCATGTTTTGAGTTACTACGACCAGTGGTTCTCGAGATATTAGTAAAAAACGAAATTTTCGTTTGTCTCATCATCACGGAAAAACAGCTAAGCCGAATTTAATGAAATTTTGTGGATAGCCTTGAAATAGCCCCCCATAAATTTAGTCCAAGTTTCGAGTTTCTAAGACCAGGGGTTGTCGATATATTAATGAAAAACGGAACTTTTTCCTAGGAGTTATACTCTCCAACTCCGTGGTTTATCCAAACGAAAAGCTTGAAAATCGTTTGAAAGTGAATTAAAATTTAATCTCTGAGTTTGATGGGAGATTTTTTGCGTTAATTAGTCACTTTCTGAAAAAATGAATTGTTTGAAACATGATTTAAAGGGGAAATCTATCTCCATGGTTCATGGTTTATTTAAAACAAGCTTTTACGGAACAATGAGAAGTATAGAGAAATCAAAATCGTTATTTAAATTCGCAGTTTATGTTATAAGACATAACATATTTGACATGTTATAAGATTCTATCTTATATCATGTTACTCAGAAACGCAATTAAATTAAATCTGTCTGTTAATTTTAATAATTATTTTTTCGATTTGAATAATAAATAAATGGATATAAAAATATATTTTAGAAAAGAACGATTTGATTTTTCTTATAGCATTTTTGACTGGATAATACCCGCAAATCAATGATTTGTTTTTTTAGAATAGAGTACTGAAATGATGTTTCCGTCCATCCTACTTAGTAACACATTTAACGAATTTTTTTAATATCACCAAATTGATAAAAACATTTCTAAATCCATAAAAATATGCAATTGATAAAATCGCGCTTAATAAATGAAATTAATTGTGTTTTGTTAGGGGATAGTATTGTGATGATGGTTCTTCAATTTGTCGCACAATGGGACTATCAGTTCTACAGTCCCACTTGGCGATAAATTTGGCGATTTTTTAAGTTATCGCTAAATTGAAGAAAATGTCGCTAAACCTTCCATGAAGATTGCATTATTCAGATGATATGATTTCCATCAATTTATTTGAAGCAAATGATATCATGTCGCTTAGCAACGGATCCAATGTGTTATGCGGCATACGATTTTTATTAAATCTTTTCCGATTTGAATAATAAAAATATGTATATAAAATAAATTTCATTGACATTGAATTTTTGACTGGATAATATCAATTACGGTCTTCAGGTTTAAACATCATTATTATTGATATTTTCGGGGATTGTTGATTCAGGGATTATTGATATTTTCAAATTATTATGGAATTGTTTTATTATGACGAAAATTGTTGAAACTCATATATAGTACGTTGTACGAGTAATCTTCTACAAATGCATGGGTATAACTTCTAATATTACGAGAATATAAGTAGTACAGGTATATTGGCATATATTTTGATATATATTGGCATATATTGGAATCAATTACGACCTTCTGGTATTAAGATAACGGGGATTTTTGATATTTTCAATTTATTACGTCATCTCTTTTATTTTGGCAAATATTTTTGAGACTCATATTGCAATACGGATAAGCTTCTACTAACACATTGGCATATTTTATAATCTGCGACAATATAAGTAGTACGGGGTTGCATATATTGATTCAATTCCTTTTTTTTTTTTTTTTGTAAATTTGCTTACAAAAGGGGCCAGGATGTTTTAATCTTCAGATCTGCCCGTGAAGATAATTTTGCATAGTGAGAACAGATATTCTTAAACTTCTCTTTATGAGCAATAAATTTAATATTTTAACAGAATTTGCACATGATTGCGAATTATAAATTCCTTTATATTATATACTCCGTACGAAGAACGGGTATGCTGCTAGTATAAAATATAATTTATTTTCATAATAATAAAAATATATGTTTGCTAGAATGCTGCCACTGCTTCCCTCTTGAGGTACACCTGATGTTTGTAAACATATGTTATTACCTTGCATTAAATAATTGTTATATAATCCAAGGAGCAATAGCATATGAAATTTATTAATTTTAAAAGGTGCATTATTAGAAGTAAGATAATCATTATATAGAGAAAAAATAACTTTATATAAATCTTTGTTATTAAAAAGATGTTTAAAATCAAAGGTATGGAAACCAAGAATACGAAATAGCCCATACATTGGCGTCCATGGACGCCAATATCCGCAAAAGGGGATCGAACTGTTTGGGATAGAGTATGTCAAATACCTGTCTATTTGAGAGGTTATTCGTTTGGAATGGACGCTGTCCCACCCGTAAGCAAAAGGTTAAAAGTTTGAGAACCAATAACCTAGGATAAAGCGGTATCCAGATGTCGTCAATATTCCTAAAAACTGCACTATAATAAAATATGATAAGTCGCCAAATAAAATAATTTTTTATGCGTGTTTTATACCATGAAGTTTTATAAACTTTCAATGCAAAGGTAAGTTACTCGTTGCATTTTAAAAGTCAATTCACCCAACCCCATAAGTAGGTTTCGTTGCCAATAGATCACTGCATTTCTCAGGTCTCCCAGAATCAATTGAAATTCCTGATATTTATCTCCCCGGATCTACTTCATTTCGAGAAGATGGCCGATAATGGAGGGGGCAGAGAAGAATGTCGAGGAATGGCATGCGGTAATAAATGGGTTTTCGTGCATCAGGCTGCATTTTTTCACCTACACCTGTTCATTTCGAAGACTCGTAGATCTTCAAGTACTTGTAGGATTGGATTACTTCAGGTTCCAGATTAAAATCAATCCAGCAATAGATAACACACAGCAAAACTATTTCATTACTCTTCTAATCTAAAAGTTGGGACAAATATATATATATATATATATATATATATATATATATATATATATATATATATATATATATATATATGAAAATCCAACGATAGAACAGAGAGAAATTGTAACTCAAATAACCCTAACTCAAAATATAACTGGAAATTAAAAAGAAGTATTAAATAAAGAATCATCAATATTAATGAAACTTTTAATATATATATATATATATATATATATATATATATATATATATATATATATATATATATATATATATATATATATATATATATATATATATATAATAAAGATAAAATAAATTAGAATTTTAAGAGAAATAGTAATGCTTCCATAACAAACAGTAGAATTCAATAAATAGTAACCAGAAAAAACAAGAGAATATCAGTTATATACAATAAAAATCAGAAACCACTAAAAATATAATATATCAATCAAAAGGGAAGGCTGGTATGTTAAACAATGGAATAAAGCTGATGTAATAGTAAAACCTTCATGGGGCATCTACACTACACCAACCTCATACTAACACATTTCATTTAATGGTCTGTTACTATGAACAAAAAACCATTTGATATATATATATATATGAGACAGAAAGAGAGAGAATTGTATGGATGTACGAGTATGAAATATGTAGTATGAAGAAAACCGTATGGCGATCAAACATATGCTGTACTACCAGTATATCCATTCTTCGTACTGAATAAATAATATAAACTTAAAATTCACAAATATGTGCAAATTTCTGTAATATTCTAAAAGTCATTGTTATTCTAAACATTCTGTTAAAATACTTAATTCAACTGAAAGGAAATATAAGAATCCTTATTCTTGCTATTACAAAATTATCTTCACAGGCAGATCTGAAGGATAAAACATCCTGGTGCCAATTGCAAACACATTTACAAAAAATATAAAATTACATCAATATTACCACCCATTTTGTGATCGAGTCATTTTTTTTAATTATTAGAGTTCTGAGGTGACAATTATATTAACACAAAGTCACTTCAAAATACATGTATAATGTTTTTAGCCAGTAAGCCTGATGCAAATTGTAAATATTTGCACTAATTAGTCAGTGGAAACAAGCAATAAATACTTTTGTAATATATTGTTCAAATCATAAGTTAATTATTATTTATTACATCTACTGCTTTACACGTTTATTTTGTAATGTCGAACCAGATAAGTGCTTATCAGTCAGGTAAGTATTTCCTGAAATTTTATGAAATATTTGAGGTGTTCTTCGAAACAAAAGAGGCTGGGAATCATTGGTTTAGATTAACATCGAAGTCTCAAGAGTGTGGTGTGGTTGATGGAAACACCTTTTTATTGTTGCAATGTCCCTTATTTTCCCACACGTAGAATCATTTTATTCATATTGGGAATATACCTATTCAATTTGTTGCTTATCTGTTCATTGACGAATTCATCTTTTTGGCGTTTCTTTGAAAATATTTCCAATGTAACGCCAATATTAGGGTCAATATTGGTGATACACGGGCCGCAAACATTGTCTAAATATTGGCATTACAATAGTATACCAATATTGGCACGTCTTTGAAAATATTTCCAATGTAACGGCACTAATGGGTCAATATTGGTGATACAAAGGCCGCAAACATTGGCTAAATACTTATATTACAATATTACGCCAATATTAGCGTTACAGTGGAAATATCTTCTGTTAAATGCCAATATTGGGGATATATGGGCACTCAATATCGGCTAAATATTGGAATTACAATACTGCTCCAATATTGGCATTATATTGAAATTCCCAATGAAAATCTAACATTGTCTCAATATTTAGACTATATTAGTTAAATATTGAGTGTACCTTGGCATGCCAATATTACCAAACAGTATTGGGCCAATGCAGGCAAAATGTCTACATTTCAATATTTGCATGTCACTAGGAATCTCACCTTTAAAAATCCAATATATTATTTTTATAGGATTCTCTTATGGCTTTTATTTATAGAGTTTGTCATAAAACAGAACCAAGAACTGAATCCCTGAGAATAAGACAACTGCGTGACAATTGTGTGATATGTAATCGAGCCTCAAACAAATCTCACTCTGAAGAAAAGCTGGAGGGCTGACGAGGCTGATACAACATAATGCGGCATGTCCAATTTTATAATTGAATGGCCGACGGTGTAGTTTTATGTTTGATCAAAGCTTTACTTTTCTTGTCGATGTCACTTATACAATGCAGGTGTTTTTATAAATAGGAAATGGAAGCTCCTAATGCTAGTAATATTATATAGCAAAAAACGGCGGTGATTCCAGTCCAATGGAGCCAAAATGGTTTTAACTTAACAACGTATAAAAGAGACTACGTATAAAACTACGTATAAAAGAGAACTCCAATAAAATTTCATTTATATATTCTTTTAGCGATCTTACTGTTTGTTCTTAGATGAAACTTTTATTTCACGAGATGCAAACATTGCAAACTTTAAAAACGAAAAACTTTCAATGTTCTTCAACTGGACAAGAATCTTCCTCGGAAACTGTAAATTGTTCTGTAAAATCAACTTATTGATCTAGAAATTGAATTTCCTTTCGAACAGTTTTCGCCCTTATTGTTTATCTCTAGATTTCATAGTTTAGAAAACATTTCGAGTGAAAGCAAAAAAAAAATCTCGCTCGGACAAAAACATATTTTTCGAAATATTAAAATATTGAAATTATTTTTGTTATATTTAGGGTGTGCTAATTTTCGGCAAAATGGGTACAAATTGCTTTTATTCTAAACATTAGGGTCAGAAATATAAACGTCTAAAGTTTTTATATTTTTTGAAACGTTTCGACAGGTTGTTACGGAAAAAGGGGATATCACTCAAGTGGGGGACCAGAGGTTCTTAGGGAGCTCGGACATTCAATATTTTTGTTTTGAGGAAGGAGAAAACGTGAAAAATTCCCCCCGAAAGGAAAAAATCAAACATCAAAGGGGCTTTTTTACGTGGTACGGATACCAGCTGACGGATTTACAGGACTTGTTAATGACATTTTTGCATATTTATGCAATTTGTTTATTTGTGTGTTATATTCTTAGCAATTATGTGTCATTTTATGGTTATTTTGGAGTATAATTTGATCCATTGTCTCCTTGTGTCGCTTCTCTATGAATTTGGTTTCTTCCGTTGTTGAGCAGAGACTGCATATAACACGTGGATAAAAATTTATGCAATCATAGAAATTAAGTGATTTAGTATATCTGTCTAGAATGCGTCCCTGGAGACGTCTCTGGTAGATATACTATTCACCGATTAATTTTCTTTTACAAAATCTCCCAATGGTTTACTCTTCCTGTCCGATCTCGTTACTTTTTACACATCTTCACCCATTAACTAATAAAGGCTGAATTCAATGAGCGTTATTATCCGGTCCCCACTTTGCCGTTGTATTTACAGATATTCTTCTCATTTTTATACACTTTATATGCACACTTTATAAATTTAATTTTTAGCAATATATATATATATATATATATATATATATATATACTCTAAAACAAAAAAATCGACGCACCAAAAAAGAATTATCCAAATGAGACAAAATTTGGTACGTGTATATGTGGATGTACAGAAAAGGAAATTATTACAATTTCAGAACATTTGGATGATTTATTGCACTGATAGATCTACACAAAGTGAGCACGTCAATATGGCATTGGTCCACCTCTGACCCTGATACAAGCTGTTACCCGACGTGGCATGGAAGCATAAAATTACCGGATGGTGTTCTGAGGATGTCGTTCCAAATGGTCTCCAATTGAAGAACTAATTCGTCTACATTCTGGAATGGTCGCAGGCGACGCCCCATCTCAGCACGCGAGAGATCTGGGGATCTGACTGACCAAGGAAGTGTGTCGAAAGCACGCAAATAATCAATAGAGAGACGTACCGTGTGTGGCCTGGCACTATCTTGCTGAAAAGTCAGCCCGCCTTGTAGAGAAAGGAATGACAGTACAACGGGTCATAGAATGTCGGCAACGCACCACTGTGCTGTGATAGTGCCAGGGAAGGGCTATCAAAGGGGTTAGGCTATCAAACGAAATGGCACCCCAGACCATAAAATCCCTGTTGTTGGGCTGTGTGGCGTGTGACAGTAAGAGCAGGATCCTTACGATGTCCGGGCTGTCTCTAGACACGTCTGCGCTGGTCGTCGGGGCTCGGTTCGAAACTGGACTCATCACTGAAAACAATTCGTTCCCAATCCGAACAACTCCAAGTTAATCGGATCCGACACCGTTGTAGTCGACGTTGGCAGTGCATACTTGTCAGTGGTAGGCGGCCTAATGGGCGCCACGAGTATAAATTCCGTGCAGAGAGATTCGTCGGTGTGTCCATCCAGCCTCATGCAGTCCGACAGCACGCCCTCTTTCAAACTCCTTCATATGCTCGTAGTGGTAGCGAATTCTTAGGCCAGGTATTGTTACAATCAAGGTACGTAAACGCAATCGAAATCCACTGCACCTTTTGTTCCTGAAAGTGAGGTTCGCTCCTTATATACTCCACCATGGTGCTCAGTTTCAATGCGCTATAGTTCCGACGATCCATTCATTGACTGCGAATTTTTGATTATTTGCATATTCGGTGGACAGATGTTTGCATATACAGTTTCATTACTATCGAATTATTTTGCGATGTGCGTCGATTTTTTTGTCTTCGAGTATATATATATATACCCGACATCGAAAATGCAACATCATAAACCTTTGGTCGTATAATTATGCAAACTGCGAGGCAAGAGCAACTGGTCAATGTATACAAAGGATCTGAAATACAAATAGGTCACATGATCAGAGCGCTGGATAAAAAGAATAGAAACGGCAGATGAGCCAACAGCTATTACTGTCTGTCGTTTACGGAAACTCGTTTTCCGAGCTGTTTCTAGTTTCAGAAGACACATGTTGTTGAGATGTCTAGCTGGCGACGCCGAAGACCGTTCCAGCATATGGACGATCATGTGAGGGGATTCATTTTCGGCCTACGTACGGCTGGGTGGTCATACCGGCGTTTCACCGCTGAAACCCGCGCAGATGCGTCCACTGTGCAAAGGATTTGGAGAAGATGGATTGAAGAAGGGCATGTGACTCGCCACAGTGGTACAGGTCCATCCAGACGTATGTCAGCACGCTCTAATCGACGCATTCGAAGACATGCGGTGGCTGCCCCACAAACGACGACTGTCTGCAGAATTCGCAGGATACATTGGATGTTCCACTATCAGCGAGAACAGTTTCTCGACGATTGGCAGAAAGCGGCTGCACTCAAACCGTCCTTTACGAAGACTGCCATTGACGACAAGACACCGACGTGAGAGATTGCAATGGTGTCGGACCCGAGCCTTTTGGGCGACTGAATGGGACAGGGTAGTGTTCAGCGACAAGTATCGGTTTTGTTTGTCGAATTACAGTCGCCGTGTGAGAGTCTGGAGGCGACGAGGAAATAGATCCAATCCTGCTGCGACTATTGAACGCTATACTGCTGGACAACGCGGCATCATGATTTGGGGTTCTATCGTGTCTTCGATAGCCGATCACCTCTGGTTCTTATCAGAGGCATAATGACTGTGCGACGATATGTGCATGAGGTATTGTGACCGGTTGCACTGCCCTACCTTCAGCGGCTGTTTTCTAGCAAGATACCGTGCAACAGCATACGGCAACCATCAGGAGACAAGCCTTGTAAGGTACCCATCAGGCGCTTTCTTAGCCTTCGCCGTCTCCAGATATTTCAGTCATTGAGTATGTATGGGACGTGATTGGCCGTCGTTTGACTTCCCTGCCCCCGCCTCAAACAGAGAACGACCTGTGAAGTATAGTTGAAGGCATATGGCCATCCATCCCTCAGAAAACTATCCGCACGATCATTGTATCGGCTCCTCGTAGGGTTGCTGCTTGTACCGCAGCAAGAGGTGGTCCTACTGCCTAATCTGTCTATGCCATTAGTGTATTGCATTATTCTTCTGGAATTAACATCACTTATTTATATATACAACCTCTGCGTGTCTTATCATCACACGCTATTTATTCCTTCATGGTGTTGCATTTTCCGTATCGGGTAGTGCATATTTATATATATCACTCCAATTAATTGGTAAGTAAACTACATGAACATTTTAAGGAGCAATATTATTGAGAATGCTATTAAAATGTACATATATTTTAAATCATAAGCAATGTGGAATATATCAGATATTTTTATTCTTATTTTTAGCTTCTACAGTCATCGTGGAACACGCATTCACTGCCTGAGAAACGTTGAAGTGAAAAACCCAGACCGCCCGAAAATTTTGAGCAGTAGGATGAGCGGCCGGAGCTGAAGACGAGTGTCACACATGGAATTAAAAGTTATATCTGACACTCGCTGAAGTCGAGCGTCAGATCTATAACTTTTATTTTTAAACAGTTATCATGAACGCATGCACCTACGAATCGTAAATTGCACCCAGATATGCTGCTTACTACACCACTATGTAAACAATAACTAAAATCAACCGATCTAAAATCAACCGATCAATTGGAAATAAAGTGAAAAGAATTTGGAGAAAATATTTTAGGGAACTAAAACGCCTCACTCTACAGAAAACAGAAAATCTGATGCGGGCAACACATGACTTTCCTTATATAATGTAATGAATTTACTGCTTTTACAGTAACAAAAAATAGGTTTTTCTTATAGTGGATACTAATATTTCCAAGATATTGAATTTTCGACAATGAGTCGTCATTTTCATTCATTTAGCGTCATTTTTATCCATTTGGCGAGATTTTCGTTAGTTTGGCAACATTTCAAAAAGTCGGCAAGTTGGCGACATTCCGACAAATTCGTCGCCAAAATCTCGCCAAGCGTAATGCACTAAGAAATAAGTTATTCGTACAGCAAATAAATGACTATTGGCGTTCAAATACAAAAATATTATTCAATTTTTATTCATGAATGGAACGAGCTAGATCCACGAGAATGATGTCACCTAATTTATCGCATGGTATACATATGAAAAGTGAACATGTTTCTCAATAGGAATTTTTTTTTTTATATGACTTTTTGATAATTTTTTTTTAAATGTATAATATCTTGAGAACGGTTCATGTTAGCGTTCTAAAATTTATTTCAATCGTTTTCTAATGAAAAATTACATAAGAAATGTTTATTTACGTAACTTTATTAGTGGTTTTGACTTTTTGACGATTTTTTCAAAATTTCATTCGAAAATTTGGGAGGGTTCTGAACATTCGATTGCGCATAAAAACAATAATTCCAGTGTTTATGGATTGTGATTTTTGTACCAAATTTGGTTCGAATCTTCGTTCGTCAGTTATCGTCTCCACAGACTCACTGACACACACACATCACCTCAAAAATGTTCGATTCGTGATCAGGGATGTTTGAAACGTGCTCTTCCGTCGAAACCTCGAATTCGAATTTTCGACCCCGTCACAATACTTTCCTTATACATTATGTATATACGAAAAGTAAAATATAAATGCAACTTCTAATCTTACCACCGTATTCAAACTTATATACCGGCTGTGTTCAGATGCCTAACCATTTGTCGGGCAATTCGCAACCCAGTCGGGGATAAAATTGGTTCCCTTTTATTACAGGGTCAAGTTATTTAGAGGAGCGACAATTTCTACAAAAGAGGTATTGTAGGAAAGCAAAATAAACGTCTTTCGCAAACATTCAAGTGGGGGCATCGGAGCGAGTAAAACGATGGTAAACACGTCTCGGAGTTTGCAGGCGCGATGGGGCGTAAAAATATTCTCCCCCAACATTGAGGGTAGGATATGAGGTATGTGAACCTATGACCCAATGAAGAATCACTCCAGGTCTATGGGCAATCAACACCTGCTTCCATTACAAATATTAGCAGGTAGAAGAAGGTGGTGAAGAAAAATCCCGAAATGTTCCATCATTTTCTCGATGTTTCTTCAGGCATATTGTTTTGAAAATACACCTAGGAACTATGAAAATACACGGTTTCTATGAAAGTTCCATAAGCACCCCAAGACCTGACGTATGTACATTAGTTGGCTTTTCTTTACAAAGTTGTTAATTTGCAAAGAACGCCAACTTTAAGGTTAACTTACTGTTACAAGTTTGTTAAGAAAGAGTCACACATGTACGCAAGTCATGCCTATCTACAATAAAGTGAAAATCCCCGATGGAATAAAAGTACTTGCAGCGCCACTAGTTGAAAATTTGGAATGCTAGGATAAAAGACTCGGCAACAAAACGAGATAGACGAACGAAATAATTACAAAGGTATAGATCATCATCCTATAAGTATAAACTGTCTGCTACAGAGAGCATTTATTTTACATAACAGAGTTATTGGGGAATGCCTATCCTATTTAGAAATCAAACGACATAATTTTGAGTGTGAGTCATGTACACACGTTATTGTTTGCCGAATGGGAACAAGCATATGCGCACTCTGCTCTGGATTGGATGTCAAGCATGTCCTACAATTTAGTTTTGTTTACGTTATTCGCTTTTGATAAAGTAAGAAATTACGTTACTTTAAGATACCTTTGTGCAGTAATAAAAATTTATACAATATTTTTATTTTATTTTATAACTTTTAGCTTATTAATTAAATCTTAAACCAGAGTAAAAGTTCCATATGTTCAACGAAAATTCTCGGTAAGAATCACAGTTAGGCCTAAGCGACATGCCATTATTCTCCAGTCGCTCCAAAAAGAAATAATGTCAAAATTTATTCGATGTAAAAATATATGAAAACGGGGAAGGGCATTGATTTCCAGTGGAAGTTCTTAAACTAAATATTATTTTAATGAAACGTAAAAATACATCACTTTTGTTTGAAAACACTGTCCAAGTAGTCGCTCCAACACGCTAATGATTCGCGAACTTATTGGCGCTTTCAAAAATCATCAAACTATATCATTTTCTACAAAGTAAATAATACTATATAAAATTTTTAAAAAAAAATTGCTTGTCTTTTTTAAGATTACTTCGACAAAGCAAACCAAACTAAAAAATCTTTTACATAACTTTCAGTGAATAAAAATTTTCCTGTGATTTTTCACCAATACTCACTAGTGATACAATAAACAACACTTGCAAGAACATAAATCTAGCGTGTTTCAAATGACATAGACAATGCACATTTGTATTTGAGAATTATTAATTGGTACTTTGCAGGCGTCACCGTGTTAAAGACTTTAATGTTATAACATTTTGACAGGTATACATCACCCTTCCATATAAGCGCTGCGCTCGTTCTTGGTATCGATTTCTACTCATGAGTCAATGCGCAACAACTTTGTAATTGGTATTTTTGTCTATTTTGCTTTGTTACCCAGTTAGTTATCCCAACTTTTTATTCTTCCACTAGAGGGAGCTAAAATCACTTATTACCAGAGCATGAAACTTGCGATATTAAATTTTCAGAAAGAAAGCTGCAAAATAGACGGAAACTAAAAACATATAGAGTGGGAAAGTCCTCTCGGTTTTCTCTTATTCACATCGCAACAGATTTTATAAAGCTATGTATCTTTTAAAAATTATTTTTTTAATAATTAAAAAATCTTTAAAAGTTTATTTATTTAATCCAGAAAAATTTCAGACATATTAATTCGTATTTATTCGTCAGATTTATTTGTTTTAATATACACAATGGTATTTTACTGCGATTTACATACATGATCCAAATCAAATATAATTTTACCACACTTACATTACGACAAGTATTGTTCCTTGTCCACTATAGAGAAAGTCAAAATTGCAATCCAAATATCATGAAAAATTTTAAATCTGTTGATTGTGTTGTTTTAAAAAGTAGGTATGTCGCATATAATCCTTACTTTATTCCAACAGTAAAATATTTTAATAAATATAAAAATTTAAAATATATGAAAACATCCCTCTTTAACAGTTTAGTGAAAGAACGGACAGTAGCCCCTCAACACATAGCTTCGGAAATTTGAAATAAAGCCAAACAGCCACTATCAGGTCTTAAAAAATCTATCCATCAAAATCTTGATTCTTCAGAAAGCAACATTTTGTCTACATTATGAGAAAATAAAACTAACAATGAAACGAACACCAACGTTTCTAACTTTTCGACTTTCGTTCCAGACACCCCCGCCGAAGCCGGTGGTCGTAAAAAAGAAGCTTTCGGATGTTCGATTCAGCACGCTTCATTTTTTATCGTCTGCCAGTGGGTAATCCCGATGGAGCAATTAGGACTTCCATTGTCGAATTCAATGATACTTTCCCGCTAAGTGGCCATTCAACTGTTTTCAGGAGTAGTTGAAAAAAGAAGGTTCAGTCGGAACGATGGTTGGCGAAACTCCAGTCGGCGACAGCAAAAGTAAAAGAGAGACAAAATGGAGGTTCGAAAATTGGAGTACAGCCCATTGAACATTTCAGAAACAAAGCCGAGAGATTTTAGAGGTAACATATGTTCCAAGTTTTGAGGTTTCTTGTTTTGGGTTAACACTGTTTCACGCTGTAATTCGCAGTATAAATATCGTCTGGTGGAAATATTTTTACTTTCTTATCTTATCGTACAGAGAAAATAATATTTTCCCGAAAATTTTAGAATGCGAGATGCTTTTAAGTAGAGATGGTTTAGTTCTGGTTATTATTCGAATATTAACCAGAACTCGAATAACCCGAGTAGTCATTTTAAATTGTTAATGACTAATATGCATATTTATTAAATATTATTAATAATTAGTATATAAATATAAATAAAATAAGTAAAAGCGTAATAAAACCACATTAATTTAGAATTGAAACTTTTTGTTTTAAAAATAATTTTACAGTAGTTTATTTTATTTTTATTTTAAATACGTTTCTTTCCTAATAAAGGAAGATCTGTGGTGTATGTGTGCGGTCTGTAGCGGAAAATCTAACCGTCGTAAGGCTATAAAATTTAACACACAGGTACCTATCGGAGTACACAGATGCAACTTGGGGATATTTTTTAGTTATTTTTATATTTTAGCACGAATTTTAATGATATTCACGATTTCCCACAAATCTCCTTAGTTACCGAAAATGTTATCACAGTGTTTTCGTCTTGACACCATCAAAGAAAGTTCCTTCTAACGATGTTTGAATAGAACAATTTCAAATTTTATTTTATTTTTTAAATACATCGAAATTTGCATATCTAGGGTTAATCTAATTTTTATTTGCCACATCCAAAAACACAAATTTGCACAATTCTGTCATTTTGCTAAAAGTTGCGCGTATATCTTCCAATTATAACATTTTTTAAAATGTTGTACGTAATTTAATTTTTAAATTTTTAGTGATTATTTTAAGCGAATGCATTGAAGCAACAAACGCCATCTTGCTGGCTTCCTCCGGCAGCATCCCCGGACTACACATGTCTAACTCTTGCAAAAAGCTTAGGATGAGCATTAACCACGTCTTCTCTCCTACTGCTTTTTTTATTTATTTCATTTTGAACCTCTGCGCTTAAACTAAAACATTTATTACACCCCTAAAATCGCAGGTGCCAAGTTTCTACAGAAACCGGTAAAAGGCCCTTTTTACCAATGTTGATCAGGTCCTTTTTTACCAATGTTTTACCAATTTAAAGCGGGGATTGATGTTGTTGTTTCTGATGACCTCATGTATTCGAAACATGGCCGACACAGGACCAGTGACACAACGAAGACAAGACAAGAGAACAAAGTTTATTAGAACAAGCATCACTGACGATGGTCAAAGTGGGTGCTGCTTCACATTATAGATAAGGACCCAGAAGGCGAAAGACTGACTTTACCTCGATATACAACCATGTCTTACTCAGGATTCGAACCCGAGCCCACCGGACAGCAGCCGACGACGCTATCCACTTCACCGCCTGGGCAGTCGGGGATTCATTTCTCTAGCAAGCGGCAGAGAATTAAAGAAACGAATTAAAAGAAATTAATAAGAAACGAATTAGAAGAAATGAATAAAAACCGAACTAGAAGAAATAAATAAGAAACGAATTAGAAGAAATGAATAAGAAACGAATTAGAAGAAATGAATAAGAAATGAATAAGAAACGAATTAGAAGAAATGAATAAGAAACGAATTAGAAGAAATGAATAAGAAACGAATTAGAAGAAATGAATAAGAAACGAATTAGAAGAAATGAATAAGAAACGAATTAGAAGAAATGAATAAGAAACGAATTAGAAGAAATGAACTGCTGAATGATTCTAGCAACTGCAATAATTGAATACTTGCAAATGTTTCTCACCAACTGCAGATTTTTATGAAAACAAGCATTCAAACACGTTCATAATCTAATCTACCTTTTTCTTTTCAGGCGCAAACCAAACCAGAGGTGCTGAAGAATGAAGAGCGGTGCTCGTAAGAAAACTGGTGAAGGCGCCGTGATTAAGTACTTCAAAAATAATTCCTACTTGCCAGGATACAGACTGTTAATTTTCCTGCTGTCGAAAGTGTATTGTTCATTTGGTGGAAACAAACTTTCATCTAGGTACTTCCAAACTTCTTCTGGGGTATCCTAAATTTTTATGCTAGTATCTGTTGCTCGCAAAATTCGCACGAAATAATATTTGCAGTAAAAAAATCTTAAGTGGACACACATGACATTCCCTATGAATTGGCAACTTGACAACTAACAATGACTGGACAACTTGAATGGACAACTGACATGAATTGACAACTTGACACCATGCAATGAATTGACTTCTTTCACAGAACAAAAAAATGATGTATAAGCTCAACGACACAATGTTTTTAACTTCGACTTTGGCGCTTTTACGGATGATGATATGTAAAACTGTTTTGAAGTACCCAATTAACTTATATTTCGTACCGCTCTAAATAAATAATGATCCATATTGATAGCATCCGTAAAAACCAATAGAGTCCGTATATCAAAAATGTTTTGACATTTTATCAATTCGGCGCCATTTTTCTTAATTTAGCCTCATTTTTGCATTTCGACCACATTCTTTGGCAACATATGACCAAGTTGGCTATATTTTGCTAACTGAGTCACCAAGTTTGCTAAAATGTATCGCCAATATTATACACAGACGAAGAGCAGAGCTTTTCTTATACATTAACGAATCGTTTGTCGTAAAAATACAAACCAATTAGACACAAGCATCTTCTCTTCTCAGTGGAATGAACTAGATCCACAAGAATGGTGTTAACAAATTTGCTTCATAATACTACATAAAAATGGAATATATTTCACGATAGTGAATACTTTTTAAATTGTATGTTGTATTTTTGATACATTTATTAGAAAAATGTAAAATATCTTGAGAATGATTCATGTTACCCTTCTAAAGTTACTGTCATTCCTTTTCTAATGAAAAATTACATCAGAAATGATAATTTACGTAACAGTACAAAAGGATCTGAATGTTTTTTTTTTATTTTATTTCAAAATTTGGGGGGGGGGGGTCTTCCGACCCTTTGATTGCGTTTAAAATCAACAGGCTTCCAGTATTCGCCGATTGTAATATTTGTACCAAATTTTGTTTGAAACGCTCCATTCGTTCGTGAGATATCGTTTCCAAACGCACAGACACACGCACTAACATATGCATACACTTACACACACACACACTTGTACATACACTTACACACACACATTTGTACATACACTTACACACACACACACTTGTACATACACTTACACACACACACACACACTTGTACATACACTTACACACACACACACTTGTACATACACTTACACACACACACACACTTGTACATACACTTACACACACTATACATACACTTACACACACTATACATACACTTACACACACTATACATACACTTACACACACTATACATACACTTACACACATACATAAACTTACACACACTATACATACACTTACACACACACTTACACCTCCCCCCCACACACACACATACATACCACTTCACACACGTTCCAATTGAGTTCAGGTATACTTGAAACACGCTTTTCCGGCGAAAACTGGATTTCGAATTTTCGATCCCGTCATAATAATTTCCCTATACTTTGATATAGGAAATATACTATGTCTATAGGGAAAGTAATTACTGTGTAACACTATTAAGACATAGATGCAATGTTGTCAGATATTAAGATACTTTTACTTAATACACCCATCCGTGTCCGGCTACATTAATCGTAAAATACATTCTCGGAACGGAAAGTGTATATATGTCTAAATTCAATAAATAGTGGATGCCAAACTACCGCCAGTCTTTGAAGTCTTCCGACCAGTCATGATTTGATTGAATTATGACTCGCTTCGAGCGCATTTTTAATGAACGGTCAAGGAGGAATTTTCGAACCCCAACACATGTAAATGAAGATCGTAAATTCTTCACTAAAAGAGCCAGATAAAGCATAGCTGGAATATAAACATAATTATCGGTTTATGGATGACAGAGAAATTAAATCGAACCCCAATATAGAATCTTCCGGAAGCCCTTTTAAAATGAAGGGTAACATATGCAATAATTCTGATCATTTGGACCAAATATACAGATTTCTCAAAATTTTATTTGGAAAATTTGCAAAAAAAAAAAAAAAAAACAGAAATGCCGTTTTATCAAATAGATACATATAGGACACTATTATGTGCAGAATAATAACATTGTTTATTTTAAAATCGTTATTTAGGAAGTAATTTTGCAGCTTACACTGTGTGACAAAAATACTCAGTACTTGTTTACTCATTTTGCAACGTTATGTAATGTCGATTTGTAATTGACTTTTTCCTCTACTTCGAAGAGGAAGCAATCAAGATTTCCGTAGCCCAGACCCCTAAAGTTGTCTTTTTGTGTTGCGTCAGAAGGTTTTCTATACAGCTGCTTAAAAATACAGGATAAATTGCAATACTTCTTGAGTTGCTGTCCTGGTTCATGACATTCTTTGGCACACTGCATATTTGGAATTGTGTAAATGGAAATCCTTAATTTTAGCCATTAACGCTGAATGGCTAAATCTAGATAATTAACACTTTCGCTGCAATGCTTTATTTTTGTAAAGGTAAAAAGTATTGCGATGGAATGAAAAATCATTATTTGTGATTTTGATTGATTTTTATCTTTTGATGGATTTTTATGTTTTGATGGATTTTTATTTTTTTTTTACATGTTTGCGTGTACGTGTGGAGCAGAATATCTCCAAATAAGCTACTTAAATGAAATTAAGGACCATAATTTTAATCTGCAAATGCAATGTCTTGCTGCTTGTCTGTATGACGTCTGTAATCAATTTTCTGTGTACACGATAGCAGCCACAAATATTAACCTTTCCTTACGGGTCGGACAGCGTCCATCCCTAAAGAAAAACCTCTCAAAAAGACAGGTATTTGACATACCCTATCCCAAACAGTTCGATCCGCCTTTGCAGGCATTGGCGTAGACCGCTAAATAATAGACCGCTTTCCATAACAATTTTTATTTTTCAACTAAATGTCGTAAATTGCAGATTTGTCGAAAATTATCGAATAAAATTTTACGATAATTTATCGAATTTAAAACATCAGGGACACTTTCAGATTATAATTCCATTTAATTCACACATCTGTCAATACATTTTCCTAAAATCTACTAGGTTCTATTCGAATAATTGTATCCGAGCTGAAAATTTAAATTTACTGAAAAATGTCGATAAAATGATTTTAAAATATTGAGAACAAAATAAAATTTAATAATTTCAGTAAATATTTTAACAAAAATCTGAAATGTCAAAAGAGTATTTAATTCAAATGCCCCAAAAATTTCAAGAACGTTTTTCAATAAAAATTTAAAAAATTCGAAAACCTATTTATTTGAAGTGTCTGAAATACTGAAAACAGTCTTTCAATAAAATTGTAAAAAATCGAAAATATATATATTTCAAATGCTTAAAAAAATTTGAGAACATATTTCAATAAAAATTTTGAAATTAGAAAACTATTTCGACAGAAAAGAAGAAAATGTAACTTTCTTTAAATGTTTCAACAAAAATCTAAAAATTTAAGAACATGTTCAAAATAAAATTTGAAAAATTTGGAAATACTATCCATGAAAAACCTAAAAATTCGAAAAGTTTTCTATAAAAATCGAAACTTTCGTAGAAATCTTCCTTAAAAATTCGAAAAAATGTTGCAACTAAAATCGGAAAATCAAAACAAGAACTAAAATATTTGACAAAATAATCTAATAATAAAAATCTGAATATTCACAAAAATATTCCAATAAAAATTCTAAAATATCGAAAACAGAATCGAAACCTCATGAAAAAAGGATGATTATGGGAAGCATACTTCATGAAATATTTATAACTGGTTCTACTATAAACTTCGTGGCAGCTCATTTAAAGACCAGACTCATTTTAAGCTTTTATATATTAGTATACCTTAATCATTTTACAGGAATTAAGAATAATTCCGCAATCATTTTCAAAATGATCTCAATGAATATTTCTATTTCCTTTTTGTTTCATTAGCAATAGAAATGTGATTGAAGTACATTTTGAAATGCCTTATTAAAGTGCCTATTTACTCATTAAAAGCATATTTTAACAAATGCGTTTTTAACGACCAAAGCTATAGTCCATTAATCGGAGGACCTGCTATTTGTAGATGCATAAAACGAGATATATTTTAGGGGCTGGAAAATATAAATTAACTACAGTGTAGCTCAACTCGACTGTCTCATAACAGAATTCATTCTTTTTAATTTTACAAGAAACAATTTAAAAAAATCTTTATCGTTAATCCAAATAACTACAACTATAGCCTGTTGCCCTTCAGATTAAAGATCTTGCAAAAATCTTACGATTGATACCATACTTCATAATATACCCCTTTTCGAGGTACATTGGGGGGGGGGGGGATAATGACTCCACGGAAAAATTACCTCGCGCTATTTTTTACAATAATAATTGAAACTAGTCTCGTGATTATTGAGCCTTAAATAAACTGAATATTCGGAAATATAGTAACTTAACGATTTACTTAAAGGTTTTTTTTAAATGAACATCGCACACCAATGTCTACTATGTACAATTTCAATACCGGAACAAAATGGGTCTCTGCGCAAGGTTATAACCATGGAGGTAAAGGTAAGGAGTTAAAACACCATACAACATTACCATTCTTATAGGCACTGTAACTGAGAAAATGTTAATATCATTTGAGCCAATCATTCAGATGGCGCTGCGACACGCCCTCGCATTGTATATATTTCTATGGTGAAAGGTCTAAAGTATTTATTTAACCTGTCAATTTTGTAGAAATAAGTTAGTAGTGCAATGCAAATTAGACCTGAAACAAAGAATATTCCTACGTATTCAAATTTATTTCATTTACCTATATTTTGAACTCTGTCCTACCTATGTGAAAAAATACCGATTAATTATATTGATAATTATGGAATGTTCCTACGCATCTAACATTATTTTACCTTTCAATTTATTTTTATCTCCCTGTATTTTGAACTCTGTCCTACAAATGTGAAAAAATACCGATTAATTATACTGATAATTATGGAATACTCCTACGTATTCAAAATTATTTTACCTTTCAATTTATTTTTACCTTCCTATATTCTGAACTCTGCCTGTAAATGTGAAAAAATACTGATTAATTATACTGATATTTATAGAATTTTAATTTAAAAATAATCAAAAGTATATATACTCAATACCCTATTGTGCTAAATGGAACCAAAGGGCGCTTTAATACACTATAAAACATTTTCAAGCATTTTACTGAAAGTTTCAGGGGAGTCAGCTGTCCGTAGGGAGTAAAGTTCCTGATAGTTGGGATTATATTATATATATATATATATATATATAAACATATGCATATATATGCTTCAGCAGGCAATAATTAGCTGAATATTTTAGGAATGAAGCTGGAATTTTCATGAACGCCTATAATTGTGGTTTTTCTTATCAATTTACCGAAATTGTCAATAGAGTAACTAAAGAAAATGTTCGAAGGTTGCAGAATGTTTTACAATGCAACACTATCGACCCCTAGATATCATTCTCAAAGCATTATGGCATTTTCAAGAGATTCATCCATAGGAATTTTATCTCCTTCTGTGTAACTCCATCCCTCTTGGCGATGTCACTGCTGTTAACTGTAAATGAAGCTCGGTGGATATTACAATCGAAGATTGACTAGAGCACTTCACCCATTCGGAAGCATCCTGGACCGATAAAGTGATCGCATCAGGACCGATAAAGTCATCGCATCAGGACCGATAAAGTCATCGCATCAGGACCGATAAAGTCATCGCATAACCAATACCTGTTCAGACAGAGTCGCGTTTTGCAATATATCCTTATCTTGGAATGTTGCGCCAGACACGAAAATGTCCACACCAGGATCTCCAAAGGTACATGAGAAATCCATCCGAAACAAGTCCTGTCCATCCATTAACTTTGAACACATGTATTTTTAAACGTTTGAAGAAAACCGACTCAATTTTTCACGCGGAATTGAGATTCGCGTCACGACAATCTTAAATAAGTTATATAAAAAATTTTTGCAGTAGGAATTCAGTGGTGGTGGTGGGGAGGATGCCACCCATGCAGAATAATGCCAGTAATCATCTGCTGAGAAGGAAAAATGGGCTGCGATAGACTTTTATCTGTGTTCTACATTGAGAGAAGTTATAGGTGCGATAAAGCGGCGTTAAAAGGCATTGTGCGAGTTAGTATATTTCATGATTTTTTTTTTATAAACCATCGTTACAGTAATTTGAAAGACTGTATGATGTGGGCGGCACATGACTTTCCCTACATAACGCAATGATTTACTTCTTTTATGGCGAAATTAGGATGTACCAGATACAAAGCAAAATGTTTTTGGCAATGATTTAACACCGCATAAATCGAAGGAGGACGCTTTTATTAATCCAAACAGAAAGCTTTATTCATACTCACACGCAAAATCCTCATCGAAATGCAATTGACATTCAATGAATTTACCGCGAAATAAATGACTCTCTGCGAATTCTCTGACGTAAAACTATGAAACAATTATTTTGTTCCATTCACGATAAAATATTGTAAACTAGATAAACAATAATGATATTAACAGATTTGTTACATATTGCATATGGAAAGTGAAACATAGGATGATACTAACTACTCTTTTAATTTTATGCAAGTTCTTGATCCATTTATATTAAAAACGTACAATACCTCAAGAACGGTGCTTGCCAGCATTTTATCATTTGGTTTCTACGTCTGAAGTAAGTAATTATTTATCATCAATAAAGGGCTTTATTTTCAATAAATTTTTCAAAAATGTATTAAAATTCGGAAGGAGGGGGGGAGGGTCTTTCGAACATTCAATAGCGTTTAAAATCAATAATGTTACAGTTTTCACTGATTAAAAAAATATTTAATATGATCATTACAAACACTTCATTCGTTCGTGAGATATACACGCACTAACATACACACAGACATCAGTACAAGGTTCGAAGCACGAACAGTGGATATTCGAGTATGTTCAACAACGAACATACTCGAATGATGCCTGTAAAATATTAATATTCATCACTCACACAAATTTTAAAACATTTGGTTACGTTTCTTATTAGTTATCCTCGACGAAAATATATCTGGGAGCAGCACAAGCAACTTTTATCCAACTACATTGAGCAACGAACTCCTGATGTAAAACCTTTATTCTCACGACATATGCAAAGTTTAAAAAAAGCAATCATATTTTAGAGAAATTGTTGTTGGACAGGGTGCCCTTCAATAATGGGGAGTAGCGCGCAATATTTTTTCAACCATGTTTTTTAACGAACTGGGCTTGTAAAGTATTAATTTGAACTACATAGTCGAATTTCAGAATATTTAATTATGGTTTAGATGAGTTATCGTCTAACAATTTATATTAGTAAAAGGAGCAGGGTGCATCAAGCACTATTTTTGTCTAGCCACGTTCAGTAACTAGTTTTTCATCTAGTCACGTTTAGTTTGTCAATTTTTTCACATGCCTAAGTTGTCATTTCTCATATTGATCACGAATTTTTGCATTGTTCAATCGCTCTAGCATTCCAGAAAAGATAAAATCGAAAAATCTTTAGGACAGCGAAAAAATATTTTCAAACATACGTTATGTTTCAATATCCAATAATAATTAACTTACTCAAACCAGAATGTTTTCTACAGATAGGTGATTGGAAATATGAATTTGACCTACCTGAAAGTGAAAAATAGTAGTTAATGAGTTAGTTAGATAGCACATGAAAATATTACATACATCACATAATAGAACCCATCACATTGAACATATTACATACGTCATATAATAGATCTCACCACATTGAAAACATTACCTAGTAAAAAAATAGATCTCATCACATTTAAAATATTACGTACGTCACATAATAGATCCCATCACATTTAAAATATAACATACTTCACATAATAGATCTCCTCACATTGAAAATATTACGTAGTCACATAATAGATATCATTACATTGAAAATATTAGGTGCGTCCCATAATAGATCTCGCTATACTGAAATATTACATGCGTCCAATAATAGAACTCACATTGAAAATATTACATACGTCATATAAGATCTTCGCTGGTTATATCGTGAAATTAATCATTCTGAAATCATGTCATGTTCGCAGATCACAAAAGTACAAAAAGCGGTGCGCATTCTAAATGGAATATCGCACATACTGCGCAAATCAGGTATTGCACATAGTGAATGTGTAATATCCTGTACTGTAAATCAAGTATCATAAATCACATCAATCGACAATCACAAAGTACTGCAAATTCCAAATGGATAATTCCACATTGTAAATTTGAAATCAAACATTATAATTAAATCAATATTAAACCCTAAAGTAAAAATTTACTGAAAACACAACGTATAACAACTTAGTAACAGTATCAACCTGTTTGAGACAAAAAACAGCATTCTATATATCATAGTAAATTAGTATCAAATACTGTAAATGAAGTAACACACATTGTAAATAAAGTATCACATATTGTAAATAAGGCATCACATATTGTAAATAAAGTAACACATATTGCAAATAAAGTAATCCATACTGTAAATAAAGTAACCCATATTGTAAATAAAGTATCACATATTGTAAATAAAGTATCACATATTGTAAATAAAGTAACCCATATTGTAAATAAAGTATCACATATTGTAAATAAAGTAACCCATATTGTAAATAAAGCATCACATATTGTAAATAAAGCAACACATATTGTAAATAAAGTAACCCATATTGTAAATAAAGTATCACACTGTACATAAAGAACAACGCATTACAAATAGAGTATAGTACTTTATTAATAAATTGCAACATTCCCTTTATAGAGTATCGAACTTTATGAATAGAGTATCACACATTTTATAATCTACATATATAAAGGCAAAATTTGAACGTTACAAATTTCTCATATTAAGAGGATGAATTTCATTTCAATAATTCCCTCTCGCCATTTACCGTGAGAAGAAAAATTGCAACGTTTAGTTTACTTTCCCTTTCGATTCTAAATTGTTACCCCCCCCCCCCCCCCAGCAATAAAACCCGCCTCAGTGTAAATCATTCTCTCCAATGTATCAATTAAGCTCTCATTAACAGCCACTTAATCCACAGGCTGTCTCATAAAAGAAACTTCCCTTCGAATCAAGATTCAATTTTTGAAGTTTCGCAAAGAGTCGTTCTTAATTATACTTCAGACCGCATGAAGTCTGCATCATAAATTATGCTGCAATTCAAGAGTGATTTAAGTCTCCTCAAAGCCGTAGTATTCACTATTTTCCTGGTTCCAAATAGCGCTTAATTGGCTTCGTTTAAAAGGAAACTCAGTTTGAAATAGGATTCAATATCCATAAAAGACGGTAACTTGCAACTCGCTAAATTGCGAATAAACATCTCTGGTCCAACTAACAACACCGTACCTGTTCCACTCAAAAATGAAATTCGCCGTATTTTTATTATGCAATAAGATAAATTAAGAAAACTATACGGTTTATCAATGAAATTAAATTTAATTTTCAGAAATATTGTATTATTTTGATATTGAAGTAACTTGGCGACATCTTCCAAACGTTGCTAAGATGGCGATATTGCGCTCGAGGTTTCGCTAAGATCTCCAAATTGTTTCAAATTTGTAGATAGAAAATGGCGGATAGAAAAATCGCTGAAATATTTTAGAATAATACACTGTACCAAGAAATTAAAATAGTAACATTTGTTATTAGTTGGATGGCACTGATATACCCTCAAAAATAGATCTGAAATATTATCGGCTTTTTTCCATACGTGAGGTTACAGACCTCATTTATAGCAAAATGAAATACCCATAAGGGCGGAATAGCTCAGTGGTTAATTCACGGGGATTGCACTCGACGGATCAGATTTCGATTCCCGACTCTGCCCAAAATCGTTCACATGGAGTACGAGCGCGTTAAATATGTGGATCCGTAAGTCCTTCTGTGAGGTTGGTAGTAGGGGAAGGAGAGTACGGTCTCTGTGGACGCCTCCCCTACTGGGTTCAGGTCTAAATTGGATGGCACAGTCCCGGCCGTCCAAACAGATACCTTGCAATTCCATGTAGGTCGAGCGGTCTGAGTGGAAAGAAAGAAGAACTGCCAATATTTTAAATCCCCTAAAAAAGCTCGAATAACCCCTACAAGGTTAGTAAATCGTTTTTGAGAAACTATCAGTTGAAGAAAAAACAAGAGCAGGTATTTTAATACTGGAACAAAATGGGTTTCTGCTCAAAGTTATAACTCCTAAAACCACCCCTCTTGGTGACGTCACTTCTGTTAACTGAAAAGGTAGATATTATAATAGATAATAGAAGATTGACAATAGACGGGTATTTCATTTTAATTCGGGATAAATTGTCCGAAATAAAAATTGCATCACTGAAACTCTTCAATGAACTAACTCATCGGAAACCTTAAAAATAAAGACAACCAAAAAATTGGTCATAATTAAAAGTATTTTATTAAAATCTCCTTTTACGACGTACTAAAATTATCATGCCCTTCATCAATGGCAATTGGAAATAAGTGGCGAACATGTGTTTAAATACAGGGTATAACCGGACAAAATTTATATATTAATCATTTTACATTTTTAAATATGAAGCATTTAAAATATTATTTAATTATAAAATACAAAAAATACATTAAAAAGAAAAAGGTTCATAAATTATATTCAGAAAATCATATAAAGGTTTAACACGTAGTTAGTCGAGAAATCACGGTAAAGATAAATAAAAAGGGAATAATATATTACGGGGTTATTGCAGCTAAATAAAAGAAGAGTCTTATCGAATATAGGATGAAAATTATCGTTAATAACACACTGAGGTAGAGCCGTGGATAGTTTACCGTTTTTAGCATCGCGAGCATGTTCAGATAAACGAATACCGATACTCATATGAAACTTTTCAATAACAATGTGATATGAATGGCATGATAAATGTCACTCTATATAAAATATTGCTCCAGAAAAAAAATATGTGGACAGCATATGACTTTATCTACATAATGCAAGTACTTTACTTCTTTTAATGCGAATTAAATTAATAATGGACAAGATCCACAGCACAATGAATTTAACGGTGAAAAGTACACTGACATTAGCTGCTTTTCTGGATGACAACGTGTTACATTATTTTGAAGTATCCAATTTACTTATATTTCCGGTAAATATAACTTGACAATTGGAATCATTGCTAACATCTGCTAAGCAATATATTACATTACATTAAAATATGTTGATTGTTATTCCATCAACTTTTTCGTCCTTTTTGTAACTTTCGCGTCATACTTTTTCAATTTAACGGAATTATGAATTTGGCACTACATTAAAAATCATCAAGTTGGCGATATGGCGTCATACCAAGTTGGCGTCATACTACTTTCCAAATTTAACGACAAGTGTGCATGTATTTGATGATACTACTGCTGTTCACTTTAATTTTTATATATTTTTTATATACATTTATTTAAAAAATGTGCAATATCTCGAGAATAGTTCAAGTTAGTGTTCTAAAATTCACGTTATTAGGTTTAGAATAATAAATTACGCTTAAAATGATTGTTTATTTAATAATATTGAATGTCCATATTTTTCAAAAATGTATTCGAAAATTTGAAGTTCTTGCAAACGTTCATTCATGTTTAAAATCCATAGGGTTCCAGTATTCATGGATCAATATCGTACCAAATTACGTTCAAAACACTCCAGTCAGAGAGATATCGCATCCACAAACGCACACATCACATCGAAAACATTTGATCGAATTTAAGAATGCTCGAAACGTGCTCTTCCGTCGAAAACTCTAATTCATATTTTCGACCCCATCGCAATGCTTTCCCTATACATTATAACAGTGTTATTCGAACTATTTAGGTCGTGAAACTTTCTTGAAATTCAATTTGATGGCAATTTGATCCCAGATTCAATTTGATCCCAGAATGGAAATGTCTGGTAAAAAATTATGCATTTAAAATAAATGAATCGAGTAAAATTTTGAAGAAAATATTCATGAAACTATCACGTCGAGAAACTCCAGCGGAACCCCGTGGTTCGGCGGTACACACTTTGGAAAACGCTGCATTATGCTACGTATATGGGGAAGTAAAAATAGTAGCTTTGCCGTGTGGTAGTAACTACATATGTCTGCTCCTATAGAATCTCGCAAAATTATAGCATATAAGCAGTCACTGGAGACAGGGGCGCTCAATACAAATTGTACGTCTCCTACAAACATTTATCATCATCCATTTATCATCCCTACAACATTTATCAATCCATCCATATTTGATATTCAACCTTCTTGTAAATCACCCCTTTATTCCTTCCCTTTCCTAAACAACATCCTCCCCCTCTCCGCCCCTCGACCTTCGAGGAGTAATCTAACCTGATACTAGAAGATGATACTAAGAATCACCTAAGATGATACCAGCTCTTTGCCCCGGGCTTGGACTATAACATGCTGACTATCACAGAATAAAACCCATCCATGGACTCTATTATGCGCAATGGTGGGGGATATTCATCAGTACACAGTTGTGTCTATAAAATAAAGACTGTCGAAAATAAATGATTAATGCGTTTTTGCGTGGCAATTTTGTGCTTTTCAATCCCACCGAAATTCACTTCAAATTCCTCTTTGTAAAGATTCATAATGTGTACCTGGTTAAAAGCAAATAATAAAGTTACTCCAGCCGTTCCCTGACACAAGTAAGACATATCCCCCTGTCTGTTGCTGGCAGTTTATCTCCGATCCCAAGATTGGGACACTAGCCAAACAGGAGGTTGATGTATGAAGGGGTGGTTTCCTTGAGAATGGCCATAAATTCGAGGGCGGTAGAAAATAGATAAAACGGGTAGTAATGTCTTTATTGTCCAACTACAGTTTGTGAGCAGTGAGTTTGAGATATGTGAATATTTAAATTGGCTCAAACTGCTGTCTGAACTAATCTGTAATAAAAATACTTCATTAGCAACAGCGGAAAATGTTGACGAAAAGTATCAACCTGTTTAGAAGTCACAGGAGTGTAGTGAGAGTAAGGTTTTTTAATATAAGGTTGGACGATCAACCCGGCAACCGATCAAAAAATTGCAAGCCTGACGCCGAGGAGTGTAGACGACGTTGACAACATTTCGTTATTCGGGAAGCCACGGACCAGGGAGGACTCGGAAAATCATTGCCAAAACATAAGTTTTCCCATTATTACAATTAAAAATTGTTTGTTAATTTTGAAGTGGCAATATCCAGACGTAAACAACATGCTCAGAGACATTTAATTGTACTGTTCTCTAACTGCTGTCACTGCTATTACCACTTCGAAATTAACAAACAATTAAAAATTGTTTGCTAATTTTGAAGTGGCAATATCCAGGCGTAAACAACATGCACAGAGAATTTTAATTGTGCTGTGCACACCTGCCTCAGTGACATCCAAAGAGATTCTCGGTCTCTTCAGAAAGTCCGAGAACAAAATGCGCACGTTTGATATTCCCATGACATCCGATGCGCATATCCATATAAAACAAAATTAAGTCAATCATGCACGGAGTAAGAAGCTATTTTTACGACTAAGACTATCTTAAAATACTATCAAGACTAACTAATGAGATTTTGAACAATTTTAATTTTTCTAAAACACGATATAAAATTTGGAAAAATGTGTATTACCCGAGTAGAAATTTGAAACTGGAGTTATTATAATTCAATATAACTTTAAAACATGTTAATATATCAAAATCAAAACTGACAACTACTCTAAAAATCAGATGTGGCCAGACCACGAGTTTTCCTACGGACTCGCATTTATTTTCTCTTTCACAATGCATTAAATTGAATTTAATCGCACGAAATAAGATCGATACTTATTTAAAATAACATTCCTTTGGCAGTTTTGATGCATCTATTCAATTTGTCAATTTCATATATTTTAAAAGTCGTCAGTCCCATAAAATTCCAAAAACTTAAATATCTCGAGAATAGACTATAGGGAAATAGTCTAGTCAATCTCGCCGAGGCGCGTTGTATCAGGCCCTGAAGTACCTCTGTACCGAATTTCATGTCAGTGGGTCGCTTAGATTTTTCACTACAGACGCCACAAACAGACTTCTTTATTATTACAGACTAGTAGCATACCCGTTTCTTATATTAATATATAATAAAAAGAAATATAAAATTCACAAATATGTGCAAATTCCTATAGCATTATAAATGGCATTGTTATTCAAAACATTCTATCAAGATATTTCATTTAATTCTCCTAAAAAGATGTATGAGAATCTATCTTCTCGCTATACAAAATGATCTTTACAGGAAAATCTGAAAAATAAAACATCCTGTTGCCGTTTGTAAACAAATTTATAGAAAGTATCAAATTGGATTAATATATGCCAAAGTAAAAACGCTATAAAATTGAATCAACATATGCCAAAAGGAAAAAGCTAAAATAGTATTAGAATATACACAACACCATTTTTATTCCGTTTCAACAATTGGCTAAAAGCAATATATGAGTTTCAAAAATCAATGTCAAAATACTACAGATCACTTAAGAAATTGGAAATATTAATAATTCCCGTAATATTTAAATTCAAAGCCCCTAATAGATATAATCCTGTTAAAAATGGAATTCCGATAAAATTTATTGAGGTTTCTCAATTATTCAGAAGATTTCTTAATTATTCAAATCGACAAAGATTTGATAAAAATCGTCTGCTGTATAAACTCATTGGGTTTATACAATATATGAGACATCAAACCTGTTTGAAGATCCTATAATTCGATGCAAGCAGGTGGTGTTATCACAATCATATATACTTAAGCAAACAAGGAAAATATTTTGTAGAAGGTCTCAAGAAATGGTTTTTGTCATGTATAAAGTAAGATCATTTATTCAAAAGAGAAGAACAAATCCTGTAGTATCATTCAGTTCAACTCCATAAAGGGAATCTAAAATAAATAAGACTGGGGCTGCCTAGGCGCCCCTGCCTAAAATTAACAGACCAACCTTCACGCTCGACAATTTTTTAGGAGAGTGGATAAACGCTCTCTTACATAAAGAGATTCTTCCCGCGCAGTTGTGGCACGCTGTGATTGGATGAAAGTGTTCACCCAGATGCCACTTCATAAAATGCAAACTGGCGCTCGGAACCAAGGAGGTTCTCCAGTGGATGCCAAACAGATATTTTCGGTATATTAGAATTAGCATGACTTAGCATGAAAACCATTATAATTGCTATTTAATATTATTGAAGTGTTTTAATGAAAGATTTAGAATTAGATAATTTTGAATAATGTAATTTGGGGGGGGGGGGGGGAATAGAATAATTTAGAATAATAATTAAAGACAAAAATTTAAATAATTAAAATCAAAATAAGAAGTATTTAATGATCTATAAAAATTGTTAAATTTTGAATAATAAATAAAAATGTTGTGATTTGTCACAATGGTAAGGCATTTTATATTTAGACTTCAATTGCAGGACATTTTCATCCCAAAAGATATTAATAAGATGCAATTTCCCCACCAAAATTTGTTACTTTATTATTTCCAAACATTGAAACTCATTGCAATGTATGCCGCATAGAATAAGAAAGAATGAGATAAAACTCCTATATATGAAACACTTGAAAATGCAATAATGCTTTTAGTATTATATCTTGGTGTCGTTAGTGTTAGTAAAGTAGCCGCTATTGTTAGTTGACACAGCAAAAAGTATTTAGTATATAGTATTAAAGTATTTAGTATATAGTAGTGTTTAGTATATGTATTTTTGATTATTTTGAAATTATGGGTGCCCTCATTGAGTAAAATTGACCAATATTTTTTCACAGTTGTAGGATAGATTACTGAATATAGAGAGATACAAATAAATTGAAAGATAAAATAATTTTGAATACATAGGAATATTCTTTGCATTTCGCTATCATTTATTTTTACAAAATGGACAATTTAAATAAATATTTTAGGCTTTTCTCCACGGAAATACAAACTATGCAGGAGTACTTATCTTACCCCATTGCCACTATAATGATTGTCTCAAATGATATGGGCGCTGTCTTAATATGAAGTTTTAACTAAATTTATTTTTACCTTCATAGTATGTATCTTATGAAAAAAGATTCTCCCTCTTGGAAATGTTAACTTCAATAATGCAAAGCAGCGGAAGCTCGTATTTCTTCAACACGCAGATAACGTAAACTGCCACAACTTCTTAAACGCCTTCTCTTTTTCCCGCATTTATTTATTTTTCAAATAACTCCACCTCTTTTTCTTGATCGTAACGGACACTATAAATGAGATTCCATCGAACATTTTGCCGAATTTTGACTGCAATCTCTTCGAGCTGCTCGCAGGTTTCGGGTCATCTTATGGAAATAATCTTCATTTCAATACTTTCCGTTCGTCGGAGCGTAATTGAATTTCCAAGATTGAACCCAAAAACCAATATCAGGTATGGAGCACCGAAGTACCGCAAGCGAATGAATATTTTGTATCGTGTACAAAGGCAAGCGGAAGTTCGAGTTTGAGTTTAAATTGTAACGACAAACGAATCTGCGGGTTCAATTATCCGATTCATATTCAATGATAGATGGAAAATAAAATTGCTGTGTCCAACATGCGACTCTTTTACTTTCCCTACATACATAGTATAATGTATATGGAAAGTATTGTGACTGGGTCTGAAATTCGAATTGAAGTTTTAAGCATCTTTGAATACGAATCGAACTTTTTTTAATGATATCGGGGAGTGCATATATGTTAGTATGTATGTATAGTAGTTTGTGTCCGTGATTCTGTGGATGCGATATGTCACGAAAGAATGAAACGCTTCGAATTAAATTTAGCACAATTATTACGTACACACAGTAAATGCTGGAACGCTATTGAATTGAAACACAATCGAATGTTTGAAAAATGTTCTCCCATCCCTCCATTTTTAAATGTGTTTTTTTTTAAATCATTAAAATATCAGGACCTTTACCAATGATAAATAATCATTTCGGATACATTTTTTTATGTGACGAATGATACACTGACTTCCAAAAGTTAAGCACTTTAATCTTGTCCCTCTGGCTTGGACTGTTAGTGGAACACAAGAACGTGGTACTCTGGCAAACAGTCCCTTCACGTGGAGCCTTCGGCGCACAGTATTAGCAAATATTGTCATACCAAGTGCCGCTGCAACCATGGATGTAACACTTGTGGAGATCGCTCGTCGATTCCGCTTGGCTACTATAGCAATATACCGATCCCCAGAAGGGGAGTGGTAACCCTTGGACGACCGGGCACAGGTCTCCGGACAACTGTTTGACTTGTTTGGAATTGAATTGTTTCCATAATCGAGAAATTACCGAATGACCAACACCGAAGAAAATATCGACATCTTTGATTGATTCTCCTGCTTCAATGCGTCCGACAGACAGCACTCACTATCAATCACTCGTCTTCTTTCAACCATAGAAATACGAATATCATCAAAAATAATCCTACAAAAGTTATAAACATTTCGTATCAGCATTTAAATGCACCTCCTCAAACCTTTCAGAATGCTGGCGTATTCAACGACTGCCTATAGTTAGCATATAACCAGATAATCAATCGTGATTGACTGTAACATACGATATTTGCATGCTGCCATCTACATCCGCAGCGATTTTCAGCCACTCAAATTCAAATACGCTTACGAAAAATTAAAATTTGCATTGTGTGTTTAACTTTTGGAAGTCAGTGTATAAACTTTAGGACACTAACATAAACTGTACTCAAGATATTGCACGATTTAAAAATCGATTTCTTAAAAAAAAATTCATTAAAACGTCGGAATCTTCGATATTGTTAAAGAAGCAATGATTTCATACGCAATTTTCATTATAAAACGAATAACACACACTTTAGAACGATAGCATGAACCGTTATCGACATATTGCATATTTTTTCAAATACATTTATCAAAAGACTCGCATGCAATTGAGTAAAGTAGTTAATATCATCAAATATGGCAATTTTCCATATGCGATATTATGAAACAAAGCTGTTAACATATTATTCATAGCAGTAGCGTGCGACCAATAGAAGCAATGTAAGCACTGTTTGTCTAACATCAGTTTAAAAATTAACTGAAATGTGTCTCAACTCAACCTTCTCATATGTGGCATCGAAATCTGCGATGCATATTTTTGTTTAAATGCTCCTTTTTCATGTCATGTAAATGTAGAAGCTCTCAGACGATTTCTGGGGAAATAGAGCAAATTGTGGAGTGTGTGCGACCTTGAAAAGGCTCGCCTGCCAGTCAGCGGAGAGAGAAAGCAAAGCCGTTGAGTGTTAATTTTATTTTGTTGATTATTTTCCAATGCTCGGTTTTGGTACGTGTGATATGTATATGTGTGTTGTGACGTCAGCGCGGTAAATGTAAAGTGACGCGCTTGGCTTTTTGTCTTCAGATTTGGAACAGGACTTGGTAGGGGGCAGTCAATTAAAATTTCTCTCGTCAAAATTTAAAAATGGCTAAAGTGTTGGTAATTGAATTAAATTGAAAGATATTCTTCAAATCTCACCCTCTAATGATGACTGCCCTGCCAAGAGTAAAGAGAAGTTTTGTAAGTATAAATACTTATCATAGTAGAGCTGGTAACTTTGTTTAAATTCCAGTTTGACTGGTTAAAAGTAATTCCAGATTTTAAGATGCCAGCAAGAAATAATGTATTGCCAGTAAATAATTTAAGAGCATATATCTTTGCTTTCATGTCATCATTTGTATATTACTTCAGAAAGATAGGAACGCAGATGTTCCGAGTTAAGAGTGAATTTTGATGTCATGCTTGTATTTGAATTACCTAACTACCATTTAATTAAAGACTGTGTTTTAATTTAAAAATGTCTTTAATCTCATCATTTAATGAGTTGTTCTTGCCAGTTATTTATTCCAGCCATTGAGTTGTAGTTTCGCTTCTCACCAGGGAGACGGATCTGAACTCTGGAGTTTAGTACTTACCACTATTACGTTATTGTGTTACATGTTTTATATCAACTAACTTATACATTTGAATGTGAAAGCAGAAAAGTCTTTTAACACTTAGAAAACGCTTTTACATGTTTGGCGCCGTGCCCTTTTGTCTCCCTGAGTGCTGGAATACTTTCGATTTCAAAAAAAAAAAAAAATATTTGTTATTTTCGGTTTCAAAAAAATGATTTTGAAATGGCAAGATTGGTACTAGAATAAAAATATATTTGATATTTTTGTGAAAAGAAAATGTATTTATAATATGTGTATATACAGATATGAATGTGGTCTTTGATACCACCGAAGTAAGTCAGTATATATTTGCAAATGAAATTCATTTATGAAATTGCTGCATATTGTGACATATAAACATTTCCACAACAAGAACACTTTTTACACGACACATTTTCGACTTGATTTAAAATAAACATTTGTTAAAAATAAATTTTGAGAACAAAATTAAGAATGTCAGGCAGACAAAGCAGAAGGAAAAGAAATGTGAGAAGTAACTCACAAGTTCAAAGGAACGTTAACAATGTCAGACAGGCTTCACCTTCACCGGTACGCTCACCTCCTCAGCGTCGGTCACTTTCTGTGAGCACCACTGGGACTGCTAAATCAAACATCGGGAAGACTCAATTTTGGAACTCGGTTCCAGAGTTCTCCGGAGCGGAGGATAGTTCACTTCAATCATTTTTAGATAGATTGGAGTTGATATCAGAGAATGCGGGATGGACGTCTCAAGAGAAAATTTTTTGTTTGAAAATGAAACTGTCTGGTCCAGCGAGTCGGCTAGTAAACGGCATTCCGAATTTAAAGAATTCGAAGAATTATGATGAATTAGTTTTGGCTCTTAGGGATAATTTTGAAAATAAAGAAGATATGGCAAAGCGAATTGCTGAGCTAGTAAATATAAGACAGAAATCGGGAGAAACGGTTCGCCAGTTCGCTGTTCGAATTGAATCAGCCTCGTACGTAGCGGTACCGGAAGAGTTGGAAAAAAACAATAATTACTCCATAAGAAAAGCGCTTTTGAAAAATGCATTTATAAGGGGATTAAATCCTGATTTTAGAAGATTAGTCCTAGCGCAGAATCCAAAAACATTTGAATCAGCTAAAGAGTTAGCGGTGCTTGAAGAGCAGTGTAAAAACGAAAATGAAGAACATCTAGAAGTAAATTCGGTTGAAAAGAAAAATTTAGAAGATGAGAAAATAACAAAATTAGAAAAGCAGCTTAAAATTCAAAGTAAACAGATCGAAGAATTTAAGAATGAACTAGAAAAAAGGGACAGACAGGAAGAAAATTGGGAAGACGAAGAAGAAATATGGGAAGAAAATGACGTAACACAGAAATCCCCTAGAACACCTAAATTGAGAAATTTTCGATCAAATATGAAGACGTACATATCCCCGGGAAGCAGAAATAGAGGAAAATTTGCAAGAAGAATTCCGGTTACCCCGAGGAGAGAAGAAAGCAGAAATAACTTCCGTAGAGAAGTAAATCAACAGAGAGGATTTTGTAGTTACAGGAAACCTGGTGAAAGAAATAATTTTATTCCGGCTACACCAAGAGCTAGAGGAAACAACAACAATAGAGCAAATACTTTCGACATTTACAAAAGTCCAAATTTTAGAAGAAATCATAATAATAACACTAATTTCGGCTACAAAAGCAACTTTAATAGAAGAAATTTTAGAAAAGACAGATCAGCCAATCAAGTACATTTTGGAAATTTGAACCAAAATTCAAGAAAGAGCTTTGGAAATTTTGGTAATAGTTATGAAATCAGCACCATCGTACAGAACGCATCTCAAAATGCAACAAACTTGCCTGTTATTTCTGCTAAGCTTGCAGGAAATTCCATGAATATGCTAATTGACACAGGGTCCAGCATAAATATCACATATGAAGAAATTTTAAATTTATTCGATAAACAGTATACAGTGCATAGAAAACCTGCTGTACTGCGTGGATTTAACGGAGGAGATACAATTGTGAATTATAAAATTTCAATTAAATTAACCATACAGGATGAAAACTTTATTCTTGAGTTCTGGGTTTTGAATTCTCCTGCACCATCAAATTACAAAGCTATCATTGGAAACTCATTTTTAGCAGAAAATAAAGCTGTAATCGATTTTGAAAACAATAACATGATCATGTGTGGACAAAATATTCCATTTAAAAGCAGAGAAAATTTTTCCAGTCAGGAATTTTCACTGGCAAATGTCTGTAGCTTACAAGAAGATAGTTGTTTGGAAAGACGAAGTTTATTTAGAAATTTTGATCAGAATTTTGGAAATAGAAATGAAAAGGTACATGACAGACAGACATTCACGAATGTAAACAATGCAAATCGGAAGGAAATTCCTTACTTTCTGACCAGCCCGAATAACTCAGTTTTGGGACCACCTTTGTACAAAAATACTTATAATGAAAAGGAAGAGAGAATCAATATTATTAATGAAATTAAAGAAAATAAATTTATTGTTGCAACTGTATTTCAAAAAAGTAAACTTAATCCACTTACTGAATCTTTTATAAAAATTAGAATAAATCATAAATTTCAAGAAAATGATACTATTTTGATTGAACCGCTTGAGGGAGAAAAAGAATTTTTTGTGGCAAGAGCAGTGTACAAGACACCTCAAAAAGATTATTTATATGTGAAAATTGCCAATCCTTCTGAAAATACAATTAATTTGAACAAGAAAATGAAAATTGCAAAATTACAAAGTATTAAAGAAGTACAAGCATTGCCAGTAAATACAGTAACTGACCACACACCCATTGAAAATAATGAAAAATTTGAAGCATGGGGTGGTGACTTTGACTTAAGTCACTTATATGGAGAGAAGAAGAGGAAGTTATTGGAACTTCTTAAAAAGCATCGTAGAGTTTTTGCAAAGTCGGTTTCAGAAATTGAGGGTTGTGATACAATTTTCCATACAATAAATTTAAGAACTAACATACCAATAAAAAAGAAAAATTACAGAGTGCCTCATCACCTTCAAGAAGAATTAAATAAACAGGTTACAGAACTTCTTGGTGCGGGTATTATTAGGCCCAGTACTTCGCCTTATAATACGCCGGTCCTATTTGTCAAGAAAGCAGATGGGTCATATCGTTTGGTCTGCGATTTTAGGCAGTTAAATGAAGTCATGATTGACGAACCATATCCAATTCCTAATATCAGTGAGCTCATCGACAATTTGGCTGGAGCAACTTATTTTTCCACTCTGGACCTTACTTCTGGGTTTTACCAACTTTGTTTGGACCCGAATGACTGTGAAAAGACAGCTTTTTCAACCAACAAAGGCCATTTCGAGTGGTGTCGCACTCCTTTTGGGCTCAAAAATGCCCCTGCATCTTTCCAGAGATTGATGTCATTGGTTTTGGCAGGTGTTTCGAATGTTTATATAGATGATATAGTTGTGGCTTCAAAATCCTTTGAAGAACATATACAAAAATTGGAAGAAGTATTTTTAAAATTGCAAGAACATCATCTAAAACTAAAGCCTTCAAAATGTTACTTCTTTCGAAGAACAATTAAATACCTGGGATTTTTGGTCTCAGATGGGAAAGTGCAGCCTGATCCACACAATCTAGAAACAATTCAGAAATTTAAGACGCCAAAGTCCATAAAGAATGTGAGGCAATTCCTGGGTCTCACAGGATTTTATAGAAAATTTGTGAAGAATTTTGCAGATGTTGCTTTGCCCCTCACACAACTTTTAAAAACAAAACAAGGTGAAAAATTTAAGTGGAATGAAGCAACTCAAGAATCTTTTGACATTTTGAGGAAAGAACTTTTAAAAGAACCAATTTTGATTTTACCTGATTTTAAAAAGAAATTCATATTGCACACAGATGCATCTAAATATGCACTTGGAGCATATATTTCACAGCAAGATGAAAATGGTTTTTTACACCCTATTTCATATGCCAGCAGGAAGCTAAATGATGCTGAAACCAGATACAGTGTTGTTGAGCGTGAAGCTTTGGCTGTAGTCTGGGCAACAAATTTTTTCAAACACTATTTAATTGGAGCTCATTTCACAATTTATTGTGATCAGCACTCCCTCTCATTTATTTTCAAATTCAAGGATCCAACATCCAGACTTTCACGTTGGATAGCTTCTCTTTCTCAGTTTGACTATGAGATCATTCATAAGCCAGGAAAGGCGAATATTGTGGCTGATTACTTATCAAGATGTGTCGGTGACAAGGAAAATCCATTATCAAAGAATTCTGCAAGTGCTAAAAATTCGGCTAATGCCCAAAAACCAAAGAAAGTAAATTTTGCACAAAATCAGAAATCTTCAAAAAGTTCGGAGATTCAACAGGTGAATGCAATTAACACAAACCTAAATGATGAAGAAAATGTTCAGAGTGAAAATTTAGAGCAATTAACAGTGGAACCAACTTTGTTTACTAGAATAGTTAACGCTCAAAAATCTGATAGCAGATGCAACAAAATTAAGAATTTCTTAGAAAAAAATGTGGCTCCATATCCACAAAGATTAACCTTTTTCGAGAGAGAAAATGCATTGTGGTGCACACATAAGCACCCCAAAAGAAGACACGAATTTAATGAAAGATTGGTAGTACCTCAGTCATTGGTATCTGAAATTTTGTGGCTGCACCATGACTGTCCTGCATTTGCTCACTGTGGGTTTCGCAGAACTTTGTCCAGTATCAGCAGAAAGTATTATTGGCAAGACATGTACACTCAAACACAGAATTATGTCAGTTCTTGTGATGTTTGTGTCATGAACCATGGGTTCAGAAATTTTAAAGCACCAGTACAGAAGTTTGATACATCTGATTTTCCCTTCCAAAGAGTGGCAATGGATTGTATAGGTCCTTTTCCAGTTTCCAATTCTGGGAAAAGGTATATTTTAGTCATTACAGACTATTTCACAAGATGGGCAGAAGCTTACCCATTGTCATCTATTACTTCAGAAAGAATTTTGGAATGTTTTGAGAAATTCATATCGTCTCACGGTATTCCCCACCACCTGATTACAGATAAAGGGTCGAATTTTCTTTCAAAAGCTGCTCAGAGCCTATACAAGAAGTTGGGAATCATCAAACATAGTACCACTAGCTATCATCCCCAATCTGATGGCCTCTGCGAGAGAGCAAATAAATCTTTGCTCAGAAATTTGAAGAATCTTGCATATAAAGAGAAAGACGACTGGGATCGTTCAGTTCCTTTTGCCCTTCTGGCCCACAGAAATGCTGTTCATGCATCAACTGGAGAAACTCCTGCATACCTCATGTATGGCAGAGATTTAACAGTACCAAATACCCTTTTAACAGGATTTAAAAGCACAAAGTATGATTCTGTGCATGATTATGGTCAAGATTTGGAATATAGATTAAAGAAAATATATGAAATTGTTAAAGTTAATTTGGATAAAGCACAACAGAGTCAAATGCAACAACAACATAAAGGTGCAAAACAACCTGTGATTAAAGTAAATGACCATGTGTACCTTTACACACCATATTTACCACGCGACCAGTCCAAGAAACTTTCTTCATATAATAGAGGTCCATTTAAGGTGATCAAGAAAATCTCTCCAGTTAACTTTATAATACAACATGTTCTAAATCCGAAGAACGAGCAGAGAGTCCATGTCAACAGACTTACATTACTACCACCTAGAAGAGTTGAGCTTCAAACTCTTCCAAAAGATAGTGCACTTGGTCGTGATAAACAAACTGTGTCCTCATCAACCTCGAGTGTTTTCCAGCGACAGAATTCCAGTGCTCCAATTTCCAGTTCTCATAGCCGTGCAAACAAACAACCTGTTTCCAGTGCTCCAGATTCCAGTGTTCCAATTTCCAGGGATCCAAATAGTGTAAACAAACAACTTTCTCCTTCCAGTCACACAAACTGTGATAACCGTCATACCAGAGTGGTCTACAATAGAGCTTTAAACCAGCAGCGTCCTAGAGTGAACAGTCGATATTCTCTTAGACAATTTAATTAATCCAGTTTTTCATCTGTGCACAACAATGTTCAAAATCTTTTTCTTCTGTGATGAAAAATTCCAGTGTTTACAAAATTTGTTTAAGAAATAGTGATACAGTAATTGTTAATGTAGCTTGTTAAAATTTTGGAATTTTGAAATTTAAGCTTAATTGATTGTTGTGCATAATTTTTCTGAAAGTATTGAATCTGATTATTGAAATTTATTATTGTTTATTCTAAATATTTTTTATTTACACACATCTCTGCTCAATTGTAAATGGAAGATTATTTCATCTGTGAAACATGCTTCATCTGTGAAAATACAAAATTTTTATTAATTTTACTGTTTTGAATTTATATGCAATTTTAATTTTGTGATGTGTGTGATATCGACAGAAACTTTTCACTCTACAGAACTTTTGATTATCTTTTGATAAACTTTTTGAATCTGGAAATTTGAAACTGTTCGTAATTTTGAACTGTGAAATTTTTGGTGATTTGTTTTGAAATCTTCGAAAAACTTTTTTGAGTGATGAGATGACTGTGTTTGATCAAGTTCATCTATTTGAGGTTGTGATGGAACCTCTTCTGAAATAGTTTTCAATATTTACAATAATTTCAAGTAATTTGAATATCATGTGTTGATGAAAATTTTAATTTCAGATGTGCAGAATTTGAGTACCGGATAAGACAAACTGTGGTGAAGTGCATGAGTTGACACTTCTGACAACTTGCCTGATTTTGACAAAATTTTTGAATATTTCTGTTTTTGAAAATTTATTTCATATGTTTTTCTGTTCCTGCTTTACATATATTTTTTATTTGATCTGCATTTCATGTTTACATTTTTACAAGTCCACTTCCCTACTGGTACAAAGAGTACAGTAGTTTCGTCAGTCACCATTGTCCCTTGAGTTCAATGTTGCAAATGTTTTTCTTTTGAGTGAATTGCAGGTGTTTACACAAACAAGCTACACCCTGTGTTTCGAGAGGGATGTGAATGAAGCATTTTAAAATCCCGGCTTTTTGCTGCACCTGGTCGAGGCTGGACAGATCTCGCCGTTGTTTCCAGAGCGGAGGCGAGAAGCGTATCATCTGGAACCCCTGTGTGTCGGAGGAGTGATGCTGTGATGGAGGACTCATCGCTTCGGAGTTGGGTTTTTCATCTTTTCTGAATTGACAAGTGCTTTGGACCGTGACTGTCCTGCTTTCGTCTGGATGCACCGGAAGCCCAGCACGCGGGATATTTTTTTTCTCATTTTCATACACACCCATTTTATTATGATGGCAACCCGTATAGTTCCCCGCTGATTTTACTCTTTCTGGAAACGTATTTTTCTGTACAGTTACACAGCAGGAATCTTTAGTGTATTTTACAGGTGTATTTTTTTTTTATTTGAAGAATTTGAGAAAGTTTGATAAGAGCATATTTTGTGTATTTCAGTGTATTTGCATATGTTTTAACTGTGTGTTTTCTTTTGAAAGGATCCTATAGCAGTTTTTGGACAGCATTGTGTCCTCTCTTTTGGCCATGTTTTGATGTTTTGACTCTTGGACAACGGGGACCCTGATCAAGTCTCTGGACTCCTTGAGTGTGGTGGTAGTGTAGACGTACGTACATTGCTCACCCTCAAAATTTTTGTGCAAAATTGCCTGCGGCAGTTGCTGCTTCAGCGATCGCCCTGCTGGAGGTGATGCTTCTACAGGATTCTCTTGGAGAAAATTTTCCTGCCCTGCGTTTGCAAAATTTTTTGCCGGGGGGGGGGAAGATATTTGTGGCATCGAAATCTGCGATGCATATTTTTGTTTAAATGCTCCTTTTTCATGTCATGTAAATGTAGAAGCTCTCAGACGATTTCTGGGGAAATAGAGCAAATTGTGGAGTGTGTGCGACCTTGAAAAGGCTCGCCTGCCAGTCAGCGGAGAGAGAAAGCAAAGCCGTTGAGTGTTAATTTTATTTTGTTGATTATTTTCCAATGCTCGGTTTTGGTACGTGTGATATGTATATGTGTGTTGTGACGTCAGCGCGGTAAATGTAAAGTGACGCGCTTGGCTTTTTGTCTTCAGATTTGGAACAGGACTTGGTAGGGGGCAGTCAATTAAAATTTCTTTCGTCAAAATTTAAAAATGGCTAAAGTGTTGGTAATTGAATTAAATTGAAAGATATTCTTCAAATCTCACCCTCTAATGATGACTGCCCTGCCAAGAGTAAAGAGAAGTTTTGTAAGTATAAATACTTATCATAGTAGAGCTGGTAACTTTGTTTAAATTCCAGTTTGACTGGTTAAAAGTAATTCCAGATTTTAAGATGCCAGCAAGAAATAATGTATTGCCAGTAAATAATTTAAGAGCATATATCTTTGCTTTCATGTCATCATTTGTATATTACTTCAGAAAGATAGGAACGCAGATGTTCCGAGTTAAGAGTGAATTTTGATGTCATGCTTGTATTTGAATTACCTAACTACCATTTAATTAAAGACTGTGTTTTAATTTAAAAATGTCTTTAATCTCATCATTTAATGAGTTGTTCTTGCCAGTTATTTATTCCAGCCATTGAGTTGTAGTTTCGCTTCTCACCAGGGAGACGGATCTGAACTCTGGAGTTTAGTACTTACCACTATTACGTTATTGTGTTACATGTTTTATATCAACTAACTTATACATTTGAATGTGAAAGCAGAAAAGTCTTTTAACACTTAGAAAACGCTTTTACACATATCAGAACCATTTTTTTTTCCAAATTTTACAAGAAAAATTTTGAAAAATCGGTATCATGGGTCCAAATGACTACAATTATAGCATATTATCCTTCACTTTAAAGAGCTTGAAGAAATATTTTGATTGATACCCTCAGGGATACCTGTACCCCCCCCCCCTCGAGGCGGCTAATGACGTCATAAACAAAAATTGCATCACCACTATTTTTCACAACAATAATTGAAACTATTAAGTCTCGTGATTAAGGCTTCCAGTATTCACGGATTGTAATTTTTGTACCAAATTTCATTCGAATCGGTCCATTCGTTCGTCAGTTATCGCCTCCACAGACTCACTGATACACACTGACACACTGACACACCCGGCCACACAGAAAGCTACCATTAGCCTTGGGTTGGTCGTGTGGTCTGGGTTTTCTACACACTGACACACACTGACACACACTGACACACAAACACAGACAGTTAAAAAATGTTCGATTCGTGATCAGAGATGCTTGAAACGTGCTCTCCCGTCGAAAACTCGAATTCGAATTTTCGACCCCGCCTCAATACTTTCCTTATACATTATGTATATAAGGAAAGTAAAAATAAAATTTTGAATAAACTTAGATTTTTTTTTTTTAATTCGAGCGAAAATTCGATCTATTTTTAGATTTTTCGATAACAGAACTGTATATAAATTTTCTTGAAAATCCATTAATATTTGAGGCATCTGCCGGGTATACAAGAAATCGACCACAGACATCACACCAAGAATAATCAAAGAGATCGGAAAACATATTGGCATCAAAATCTCGAATTTGAAAATTTTCGTGAAAATACTACATATTACATTGTATGAGAAAATAAAAACTGAAATATTTCAAACATTATTTTTCTTACTATAAAATGTCGGCAGAATTTGCCATTTGTGAAACGAAACATTAATGATAAATCATGGGTCGCCAAACTCAAATTAACCTTCACGATATCGATCTCTCTCGGCGCGCTTGTGACGTCAGTGCCATGGTTAAGGCACTCTAGCCATGGTCAGAATGAGAAGCAAAATGAGCATTGCTTCGTAGTCGGCTATTTAAACGCATGATACCGGCTGAGTAATAAATTCATTGATCACCCATTTTTATCATCTGAAAATTCGTGTTTTTAGATGATAAAAATGGGCGAACAATAAATTTATTACGCAGCTGGTATTCATATAGGATGATGTTTCTCTGGTAAATCTGTTATAAGTGAAGGTAAACGTTGAATAAATTGATAATGAGTGCCTATTTCAATATTTCAAATCTAAGTTGTACAATGAACGAAATAGAAGCAAACTGTCAATGGCTCACATATATGGGATGATGGTGCCGCCATCTAGTAGCATAGACAAAATTACTTTTGTATCTTTTGTTTTCTTCAAATATGAGAAAAGAGAAATATTTACAAATATGAAAAAAAAATAATTTCCAAGAAAATGTCAATGTGATTGCAAAGGAAAATAGAAGATTAGAATTTATGTATAAATAGGTCCAGCAATAGTAATAAATGTTTATAACACATTTTTTCCTCTTATTTTTATATCCCATAATTGCAGATAGTGCTTGAATCAATAGTGGAAAAGAGGTAGTGGAAAATCAATATGGAGGGGGGGGGCGTAATAATGTTTGTGCGGGGCCGCAATTTGTATAGATGGCCCTGCGATAAAAGATACATTTTGAAATACTTTGAGATTTTGACGCCTAAGAAATTTCCCATAGTCATGGATTACATGTCGTTTGCATTTTGCACATAAGTGTGAATGAGACGTTCTGTTTCGACTCGAAGTTGCCAGACGATTTCAATTAACAATGTCAATTCAATGCCCCAAAACAGCATTGTGCAGAAACGCGGAAGCTCAGATTTCTCCAACCGCAACTTTTCAAACGTCCTTTTTTTACATTTTTATTTTCAAATAACGCTTCTTTTTCTATTGTAACAGACAATATAAACGAGATCCCATCGAACATTCTGTCGAATTTAAGTTCAATCTTTTCCAGTAGTTGATCGCAGGTTTCGGGTCAACTTATGGAAATATTTCTCATTTTAATACCTTCCATTCGTCGCAGCGTAATTGAATTTCTAAGATTGGATCCAAAAAACCAATATCAGGTATAGAGTAACCGCAAAGCGGGTGAAGGTTTTATATCGTGCACAAAGCCGAGCGGAAGTTCGAGTTTAAGTTTAAATTGTAACGACGAACGAAACTGCGGGTTAAATTATTCATTCATATTGAATAAACGTGGAAAAAATGTAATAAGTCCGAATTATGGCATTTTTACCCACCCTACATACATACATAGTGTAATGTATAGAGTAAATATTGTCGCATAATTGAAAATTTGAATACGAAATTTTGAAGGTAAAACACATTTTAAGCATCCCTGAATGCGAATCGAGCGTTTTTAATGAGATGCCTGTGTGTGTGAAGACGATATCTCAGAAACAGTGTTTCTTTCAGGACTTTTTAGCCGGGGGGCTAATGAAACTTTAGGGGGGCAAGTTTTCGATTTGCCCTATATAAATATATCTAAAAGCTGTTATAAATAGAAACTAGGTTAACATAAAATGTCTTCGGGTGGGGGGGGGGGGCTTAGTCCATCCCGGATGTGTGCCTGAAAAAAAACACTGTTTACAAACGAATGGAGCGTTTGAACGAATTTTTTTACGAAAGTTACAATCCGTGAATACTGAAAGCCTATTAATTTTAAAAGCCCCTTACCCAAATTTTAAAATGAAATGATCATTTCTTATTCGCACACAATGAAAAATTACATATCAGTGTGTTTGTATATGTTGTTGTTGGGACCCAGACCGTTCGACCTACCAGAAAGGGGTAGGGTAACTGTTAGGACGGCCGGGAAGATCCACCCAATTTAGACCAGAACCCAGTGGGGGAGGCATCCAGAGGAACCGTACCCTCCTTTCCCTACCACCAACCTCTCGAAAGGACTACGAACCCACATGTTTAACGTAATTGTACTCCGCGTGAACACGGCGGCAGTTTGGGCAGCGGAGAGAATCGAACCCGAGCCTACCGAGTACAATTCCCGCGCGCTAACTACTGGGCTACCGCGCCCGCATGTATCTGTATATGTGTGTGTATGCATACCACTGTACATACATGCGTACGTGTTCGTTAGTCTTTAAACGCGATATCTCACGAAAGAATGAAGCGTTTTAAAAGTAATTTGTCACAATTATTACAATCAACAAATACAGGAACTCTTAATTTTAAACGCAAGCTACTGTTTAAGAGGCCCCTCCCTCAACTTTCAAAATTTTTTTTAATTCTTAAAAATAAGGATCTTTAATATTGAGATACAAATAATTATTTGAGACATATTTCATATTAGAAAACAAATGATATAAACCTTAGGATGCTAACGTTAACCATTCTCAAAATATTGAATAATTTCAAATTAAAAAAAAAATCATTAAAAATCAGGATTTTCAATACTGTTTATTAACAATGATTTCATAAGTAATTTTTCATTATGAAACGAATTACCCGAATATTAGAGAGCTATCATAAACCGGTCACACATTTTTTCACACATTTTTTTAAATAAATTTATCAAACTCGAGCCATTAAATCTTTGCCAATACTGATATATTTATTAATTGAATATGCAATTAACAAAGGTTCAAATTAACATTCTAAACCAGTCCTTCACATCTACGTTTTAATATGGATCCACAATTTTTAGAACTGTACGTTTTGCCATCTATTCGTTATGCAGTGTCAAATATTCGCAGGATTTTATCTTTCTAGTGCTATGTAATTTAGTATACAGAAAATATCGTTTCCACGAAAATCTTCGAATTCAAGATATTGATGCCAATATATATTTCAGGACCTTCTGAACATGTTTTAACTACCTTTGGACTGATATCCATCTGTCTGATGTCTGTGGTCGATTTTTTCTATATATAATAGCGACAACACATACTCTCGCGTCAACTCAGTTTTCTTTTCTTTCAAAATTTATTTTATGATAGCTAAATTGTAATTACTGCCACAAATTATCGTCTGCGGACATAAAATAGTCCAAATTTAAATATCCAACCAATATTTTTTTCCAGCGTATATCGTCTGCCTGTGTCTCAAAAATTTCAGTGTGACCCTCGTATTAATGGATTTTGGTTAAACTTTTTTATTTAGTATTGTTATCAAAAAATCTGGAACCGGATAGAATGTTTCAAATTCGAGTGAAAACTTAGAAATGGATTCGAATTTTTACATTTTTTTAACATGGCAACATAGGACACAATTTGACATGATCATGCATAAAAAGGCTTATTTATCTCTCAATGATCACGACACTTAATGGTTTCAATCATAGTTGCAAAAAAAAAAAAAAAAAAAACGCGATATAATTTTTTTTGTTTGTGACGTCATCAGCTCCCGTCGGGGGCAAGTTCCCCCCACCCCCTATCAGCCGGGAGGTACATTCTCAAGTATGGTATCAATCAAAATATTTCGTCAAGTCCTTTAAAGTGAAGGGTAACACACTATAATTATAATCATTTGGGCCCACAATACCGATTTTTAAAAAACTTCTTGTAAAATTTGGAAAAAAAATATTACTAAAAGAAAAAAATGAATACTGGTATGAGAAAGTCGAGTTGAGCTATACACCCGTTAATTTTAATAGAGAGAGAGATAGAATCAACATAATTCTAGTTCCGTCACATATATTTCATTAAAATCCTGGTAAAATAAGCGATTGACTCACATATATACAAAAATGCTAAACGTCACGCGAAAAGCAGAAATGTATTTACACAGCAACGAAGGAGATTTCTGCCGGAGTTAGCGAGGCATTTTGTTTGCACTTGATTTACGCAGCAGAGGCGCAGATGGTTGTTTATTTTCGTATCATTATTCCTTGTCACGTTGACTTTACTCCTAGCACAGGTTGATGCTCAGTTGCCAACATTTTTATACATATATTTGGGGGATAAAACCCACAAATATTTACCATTTATTGCAGCGATATTCGCAATTCGTACCCATGATGTAAATTGCCTTCTTTATTTTAATAATACACATCATCGCTCAGTCTTCATATTTAAATGTATAGTGGTTCGTGCTTTGAATTTATACTTTCCCTATATACATAGTACTCGTATAATGTATAGAGAATGTATTGTGATCGGGTCGAAAATTCAATTCGAGTTTTCGACGAA